>CM064519.1:16402758-16495258 GCA_032716605.1 Paralithodes platypus | reverse complement strand
GGGAAGGAGGAGGTACATGAAGTGTAGAGGTGGGTGACTGAATGTATTTGAAGCGGGAGGGAGGATTTATAGGGAGTGGCGTAGGGAATAATTGGAATAAAGGATGGGGGGGGGGGGGAGGAGGGGTGAGAGGGAGGTGAGACACATGTAACAGGAAGACAGGAGCTGGTGTTAACACTTTCAGGTCCCTAAGATACTGCTTACTATTCATACATAAAAATCTCATAATCTCATAATTAATTTTCCAAAATTATGTTTCTGTCAATGAGCTCACTCAAAGACAACTGCAGGGGTTGAAAAAACTAAACTAAAGGTTTCTAGACTACCCTGACGGTCGCAAAGGCTTTTAAGTATCCCAGGAAGACGCAGGTGCATCTTTCCGTGCACGAAGAAGGTTAAGGAGACATGCCACCTAAGCACATATTGCTTTCATTTTACTGGCACTGGGGTGTTTTTTGTTATTGTTTTTAAGTGACATCTTCCGGAATGAACCGTTTTATTTGCCTAGTAATACATTCCGAGAGCCACGTCGCAGCTTAGAGGTTAATCCCTTTTGTACTGTCTCATCTTTTATATTTTATGCTAGTTTTATTTAGACCATAGTATGCAGTTTAAGAAGGATCCCTGGTAGCAAAACGGGTTCAGTGAGATAGATCGAAGCCTGTCAATTGCTGGAAGTCCTTATAAAACTGAATAACATCGATCATCTAATAGTAGCCAGAATAAAGTTAAAAAGACGGCACCTGTACTCAAGGGGTTAATTAATGGTCAAAGTTCCGGGCTGCAGCGATCTGTTAGTTTATCTCTACCCTCAGGAGTACCAGAACGACAGAACTTGACAGGAGTTTTCCATTAATCTCTTACCAACTTTGTTTACGCTTTATACAGGTGCTTCATTTACATATAGCAATTGTGCTTTGTGAACTATACTGTTTTTTTGTATCACTGGTTATGAAGATGCAACTTTGTTAACTGCTGATATTAATGCTTGCTGTATAACTGGCAAAACTATTGCCTTGTCTGAGATTGGCTGACATCAAACAATTTTAATTACTGCTGGTTGTAGGGCTTTGTGTACCAGTGATATAGCTGCTGACTCCAAACATACTCCAGTGGACTTCAACAAGCCCCAGTCTGAAACACCAGAGCTTTACTTACATTTAAGAATCACGACTCAACCAGCATCGGGCCTAGAAAAAGATAACCCCTTGTTCTCTACTACGCCTCCATCACCGCACAGATGCTAAACCCAAGTCGACACCATATATGAAAAGCGGAATCCATACGATCGGATGAGTTGCTAGGAGCTCCATCCATGGTAACAGCTACTGAGACAATGATCAAGCATCCCACATTGAGTGCTAGTGGCTGGGAGTGCATAGTATCGATTCTGACCACCACATGCCATCCAAGAGTATTTTTTATTGGGGAAATACGAGACCGTACTGATACGTCAAGCGCAATGAATGATATTATGATGTTAGATGTTTGGGTATATTGGCCGCAGTGAAAGGGTTAAGGATGCTCGCATGCACAGTATATCGGCAAGTATATACTGTTTTTGTATTATTTAGAAAGTATATGTCTGTGTATGCTTATGTTTATGTTTATGTATAATAAATGTGTACGTTCATGTGTGTGTGTGTACCGGTATGTATGTGTGTGTGTGTGTGTGTGTGTGTGTGTATGTGTGTGTAAGTATCGCGATAAGTTTGATCATTACGTCCTCGGTGTTGTTTGGAACATTCATAAATCATTCTCTTTTCAGGGGCTGAGAGAGAGAGAGAGAGAGAGAGAGAGAGAGAGAGAGAGAGAGAGAGAGAGAGAGAGAGAGAGAGAGAGAGAGAGAGAGAGAGAGAGAGAGAGAGAGAGAGGAGAGAGAGAGAGAGAGAGAGAGAGAGAGAGAGAGAGAGAGAGAGAGAGAGAGAGAGAGGAGAGAGAGAGAGAGAGAGAGAGAGAGAGAGAGAGAGAGAGAGAGAGAGAGAGAGAGAGAGAGAGAGAGAGGGTAATTCAATACAGTACAAAAATATAAAGTAAACTACCACAAGCCCATAAAAAGGCAATATAATATGTTAATAATTGAGTCAGCTATACATATGACATAAAACCCCGATAGCGGTATAAGACTTTCCTTGTTAAGGAGGGTGACCTGCTTTTTTTGGTTTTCTCTTCTTTTCTGATTTTCTTTAGCTTGTATCCATTCGACCCCATTCAGCCTACTGTTTTAAGACGTTTATCCCCATCCATGTGTCGATTTTTTCCTGGCGAGCGATAGCGAGCCAGCATTTTATTCAGAAATCCGGCTTCGCCAGAGAAATTTTTCTATCGAAAAATGTACAAATTTGGCCTGCTGTCTAAAACATTATATAAAATATGCTGGCTCGCTACCGCTCGGCAGGACTAAATTGACACCTGGATGGGGATTAACGTCTTAAAACAGTAGGCTGAATGGGGCCGAAAAAAAACGAGGTGGGCTCCCTTAAATTATTTCTGGAACTGGTGTCCGACATCATTCAGCGGTGAATTATTGTACCACCACAGAAAGTTTAGAACGGAGAGAGATAAAGAGCCAGCAAAGACATTCCTAATATAGTGTAAAATAGGTGCGTGTGCTTTTGTTCGTGTGCGTTTGAGTGAGTGTGTAAGCCCGTGTGTGTGTGTGTGTGTGTGGGGGGGGGGGGGGGGGGGGGGGGCCTTCTGGGAACCGCAAAACCAATATAAACTACGCAACCTGAAAAAAACCCTGAATATTGAGAAAAAGTTGGGAAGATGATCCCCACCTCTTAATAAATAACTTTTCCCTATTTTCACTGTCGGCGGTATATATAAATACAGAGAGAGAGAGAGAGAGAGAGAGAGAGAGAGAGAGAGAGAGAGAGAGAGAGAGATAGAAAGTGTGTGTGTGTGTGTGTGTGAGAGAGAGAGAGAGAGAGAGAGTGAGAGTGAGTGTGTGAGAGAGAGTGAGAGTGAGAGAGCATCACATGGATATTTTCAATGCGTTTTTACAAGCTAACATTGGTTCTTGGCTTGTAATTCTCAGATAAAAGCACCGAAGGAAAGTCTCGCAGGACTTTTAATTCCCACAGAGTTTAATAGGATTTTTGTTTGTATTATTATTTATATTATTATTATCTTACTTACTTCCTTAGACCTCCATCAAGCTTAAACAAAAACTCCAAGACCGCCCTTCGATCTAAGTTTGGGAATGTTTAGGTGGAATAACGATCTCTTAAATTGCCGGCACGCTATTGCTCGCCATTTTTTTTTTTTTTTTTTTTTTTTTTTTTTTTAACACCTTGGCCTAAATGGAACGAAAAGTATAAAATATTGAAAAGTAAATCGGGTAAACTGTCTTAAAATCGCCAAACTAGTAGGGCAAACGTCTTAAAATCTAAAAACTAGGGCTAAATATGAGGGAGAATTGGGGCCAGAAAAATACACCCCCATTAGTTAGTACCTGGAAGCTACCGCTCGCCAGGAAAAAATCAACGCCTGAATGGTTCGAACGATCCTAAAATTGTCGATCTAATGGGGCTAATGTCTCAAAATTCCATAACTAATGGGGCTAAGCATGAGGGAGAAGGGAGTCCGGAGCACAGTAGCCTTTGTTGCAATGCTCTGAAACCTAATGCAACACAACTTGCACCCGAATAAAATAATACAATTTACACATCCAAATTTGAACCCGGGAATCTTGGGTATATTAAGGGAGGTGATCTGCTTTTTTTCTCTCTCTGGGTTGTATCCATTTGGCTCCATTCAACCTACTGTTTTAAGACGTTTATCATCATCCAGGTTTCGATTGATACCTGGCGAGCGATAGCGAGCCACCATATTTTGGATAATGTGTTAGACAGCTGGCTAAATTTGTACATTTTTCGACAGAAAAATGTCTCCGGCAAAGCCGGATATCTCAATATAATGCTGGCTTGCTATCGCTCGCCAGGAATAATTAAACACCTGGATGGGGATAAATGGCATAAAACAGTAGGCTGAATAGGACCAAATGGATACAACCATGATAGAGAAAAAAAAGGTCACTCCCCTTAAATCAGTAGCGTTATCACTCCACCACACCTACCCAATATAAACGTCCTCTTGTAGTGAAGGACTTAACTCTTTCAAGATCCAATTACGCTTTTCGTTTCAGTTTTGTGGATATTATTAGACGATTTATACTCAGATTAGGAAGGGTATGTGGATGTTAGGCGGTTCATTGAGATTTTTTTTTTTTTTTTTTTTTTTTTTTTTCTGTGATTGAGGGAGGGAAAAGGCATAACTGCCTATAGCGAGTGCCTCCCCCATAGTTGAAAGAGTGACAGGGCCAAAATCAAGGGACGTTCGAGCCAAAATGCCTGGACACACGGAGTTTGAAGCAATTTAAGTCATAGGAAGAGGGAAAGACTGATTCTGGGAGAGAGTTCCAGAGCTCAGCTGTTGAGTAGAAGAAAGTTTGAGAGTAACGTTTCACTCTTGGGTTGGAGAGTTGCACAGAGTAGGGGTGGGATTGAGTTGCAAGACGGGTACCACGTGCCCTACGTAAAGGAGGTGGTATGCACTGGGATAGCTCTGAGGAACACTGATTATTATAGTAGCGATAGAATAGCGAGAGAGATGCAACATTGCGGCGGAGAGAGAGAGATTGCAGAGAGTTGGTGAGTGGACGGGAGTTAATGATACGAAAGGCCTTCCTTTCAACTTTGTCTAGGAGAGCGGTGTGAGAGGAACCTCCCCACACATGTGAACAATACTCAATACAAGGGCGCACTATGCCCCTGTACAGAGCAAGAAGCTGTGGAACGGCCGGAAAGGAAATTAGAGACAAAGGCACAGATGGAGGGATAGAAACCGAAGGAGGGTAGTTTAGAAATTAAAAATGTATGCCAGACTCTATCGAAGGCTTTCGATATGTCTAGTGCAATAGAAAAAGTCTCACCGAAGTCCCGAAAGGAGGATGACCAAGAGTTAGTAAGATATGAAAGAAGATCACCAGTAGAGCGACCCTTAAGGAAGCCATACTGGCGATCTGAGAGCAGATTATGAGAAGAGAAATGCTTAAGAAATTTGGAAGCAAGAATAGTTTCAAAAACTTTAGAAAGACAAGAGATAAGAGCAATTGGACGATAGTTGGAGGGTTGAGAGCGGTCACCCTTCTTTGGGACAGGTTGAATGTGAGCAAACTTCCAGCATGAAGGGAAGACGTTAGAGGATAGACAGAGACGAAAGAGTTTGCCTAGGCAGGGAGTCAACACGGAAGCACAGTTTTTGAGAACAACAGGAGGAACACCGTCCGGACCGTACGCCTTATTAGTGTTAAGCCCAGAGAGGGTAGAAAGTACATATAACCCAGTACCCATATAAGTACCCATATAACTCCTCAGATCTTTTCTAAACTGTATGCAATCGTCTATTAACAGACAGAATATACTGTCAAAATACGTCAAAATCTTCAAAGGGTTAGTCTGTGTCCGATTCCCTTAAATAATAAATACGTAAATAAATATGCAAAAATATATAATTAAATACATACATACATATAATATATGTATGTATGTATGTATGTATGTATGTATGTATATTATATTATACATACATATAAACCCTTCTTGGTGTAAAGTCGGCCAATTTACCAGTCCAATCTCCGGCCCATTCAAGATCACCAATTCTTTAATTCACATTTTTCACCGAGCCGACTTCATTACGCGAAGACTTTTTGCGCGGAAGAGTAAAGTTCGTTCATTAGCTGCGTATTGGGGAAGGTGTGTGTGTGTGTGTGTGTGTGTGTGTGTGTGTGTGTGTGTGTGTGTGTGTGTGTGTGTGTGTGTGTGCGTGTGCGCGCGTGCAACTTATGTATGAATTGCTTGATGAGTGTGTGCGTGTGTGAATATGTACGTTGTGTGTGTACCTGTGAGTGCATGTATGGTTATGTAGGTATTTTGGCGTGTACATGTTCTTATGTTTGCGTATGTACATAAGCTGCATATGTATGCTGAGCGTGTGTGTGTTGGGTGTACAGTACATGTGCGCGTTTACCTTATGTGCGCGTGTATTGGCTATGTATGTAACATATACCTATAGGCTATGTACGTGCGTGCGTATATACTGTATGTGTTCCATTTCGATGTGATCAATATCCCATCTTAGCACTAGACAATCTCCCACCATACAAAGTCACAACAATGGTCTATCGGTTTTTTAACATCAAAAGTGTTTCTCTACTTTTCGATATAATACTCAAACACAGCATCACCTCAGTATCTCCTGTAAAGTCCAGATATTCCAATAAGAGCTAGAGTGAAGCTTAAAGGTAGTAGGAGCAATGATATGAATAATTATGATAATAATGAAACTAATAATAATAATACTTATAATAATCATTATTAGTGTTAGTATTAGTATTAGTATTAGTATTATAATTATCAATGTCAGTATTATTATCATATTAATATGCCGCAGGTCTAACGCCGGTCCTAATAAATAAATAGTCAGCCCTGGGCTGCCAGCCCAACACCAGTCCGAGTTAGCTAGCCCCAGCTTAACGCCGGTCCCTGTCATCTAGCACCGAGCCGTTGGCCTAACGCTGGTCTCAGTCAACTATAGTCTATTCGCTGTAAGTAGGCGATAAATTATGACCTCTATCCTCTGTAACTCAAAAAGGGCTAGAGCAAATTGGCTGTAAATTTCCACATCTATTCCTTTACTTACTCTTCCCATGTGGTAGAACTATTAAATCGATTACTCTAGTAGTTTTTGAGTTACAGAGGTTAGAGGTAATGATTTCTCGCCTACTTACAGCGAATAAACTATAACCCCAGTCAACTAGCCCCCGGTTGCTGGCCTAACGCCGGTCCCAGTTAGCTTGCCCTGGACCGACGGTCTAACGCTGGTCCCAGTTAGGTGACCCGGGGTCTGGGCTTTTACTTCATTGTACATCATCAAACAGTCAGTTTATCTTCTGAGATTATGTCTATATAATTGATTTTATCTGCTACATTCTTAACTTTAAAAAACATGTTTTATTTAATATATTCAACACTGGTTGTGGTAGCTAGGTAAAAATGTATTTTAGTACCGACAGTGATTTCATTAAAAAACTAAATGGTGTGTTTTTCCTTCATTTACAGCGTTGTTTTTTTGTTTGTTATAGTAGGCTAATACTGTAAGTAGCTGAAATGAGTATTTACCCATTATCCGACAATCTAAACCCCCTCCCCCCACTAGTGGGTAGTATCCAATTAGGGTTGCCATTTGACATAGGATGGGTTGAGGGGGGCTTTACCCCTCACCCCTCCCATGACGTAATGAATTCAGCATCTATGTTGGCAGTAGAAGCCTAATTAAGGTTTTACCCCAAAATGTTTGCGCCGCCGCCGTCAATAGGGAGAGATATAGGAATTTTTGTTTTTCTTTTACTGTTCTTTATATTATATCCCGTATAAAGCATTTGCGACGGTAATGACATACAGCAATATAGTGTGGTATATAGTAATAACAATCCTAGTGAGCGCCCATTATAAACATAGATGGGCCTGATAACAGGCAAATTTACTTATACAGAGTATTTCTATGTTCTTATATATCTCCCTTATAATACATTTCAGCTCTTAATGGTATATATATATATATATATAGCAATGGTGTATATATATTTATTAATTTCACTCCAACACCAAACACCTCCCAAATAAATTAATGAAAGCGAGCAGGTGATCCACCGGGATTCGAACCTGGGATACCACATACAGATTTTAAAAACACTAACCATTACACCATCAAGGTAACAGACCAATTAGGTACATGGAAATCGATGGGAATACTGTCGTTCCAAAAGATGATATACAAGGGTAACTCTTTACAAGTAATGTAGTCACTATTCTAAGATAATTATAGAAACGTAGGTCATTACAATAAATGTGCATTTATGTTAGTTACCCATATAAATATAACTTTCTTTGATAGTAAAAGAAGGAAAACGTAATTTTATGGTTAGCTAAATTAAACTTTGAAAGCAATTATACGCTCACACAATTACACACTTACGAACACCTTCAACTACATCGATCCCCATAGTGTAGGGGCTTGTACTGAAAGGTGAACCCAGAGTACAATACGTACAAGTTCAATTATACGCTTACACGTAGGCTAAGCACATTTGTGTATAATTATGGTTACACTCGCATATGCCATTATTTAAATGGCACTGGTTGACTCTTCATTATTCCTTAACCTCTTCAGATCGACTAGATCACTATAAAGTTTTGGTTTTTTGGTTTGTTTGGCAAACACTAGAATATAATGTTCTGCTTAGAAAAGACCTTTTGGGATCAAAGAGGTAAAAGTTTAGACCTCTGACTGTAACATGTCCTTCCTAAGCTCAATAAAATTGAGATACCAGCCCAGAATATCGATAAAGAGGGCTGAAGTAAACTACACCATATGTTGCGGGGTCCTGTGTTACCGAGGGAGAAGTGTGAGAGAGTATAATAGTAGGGGGAGATAGTTTGAAGCCTGGTAATTGGTGGAGGCCCTTTTGAAACTGAATAAAATCGTCTAATAGTAGCCAGAATAAAGTGGTTAAGCGTATATTGAACATGGATATTTACATTAGTTGTCAGGAAACAATACATAAATATCAGAATACAATCACAAACATAATACAAGACATTAGAATAGAACAGATAGTAAGCACATACACTGAGAGACAATATGACGGTCAATGAAATTCTAATCAGCCTCAAATATGTGTGGGAATAACTAGCTTGAGTTTAGTGTAAAGTGTGGGTATGGCAGAACTCTTCACGCATAGGTAAAGCAGCGGTTTGGCGACTTAGTGGTCGGAAAAACGTGTAATAATATACCTATAGGTCAATAATTACGTTACTGGTAGCGTGTGAGGGTTTATTATAGGCAACTGATATTAATTAGCGTTACGTTAACACTCAAGCTGCGGGTCTCGACAATTGTCGGGTGAGAGAATCATGGCCTATTCAGCGGTCCCGACAATATTCGGGTGGGATTTTGAGCACGTTATCGGCTCTGAGAGAGAGTCCACACGTTGGGAGGACCGCAGGCGGGCTCTGACCGCTCGACATGAGCCGAGTGGGGCAACTGAGACCTCCACCACACCCCTCCACATCCCTCGCCCCGCGAGGACGAGGATATTCTGAGGAAATTACCGTATTTTGGGTTTTTTGCCCTCATGTTGCAACATCGTTGCAAGACAACCCGTGGTCGTACAAAGATGATTCATGTGTCATTCGAAAGCTGTATTATCGCCCTTTCACGGATACATAATTGTATTACGCTCTGGCTCTTGTTTATGCATAAAAAAGAGCATGGAATGAAGCTCGTTTAGGGTAAATATGCCCGCCTGCCAGGTAGTAGAAGTTACAAATATCCCCGTTCATAAGGGGTTAAAGGGAATCTGAAAGCCAGATCTCGGATAAGAAAAGCATCTCTATATCGCAATAATATCTATCCAGCTATGGGCTGGTTCTAGATACTAGGAGGTCCGTGAACACTCCAGGTCGGTACCTGTTCAGGTAGAACTGTACAGGTCTACTAGCGCCAGTAAACACTAAACACACTAGTATATTACCTGGCCGGGATAGCAGTTCCAGGTATGCAGGTCGTTTAACACTGCCAGAGAGCTCCTATTGAGGCCAGTGAGCACTCAGATCTCAGGAGGGGAAGTGAGACACCTTTCCTTACCTGGTCTGAATACCTATCGGATTTCTAGGTGCTCTCTGTCCCACAGTAGGTACAGGGAAAAATTACACGTTTATACTGTAGGTGGTCTCAATAGGAGACATAGGTCATTCTGGTTTCGGCGAGGAGGGCAGTGAAGAGAGCAGCGGAAGGACCCTCAGGATTCGCTTTTGGATGCCCTCCAACAACCAATCAGAGGGCTGCTTGGCTGGTGACGTCATGACCTACTGATTGGCGGGGGGGGGGGGGGGGGGGGGGTCAAGCTGGCCAATCCTGGGCCAGCCTTGGCTGGTGACGTCACGTCCGGTCCTGTGGTGAAGCGCCGCATCTTAGATTGTGTGTGTGTGTGTGTGTGTGTGTGTGTGTGTGTGGAGAGGGGCGGGGCGGGGGGTAGGAGGATCTGCAGTATTTCTGGGGGCCGCGGTTCTTTTTCCAGGGGGATCTGCACTATTTCTATGGTGGAAAACAGGTTTATTTTGGGAGGGGGGACTACCATTGTGAGGCCTCAAGGGAATAGTTGGCCCATATTTGTGAGGGGGTAATTAGGTGATGTGGGGGCCTTGAATTAATAGTTGGCCCCTATTGAGATTCAGCAGGTCGTTGCGTCAGGTAGGCAGGCACAGGGGCAGCTTGTTGCATCATGTAGGCAGGTCGTGGCATAACGAAGGCAGGGGAAGGGGGGACATGTTGAGTTCCGGCAGGTGGCTGGGTAACGGGGGAAGCTTGCCCATGTTGTGGCATAACAAAAATATTCTAACAATAGCCAGAATATAAGAAGGAAGACGTAATGGTGTTGAAGGAGTTAATGTCCTAACACGGAGATTAACATATTAACTACAGTATTTATTATATTTTTTTTTTTTTTTTTTTTTGGAGGGAGGAATTCAACTGTAAACGGAAATTGTATATGGAATTTTGAAAGAATTCAAAAGGAATGAGCACTAGAAAATTATTTTTGAAGAATGGTGTGATGTAAGGCATTGATAACTAAATCGTTATTATTATTTGGTTATGTTAATATTATTATTATTAATATTACTGTACCGAAATTTAGGAGGAACCGGCCTTGGGTCGATGCATTTTTCTACCGAAAAATGCTAAAATTCATCTCGAAGGGGAGTCGTGGGGTTATTTTTGTAAGTTTGATAGCGGTCTAGGGAAGAAACTAAAACCAAATGATTTATAATAATAATAAATAAGTAAATAAAACAATAAATATATAACTCTCCCCTTAACCAGTTCAATTAATCATAAAGCACCGTGACACGATCTAGATTCTAGCGTGTGTAGTCGTGGTCAGGAATACATTGATCCCATGAAGACATGAACAAGACTGAAAACCCTACCCAACTAGTGAGATCCGGTTATTTGATCTCGGTAGCTCAAACAGTTTATTACAATAGGTCGGCAGCTAATCATAATTATTCCTTCAAAAAATGGTTCAGCAATTCACGTCCTCAACTGTATAAATAATATATTAAATATATATAATTTGTCCGTGAGTTTTCAAATATTACGACAACAACCATATAGTATCCATAACTTAACAAATATTACCACATAAACCACATAGTATCCACAAGTTTACAAATATTACCACATAAACCACATAGTATCCACAAGTTTACAAATATTACCACATAAACCACATAGTATCCATAACTTAACAAATATTACCACATAAACCACATAGTATCCACAAGTTTACAAATATTACCACATAAACCACATAGTATCCATAACTTAACAAATATTACCACATAAACCACATAGTATCCACAAGTTTACAAATATTACCACATAAACCACATAGTATCCACAAGTTTACAAATATTACCACATAAACCACATAGTATCCATAACTTAACAAATATTACCACATAAACCACATAGTATCCACAAGTTTACAAATATTACCACATAAACCACATAGTATCCACAAGTTTACAAATATTACCACATAAACCACATAGTATCCATCCATAGTATCCACAAGTTTACAAATATTACCACATAAACCACATAGTAACATAAACCACATAGTATCCACAAGTTTACAAATATTACCACATAAACCACATAGTATCCACAAGTTTACAAATATTACCACATAAACCACATAGTATCCACAAGTTTACAAATATTACCACATAAACCACATAGTATCCACAAGTTTACAAATATTACCACATAAACCACATAGTATCCACAAGTTTACAAATATTACCACATAAACCACATAGTATCCACAAGTTTACAAATATTACCACATAAACCACATAGTATCCACAAGTTTACAAATATTACAACAACAACCATATACATGCCTTCCAAAGCTTTACAAATATTACACCAACCATATAAATCATGTCCACGGCTTTACAAATACTACGACATCAACCATATAAATCATGTCCACGGCTTTACAAATACTACGACATCAACCATATAAATCATTTCCACGGCTTTACAAATACTACGACATCAACCATATAAATCATGTCCACGGCTTTACAAATACTACGACATCAACCATATAAATCATGTCCACGGCTTTACAAATACTACGACATCAACCATATAAATCATGTCCACGGCTTTACAAATACTACGACATCAACCATATAAATCATGTCCACGGCTTTACAAATACTACGACATCAACCATATAAATCATGTCCACGGCTTTACAAATACTACGACATCAACCATATAAATCATTTCCACGGCTTTACAAATACTACGACATCAACCATATAAATCATGTCCACGGCTTTACAAATACTACGACATCAACCATATAAATCATGTCCACTGCTTTACAAATACTACGACATCAACCATATAAATCATTTCCACGGCTTTACAAATACTACGACATCAACCATATAAATCATGTCCACGGCTTTACAAATACTACGACATCAACCATATAAATCATGTCCACGGCTTTACAAATACTACGACATCAACCATATAAATCATTTCCACGGCTTTACAAATACTACGACATCAACCATATAAATCATGTCCACGGCTTTACAAATACTACGACATCAACCATATAAATCATGTCCACGGCTTTACAAATACTACGACATCAACCATATAAATCATTTCCACGGCTTTACAAATACTACGACATCAACCATATACAGTAAATCATGTCCACGGCTTTACAAATACTACGACATCAACCATATAAATCATGTTCACGGCTTGATAA
Organism: Paralithodes platypus; assembly: GCA_032716605.1. NCBI lineage: Eukaryota > Metazoa > Arthropoda > Malacostraca > Decapoda > Lithodidae > Paralithodes > Paralithodes platypus. The sequence continues at coordinate 16,482,324 of CM064519.1, read as the reverse complement.
TACTATGACATCAACCATATAAATCCCTTCCAAAGGTTAAAAAATATTACATAAACCATATAAATCCTGTCCATTGCTTTATAGATACTACGACATCAACCATATAAATCTCGTCCACGGCTTGATAGTACTATGACATCAACCATATAAATCTCGTCCACGGCTTGATAATACTATGACATCAACCATATAAATCTCGTCCACGGCTTGATAGTACTATGACATCAACCATATAAATCTCGTCCACGGCTTGATAGTACTATGACATCAACCATATAAATCCCTTCCAAAGCTTTACAAATACTACGACATCAAGCATATAAATCCTGTCTTCGGCTTTATAAGTCCCACGAAATCAGCCATATATACCCTATCGGCGGCTTTTTTTAAGGGAGAATGGGCCATTTTTCTGGTCCCCCTTCTCCCTCATATTTAGCCCCATTAGTTTTTAGATTTTAAGACGTTCGGCCCATTAGTTTTTCGATTTTAATACCTTCCGTCCTATTTCTATATCAATATCAAGACCTTTTGTGCCATTTAGTTGTCATTTTTTTTTCCTGCAATATGGTCTTTCCAAGAGAGATCTGAAGAAAAAGAGACACCACGAATATTGAGAGATGATGTAGGGTTGATTTTTGGATAATTATCGTGAATAGACTCGCAGCGTTATTATACATAATTTATTAGGGAAAGTGAAGCTCTATGGAGTCCTTATAATATACTCACATAGATTACGCTGTGGTAGAATAGTTTTGATAAGTTTTGTAACTCGATTTTGTCGATATAAATAGTCCCGCGCGTAAACAAACTCAGTCCAGCAATCTTGAGAGCTCTGCTACGGACGGACGTGTTCATGTTTACAAAAAGTGTTCGAAATGGAGTACACTCGCTATGGTAAAGTGTTATGTTCTACAAAGATGTTACTGTATGTCTAATATATGAACCCACAGTAGCTGGCATGCAACTTGCAAGGGCTACTGTTGTATCCCACGTACTGGGTCTAGGGCACTCTAGGGTTAGGTTAGGTTAGGTTGTTTGGTTAGGTTAATATACTAGGTCTCGGAAACAAGATTCGTAGTTGCGGTGGGTAGATAAATGGAGAAATTGGGTTTTGGAAGCATTGAAAGCAACAAGGTTTCCTCTGCCCCAATTGGAAATGGTAGATAGATCCGAGGATAGGTGTGCTATGGCTTAACCACGTTTGATTTGAGGGATTGCTTTGCTGTGGCGTTCTGGAAAACCGAAATGTGTACACATTTATGTAAAAGGAGGGTAATGGGGGTATTTTTAAAAACTTGATGGGGGTATAGGGAGTAAGCTAAAAAGCCTCCCCTCAAATTACCAGCAGAAGGCCGTAACTTACATTTTCGAAACCCTTAAGGGGGGATGTGTGTATTTATTTCCTCATTTATATAATTTTGATATATTTTTCTTTCTTTTTTTAGTTTCCTCCCTAGAACCTCCATCAAGCTTAAAAAACACCCCTCCAAGACCCTCCTTCAAGATAATTTTTTATATATTTCGATAGAAACATGTCCTGGCCGAAGGCCGGTTCCTCTTAAATAACAGGTTCGCTATCGCTCACCAGGAAATTATCGACACCTAATTGACACGAAGTCTTAATATAGATAAAGAAATGGGGCGAAAGCTCTTACTATCGTCAAACTAATGGGTCGAACGTCAAGAAATCTAAAAAACTAATGGGGCTGAACATGAGGAAGAAGGGGACAAGAAAAACGACCCATCGCCCCTTATTCAACATTACGGTGTGTGACCTTTATTATATTTTAACAATACAATCATCAAACCACAGCTAAGTACAAATTGTCAATGGTTAAGGGGAGGTATATAGTTTTCTGGACCCCTTTCTCCCTCGTGCTTAGGCCCATTAGTTATGAGATTTTAAGACTGTTATCCTTTTAGATTAGCGATTTTAAGACCTTTCGCCCCCATTTCTTTGTCAATATTAAGACCTTTCGTGCCATTTAGGTGTCGATTTTTTTCCCTGGTGAGCAATAGCGAACCTCAAATATAGTAGGAAGCCGCCTTCGGCCGTGACAAGTTTATCTTGAGGGGGCCTTGGGGGTGTATTATCTTGAGGGGGCCTTGGGCGTGTATTTTAGGCTTGATAATGGTCTAGGGCGCAAACAAAAAATATATATAATAATGAAAACATGCCTATAAATATAAGATATTATAACCCCCCTTAACTCAATTTGTGACCATTCCATAACACATCCTAGATTTTGACCTTGATAATTATGAAATATTGTTATATATATACGGTAAGACACGTGCCTTATAACCAGTTTAAAGCTGGTGTCCCACGAGCGATACTATAGTCAATTATTACAGGCAATTGTAGTCTGGGATCATCAAAATTCAAGTCCTATCATAAATCAGGCACCTAGCATAATCTACCATCAGTCTAGTTTCCGATGCCAGTGTGGAAGAGCTTCAACATATTACGAGAACAAAACTTGCTCATCGAAAATTGTCGGAAAAAGCGCTCGTGTGACACCGCCCTAACAGGCACCCCATTCCCTCAACTAGTTTTGTCCATACCACTCTGATTATTGTCCATACCGCTCTGATTATTGTCCATACCGCTCTGATTATTCATGAGGTAAACTTTTATTAGCATCTGTTCACCTAATTCAATTGATGTTCAGTCTAGTTTCCGATACAAGTGCAAAAGATCGTCGAGTTGCTTTCGGAAAATGTTTGACCATGAAAAAGTAACGTTAACGATATAGCTTCTCTTAAGGGGGGTGACCTGTTTTTGTACTGTCCTTTTCTATCTTTCTCTGGCTTGTATCCATTTGGCCCCATTCAGCCTACTGTGATAAGACGTTTTTCCCCATCCAGGTGTCAATTTTTTACTGGTGAGCGGTAGCGAGCCAGCATATTTTTTATTTTTGTTTAACAGCAAGCTAAATTTGTAAATTTTTCGATAGAAAAATTTCTCCGGCGAAGCCGGATTTCTTCATATAATGCTGGCTCGCTATCGCTCGCCAGGAAAAAATCGACACCTGGATGGTATAAACGTCTTAAAACAGTAGGCTGAATGGGGCCGAATGGATACAACCGAGAGAGAGAGAGAGAGAGAGAGAGACCCTTAAAGATGAAGACAGATCCGAGCGTGCCAGATTGAGGTTTTAGTCTTGAATGGATACCAGGTGCAAACTGAATTATTGAGTTGGTAAATCAATAGTCTAATCCAGTGTAAACGTAGCCTACGGTGGAACAGATTTGATATTATGTATTTATCATGTGTCCATAATAATTTAACTTCTTAACACTTTTTGTTGTCACAGATGCTTCTTAAGCTGCACAAAATCGTCTAAATATAGCTAGAATGAGATGAAAAAAACCTTAAGGGGAGATGGGTCGTTTTCCTAGACCCCTTTCTCCCTCGTGTTTAGCCCCATTAGGTTTGACATTTTAAGATGTTCGGCCCATTAGTTTGACAATTGTAAAACACCTTTAGCTCCATTTCGTTGTCAATGACCTATCGTGCCATTTAGGTGTCGATATTTTATGTTGGCGAGCGATAGCGAGCCTGTTATATAAGAGGAATCGGCCCAAAAAACAGCCACTAGCCCCTTTACTTAACCCCTCCAAACAGCTGATATTTCCCGATGCCGCTTGGAAAAGGGCTGTACTATTATCCTGTATTGATGTGTGTCTTCACCGTCACATTTAAGGGGAGATTTCCACTTGAGGGATTTTTTTCTGGACCCCTTTCTCCCTCATGTTTAGCCCCATTGCTTTTGAGATTTTAAGACGTTCGCCCCATTAGTTTGGCGATTTTAAGAACCCTCGCCCCATTTCTGTTAATTCTAAGACCATTCGTGCCATTTAGGTGTCAATTTTTTGCTGGCGAGCAATAGCGAGCCTGTAATTCAAGAGGAACCGGCCTTCGGCCGGGAAATTTACAAGTTTATCTTCAAAAGGGGTCAAGGAGGTGTAATTTCAAACTTGCTGGAAGTCTAGGAAATACACTAAAAACCTCCCCTTCGCACAAGTTCATAAGAATTATATATAGTTTTAGACATAAATTACGTGGACATCTTTTAATAAATGTCGATGTGGCAGCTCCTCAATGTTCGACCTGAACAAAGGGTGGGTGTTTTAAGATCAGAATAATGTATGGGCGTCTTAGACAGAATAATTATATATGTTGACATCTTTAACCCTTTCAGTACCGGTGCCGTCCTTTTAAGTTTACTCTGACTACTATTAGACGATTTTTTTTTCAGTTTAAAATGGACCTCCAGTAATGACCAGGCTTCGAACAATCTCTCTTAACTCTTGTGACTACCTCAGATCCTTCTTAAACTGCAAAATATCGTCTAAATGTAACAAGGATTATATGAAGGGGCTAGTGGCTGTTTTATTTGGTCTATTATTTCATTTATTCATTTATTCATTTAATCATTTATTCATCGCTAGACCTCCCTCAAACTTATAAAAACACCTCCTAAGGGCCCCCCCCCCCCCCGTCAAGATAAATTTGTTCATTTTTTCGGTAAAACAATGTCATGACCAAAGGCCGGTTTCTCTTATAATTACAGGCTCGCTATCGCTCGCCAGGAAAAAATCGACTCCTATTGGGCACGATAGGTCTTAAAATTGACAAAGAAATGGAGCTAAAGGTGTTAAAATCGCCAACCTAACGGAACGAACGTCTAAACATCTCAAAACTATTATGCTCAACATGAGGGAGAAGGGGGTCCAGAAAAAGCTAGTACTACCTCCCCCTTAAATAATGGTTTATGGTGTGGCAGCTCTCCTCTTCGGCTTTCGTGATGATGAAAAGGGGGAGTGTCAACGCATTAATTAAGGGAGATGGGTCGTTTTTCTGGTCCCCCTTCTCCCTCATGTTTATCCCCCTTAGTTTTCACATGTATAAACGTTCGGCCCATTGGTTTGGTGATTTTAAGAGCTTTTGCCCCATTTCCTTGTCAATATTAAAACCTTTCGTGCCATTTACAGTAGGTGTCGATTTTTTCCTGGCGAGCGATAGCAAGCCTGTAACCTTAGGAGAAACCGGGCTACGGTCGGGACATTTTTCTAACGAAAAATTTACAAATTTATCTGGAAAGGGGGTCTAGGAGGTGTTTTTCTAAGCTTGGAGATCTAGCGAAGTAACTCAAAAATAATTAAATATATAAATACATAGACCAAAAAGCAAACACTACCCCCTTTAAGCTCGGTTCACACATGCACGAATTAACGTCCCGTCCGGCCACGACCAAAAAAATAGGCAGGACGGCATCAATCTGGAGGGCCCCATGGTAAGCTCGGTTCACACATGCACGAATTAGCGTCCCGTCCGTCCCCGACCTTTAATTCGCCGTGCCTGGGCGGTGTCCTTTTTATGCATGCATAAAATGGTCTGTATGGGTCGGGACAACTGCCAGAAAACTTGTTATGTCAGGGACACCCAGGGGACATACACGGACACACATGGGAGCAATCGTCGTCTAGACGCAGCCTGGCGGCGTCTAGACGACTAATATAACGGGATGAGAACGGCGGCAAAAAACCGTTGGAACGTTGGAACGGAACATGGGGCCTCCAGATTGATGCCGTCCTGCCTATTTTCTTTGTCGGGGACGTTAATTCGTGCATGTGTGAACCGAGCTGTACACATGCACGAATTAACATCCCGTCCGTCCCCGACCCCTTTTGCTCGGTTCACACATGCACGAATTAACGTTCCGTCCGTCCCCGACCCCTTAATTCGCCTGCAAATGAGCAGGGACGCCGGCAAAATCGCCTATGGTCGGTACGCGGACATGAGGTGTCACCAGCGCACGTGACGCGACTGTGCCACATCGCCGACTCTCCTTCCAACGGTTTTTTGCCGCCGTTCTCAACCCATTTGTCGGCGTCTAGACCCCCCCAATTGGCATCTAGACGCCGAATGCTCCCATGTGTGTCCCGGCCTGACAAGTTTTGTGGCAGTTGCCCCGGCTCACACCGACCATTTTATGCATGCACAAAATGGTCGCCACCTCCCGCCCCCCCCCCCCTCCCGTGTGCTGGCGACACCACACATCCCTGTACCGTCCATAGGCGATTTTGCCGGCGTCCTTACCCGTTTGCAGGCGAATTAAGAGGTCGGGGCCGGACGGGACGTTAATTCGTGTATGTGTGAACCGAGCTTAAGCAACAGTAAGTTAGTTCCCATTAACGCTTTCCACTAAATTAAGGGGACAGGGCCGGTTTTCTGGACCATTTTCTCCCTCATGTTTAGCCCCATTAGTTTTCAGATGTTAAGATGTTTTCCCCATTAGTTAGTCGATTTTAAGATCTTTTGCCCCATTTCTACGTCAATATTTAGACCTTTCGTGCTAATTAAGTGTCGATTTTTTCCCTGGCGAACGATAGTGAGCCTGTAATGTTGGAAGTTAGCTTGGTTAACATTAACAAATATGCTGACCAGAATTTTTCGAAAGAAAACTGTTTCACTACTAATATATGATTTGTATAAATCCGAAAAAAATTTATGGTTTCATATTTGTTTTCACAAACTCATCAATTAATTTACAAATAAACCTAACTAGTGAAATCAATGAAAGTAATAAAAACATGTGGTACTCCAAGGACTCGAATCTAGGATACTCACACCGAAATTCCGCACACTAAGCACTAGGCTATCAAGACAGTTAAAGGTTTATGCACAAGCATACGATATATTATGCATTCTCGAATACTGCATATTAATCTAAGCATGTACAGTTCCGGCCAAAAGTCTCTCGACTCGTCTGGCAGCATTGGCAGCTCATATTGGGAGAACTGGGGTTGGAGTTGGGGGGGTTCTCTCCACCCTACCTGAGTGATATGACAGAGGGATTCTGATTGGCTGACAGGACAACTTATACACCTTTTTTTTATGGACGTAAAAGCGTAGGTGACAGATATAGTGATTTAGGTATTTATTTTTGTTTGCCACAAGCTGATTTAATCCTTTCATGTAAAAGGCATTGATTTTAACCAACATCAATATAGTGAACGAGTAACGATCACAGCGGTAATTTGTGCCTCAATATTAACCATTTTAGACCAGGAGAGATGTAATTTGTGCCTCAAGATTAACCATGTTAGACCAGGAGAGATGGATGTATCATATTTAGCTCTCAACAAATGATTTTTATCAATTTAGGAAATATATCTTGGGTCGGGTAAAACAGTTTTTTTAACCACGCGAAGATTATGACGCGCTTTGACAGTTTATACTGGCTATCATCAGACGATTTTAATCTGAGTTGAGTTGCAATGGGATACAGACGTCAGAGGGTTGATTAGGCCAGTCTTTGCCCTTATAACTTCCACAAATCCTTCCTGAACTGCATAAAACTGTCTAAAAAAAGCTAGAATTATATAAGTATCATAATGCGTCAAGATCGTCACAGGGTTAATTTATTGATGATTATAAGCGTAACTGGTACTGGATAACACGTAAGTTTTGACACAACAGGAAATTCACACTTTCATTCCCTGCTAGACATTAATATGTAAGCCTAATACTATACCCTCCCTATTAATTAATTAATTCGCGTAAAGTTCTACATTATATTTCAATAGTTCTTTTGTCAGACCCATTCTATATTAGCAGCTAGAGAATTATGAGACATATTCACAACTTATTTTGGCTATCATTAGACAATCTTATGCAACATGGGAAGGCGCTTGGACCATCAAAATAGAAAAGCTAACTATTAAATATATTACATTTTATAACAGACAGATAAAACACTATTATATCCACATTGATCACATCTACATGTGTGGTGAGCTGGTAAAAGGGAGGAATGGGTGGGTGTGGGGGCTGGGTGGGAGGGAGGGAAGCGGTAGGGTTGTTTGGTGATTTGCAAGAAGTAATGCCATATTTAGACTCGGTATTGACAATAATTTATTATTTCGCCGAAACATTACTTCATATGAATTTAACTATAAGGACATTGTTTTCAGCTTAGGAAGGATCTGATTAAAGTCAAATGGGTTCAATCAATCTTTTTATTCAAGCAGATCGTTCTTTAAAGTTTGCTGCTCCAGACGTAGGAACACATTCTGTCATTGGGATTCCCAGTCCCATCATATGAAGTCAGGGTAACGTAACATAATTTTCCATAACTGAAAAGTGTCATTACATTACGTTACATTAACGCGTCTAGTAGCGATGCCGTCCATGGTACTTTGTTTCAGCTATAATTAGATGATAATATGAAGATAAGGAAAAATAGGTGGCAGCTACTGGGATCCATTTATGTAGTATATACTGTAACCTTCAATTTGGTAGACAGCCTAATAATTCTTAGAATATAATATGCGAGACGTCACCGGTACTAGATGGGTTAATAAACTCTAGTCCCACAAGACACAGGCACTGAACTAATATGTAGAAAGCATCAATAACAAGGATGTCCAAATATCACGAAATAAGTTAATAAGATGAAGGAATGATATGATAGGCCACAGTGGAAAGCATTAACCCTTCCAGTACCAGCGATGTATTCTAAACTTTATTTCAGCAATATTAACGCGGTTTTATGAAGATTACAAAGGATATTGTGGTAGCTAAAAGGATTAACTTACATGGTTCGTAGCCATGTAATTGGTATACGTCCTTCCTAAACTGAATAAAATTACCTAATAGTAGTCAGAATATAATGAAAAGGATATCACCGGTACTTGATGGGATAACGCTCTAAATATCCCATCGCCAAGCGACTAAGGACATCAGGGGTACCCGGCGTTGCCCGGGTAATAATACTGTACCACCATATCACCATCACTACTACCACCACTACTACTACCATAATCACCATCATCAATCACTACTACCACAATCATCACAATACTACTACTACCATAATCATCGGCCTCGACCTCCCTGTGCCTCATTAAACGGCGACCTCGATTTCGGCCGCTAAATGACCACCGATTTTGGATCTGACCTCATCCGTACCCCCATTTTGGGGGGCTGCGAACAACTTTCGTTCCGTACACCTTTTCGATCGGAGGCCTCCTTCTGCCCCAAACGGCCATTTTTTTATTTTTTTCCAATTTCGGCCTCGAAACGACCTCCGATCGTGGCCTCGCCCCCTTTATGACCTGACCCAGGTCAATTGACTCCCACATGCAAAGTTTCAGCTCCCCAGGTCCAAAACTGCGGCCGCCTATTATGAACACTCAGACAAACAGACACACGAACTGATTTAATAATATAGATATATATATATATATATATATATATATATATATATATATATATATACGGTATATACAGTATATATTTACAGTGGATGGGTCTGAGAATAATTGCCCCTTTAACCCTTAAAGAGCGGCGGCGGACTTAAGTCCGCCTCCAATTTGCAGCAAGTTAGGAGCATTATTAAGGCTTTTAAAGGGTTTAAATAGAGTGCAAAGGGCCGGGAGCGCAGCGGGCCAGACAGCCGACTCCCAGGGCTTACCGCCGCCCATTAACTCATGTGCCCTGTGTTCTCGAGAGGCCGGCAGTGTAGCCAGTAGTGAGCATAGCTGGGAAAAATATGCCGCTATACGCTAAACTCCCATGTTACTGGTATCACTATGAGAACCACGAGTGCTACGTAGCTCGTTCTGGTCTCATTTTGAAGCTTTTAGCGCCTAGTTTTTTGCTGAATACATTTCTTTTCATGCAGATACTTGATTTATCATTCAGGAGGGCCTGAATATGCCCAAATAAGCCCAAAACCCCCCGCTCGACAAGGGTTAAGACATGATGACGCATTTCCTTTTGGGTTTCTCGTTATTATTAGCTAGACGATTATATTCAGATTCGGAAGGATGAATGGTAGTTAAAGGTTTATTAGAGAGGGTTATTGAATTATAATGAAGACCTTTATGTGGATTAATTCATTAATAGGAAGCATATAGCATAGAGCTTGCATATCAATTTATTTTAAGGAATGTTACGTTCAACAACTAAGACCTGTTCTCCAGTACGATTTATTCATCATAAAATATAGAAAACTGTTTCACACAGCCCAAGATATATATATTTCCTAACTTGATAAAAATCATTTGTTGAGAGCTAAATATGATACATCCATATCTCCTGGTCCAAAATGGTTAATCTTGAGGCACAAATTACTACTGTGATCGTTACTCGTTCACTATATTGATGTTGGTTAAAATCAATGCCTTTTACATGAAAGGATTATATTAGCTTGTGGCAAACAAAAATAAATACCTAAATCACTATATCTGTCACCTACGTTTTTACGTCCATAAAATAAAGTGTATTAGCTATGTTGTCCTGTCAGCCAATCAGAATCCCTCTGTCATATCACTCAGGTAGGGTGGAGAGAACCCCCCCAACTCCAACCCCAGTTCCCCCAATATGAGCTGCCAAATGCTGCCAGACGAGTCGAGAGACTTTTGGCCGGAACTGTACATACACCCAACTGCTCTATGATAAACCTATTGTTTAGACGAATGGAAGTGGTAATTAATGGGGCACTTAACCGCAAGGGAAGGCCTCGTTATAAATTACTCCTGACCCTTGCCAAGTTTCGGTTTATATAACAAGTCTCTAAATCTAGATTTACACTGTCACTTTCTTCGGTAACATTTAAGGGGGAATGGGCCAGTTTTCTGTACCACTTTCTCCCTCGTGTTTAGCCCCATTAGTTTTCAGATGTTAAGATGCTTGCCCCATTAGTTAGTCGATTTTAAGACCTTTCTCCCCATTTCTTCGTCAATATTTAGACCTTTCGTGCTATTTAGGTGTCGATGTATTCCATGGCGAACGATAGTGATCCTGTAAACCGAAAAATGTACAAATTAATCTAGAAGGGGTATCTAATGGATGTTTTTTTAAACTTGATGAAGGTCTTGGGAGAAAACTAGAAAAATAATGAAAACATGCAAAAAATCGCCCATAACGTTAAACCCCCCCCCCCCCCTTTTAATCGGAAACTTGTGTCTACGATATCTATAAAAAACTATTTGGCCGTGGTATTGGCAACTAGACTGATGATATATTACTAAAGTTACAACATTATAATCAAAGTATATATCAATGCCAGTTACGGAGAAATAAAGCCGTGTGTATCCGCCATAATATATGCTTGGTGTTGTATAAGTTATGGAGTGGTTACCATGAACGTCCGTGTATACTGTATGTGTAGTCAGTTCACCCCAGGTACCGCCGCCAACAGACGGGGGTAAGTATGACTCCAGATTACCGCAAGAATACCTTTATCGTTAATTAACCCCTCCTGTACCGGCGCCGTCCTTTTAATTTTATCTTCACTAATATTGCACGATTATATTCAATTTAAAAAGGGCCTCCTTTTGAAACAATTTGAGGCTACTTTCCACTTTTCTTGACAGCAAGGTTTAAGGTCGGTATGTATGACACAATGCTTGGGATAGTTAAGAGGTGATGGGCCGGTTTTTATGGTCCTCCTTCTCCCTCATGTTTAGCATATTAGTTTTGAGATTTTAGGAAGTACGATCCATTAGTTTGACGATTTGAGACCTTTCGCCCCATTTCTTTGTCAATATTAAGAACTTTCGTGCCATTTAAGTGTCAATTATTTCCTGGCGAGCAATAGCAAGCCTGCAATTTTAGAAGGATCGGGCTGGGACATTTTCCTACCGAAAAATGTACAAATTTATCTTGAAAGGGGTTTTAGGGGGTGGGTTTTTTTTCAAGCTTGATGGAGGTCTAGCGAGGAAACTATAAAAATAATAAATATATGAAAAATTCGACCAAAAAGTGAACCATCCCCCCTTAACCGTTTCAGTCATAGTGATGATGATGATGATGATGATGATGACAGTATTGGTGATGGTGACTGAAGTAATGATGATGGTGACAGTAATAGTGATGATGGCGATAGTAGTGCAATGTTGATGGTGGTTATAGTAGTGATAATGGTTCGCAGAGTTGGGTATGCCGTTTTGATTTTGGGCAAAGCGGGACTCCTTCAGCCGATATCAGGTATTAAAAAATTATTGAGTTGGTAAAACAATAATCCTGTCTCGTGTAAATGCAATCTTAGGTAAAACGGATTATATACTATGTAATTATGACGACTTGATTATGTGTGACTATTGACGCATATGCTATGTAATTATGCTATATAATTGACGTATATGCTATGTAATTATGCTATATAATTGACGTATATGCTATGTAATTATGCTTTGTAATTGACGTATATGCTATGTAATTATGTCGACTTGATTATGTGTGACTATTGACGTTTATTTTGTTATTTGCATAATGTTCATGTCAATAATCGTTTTGAATTGAATGTGAATTGATTTGAAAACATAAATTTCACTAAGTAATTATCAGTAAATACTAAATTAAGTTACATTTTGAACGTAATGTATATTCACGCCAGTTTAGCTACCTTTGGAAGTACGTTGAAGCGGTAGGTCCTTGATTTCGGGATGATCAAAGGGAGATAGTATATGCACAAAGAAGGAGTAGAGATCCCTTTAATTATATTTGTTCCCTTGGCTCTCATTTTGCTCTATTTGTGTCTGGACGATTATACACCACCAGCTGAGGTACCCGGCGCTGCCTGGGGGAAAACAATAATAAATCTAACCTAACCAGACCTATGCATGCCAAGTATGGGCTCACCATATTGAAAACTGAGGGAGTTGGGCCCACCCCCCACCGAGGGGTGAGGGCCCAACCTAGTCTGGCACCCCCTTAGTATGCATAATAAGTATGGGCACTCCATCAAGATAACTGAGGGAGTCTCCTCCCCCCCCCCCCCCTCCCATCGCTTAAAACCTATTCTGGCACCCCTTTAGAATGAATGCCAAGTATGGGCTCTCCATCTTGAAAACTGAGGGAGTTGGGCAGGGGGTTCCAACCCCCCTCCCCCAGGGGGTGAGGGGACAAAACAAAATCGCTTAAGACCTCGTCTGGCACCTCCTTATTATGTATGCCAAGTATGGGCTCTCCATCTTAAAAACTGAGGGAGTAGTTCGTGAACAAACAGACATATAAAAAGTGCCCTTTACAGTATATAGTAGATTTAATAAGGGCCTGTCAGTTAGGTTAGTTATGTCCTAAACCATTTGCTTCTTTGAGAAATTTGTAAGATGAGAAAAATCATCTGGCGTTATATATTAAGTATTAAATAATCGCCTGATTCAAGTAGTTGAAGCATTATCGTTTGCAATTTTCCATTAGGCGACCTTTTGCTTCACTCAACACATATTGGAATATTCAGGTTGGGTCAGGTGAAGGTATTGAGGGATAAGCCTACACAACAAACACATATTTTGACCTTAAAAGTGCAAATAACTTTAATAATTTCGACAAAGAGGTACTATCTATTTCGTTGATTTTGATTTAAGGGAGCCCACCTTGCTTTTTTTATCTTTCTCTCCCTCTCTCTTTGGCTTGTATCCATTCGGCCCCATTCAGCCTACTGTTTTAAGACGTTTACCCCCATCCAGGTGTCAGTATTTTCCTGATGAGCGGTAGCGAGCCCCCATATATATTTTTTGTTTCGAGAGCAAGCTAAATTTGTAAATTTTTCGATAGAAAAATGTCTCCTGCGAAGTCGGATTACTCCATACAATGCTGGCTCGCTATCGCTCGCCAGAAAGATATCGACACCTGGATGGGTATAAACGTCTTAAAATAGTTGACCGAATGGGGCCGAATGGATACAAGCCAGAGTAAGAAAGAAAAGGAGAGAAAGATAAACAAAATCAGGTGACCCCCCTTAACCATTTATAACAATGATGTTGCACGTAATAGCCCATGTACTGTATATGACCCTGGCCTAGTCATGTTTATTACACAATCAAGGTGAGGACAATAAGTGTTTCTGATCTCATCACGATTCTGTCCACGGTCCACGTTAGCAACGTTTTTTGGGGGGGGGGGGGGGGTAGGAAGGGGGTAGGGGTGGTAGGGAGGGGGTGTGGGGCGGGAGGGGGGAGGGGGGGGGGGGAAGGAAGGGGGGTGGGGGGGGGGGGGGGGTTAACCAACAATGAGCCCCCCTACCCCCCCTCCCCCCCTAACTCCCCGCCTCCCCCTCACCCCCCCTACCCCCTCCCCTCCCCTCCCTACCCTCCTTCCTTCCCTTCACCCCCTGCCTCCTCCCGCCCCCTCCCTCCCTACCACCCCTCCCTATCCCCCCACCCCCTCCTTCCCTCCCCCCCATAAAAAACGTTGCTAACGCAACGTTAGTTTTATAGCCCTTTTTAGGCCCCCTAGGCCTATTTTAAAGTTTAAAAACTCCATAGACGAGTTATTTATGAACCGATTTTGTTTAAATTTATACCATAAGTACACTTTGGCAAGCTGAATCGAATGGCGCAAACAGAATTAAAATCGGACCATTAGTTTAGGATTTCGATTTTGACTGGGCTTCCTGGAGGGCCCAGGGGACCGTTTTTTGGACTTTAAAAGTCCTCTGTAGCCCAAACTATACATTACACAATTTATATCAACTAAACCAACGGCGTGATAAATAATTGGCATCCTTCACCTGTAGTTAACCTTTTATCAATAATGACACGTTTTGACAGCTTATTCTAACTACCATTAGACTATTTTAATTAGCTAAGAGAGAAGTAGTGGGAGCTAAAGAGTTAACTAAGATAGTATTAAGATATTAAGATAGTATTAAGATAGTGGCGGATTCTGATGAGAAACTGCAGCGGGTAGTCAAAGAGTTTGGTGTGGTTTGTGGAAGGAGGAAACTGAAGGTGAACGTCAATAAAAGTAAAGTAATGGTGTGTAATAGGGGAGAGCATAGGGTGAATCTAGATGTGAGGTTGGATGGGGAAATATTGGAACAAGTAGAGTGTTTTAAATATCTAGGAGGAACAATAAGCAGGAGTGGAGGTATGGAAGTGGAGGTAAAACAGAGAGTGTGTGAAGGAAGGAAGGTTTTCGGAGCAATGGGAAGTATGTGGAAGACGAGAAATCTCGGAGTGAAAGTAAAAAGTGCACTGTATCAAGGAATTGTTGTGCCAACAGTGATGTATGGGTCTGAGACATGGGCTCTGAAGAAAAAGGAGAAAAGAGGGCTGGATGTGATGGAGATGAGCTGCTTGAGGAGTATGTGTGGAGTTACTCGTAGAGACAGATTGAGGAATGAAGAGATACGTAGGAGAGTGGGGCAGCAGGAACATTTGTCAGCCAGAGTGGACAGAAGGGTGCTGAGCTGGTATGGTCATGTTGAACGAATGGGAGATGAAAGGCTTACAAAGAGAATATGTGAGTCAGGTACAAGGGGAGATAGAAGGGCAGGAAGACCCCCATTGAGATGGAGAGACTGTGTAAGAAAGGCTTTGGATGATAGAGGAATGACTATAGATCAGGCAGGGGAAGTGGTGGTGGACAGGAGTGAATGGAGAATGTTTGTGAATAGTTGAGTGAACACGTGGTCATTTGGAGTAAGGGGTCGGGCGCAAGTTGGACTAGATAATAGTCCATCAGGCGCCTGGCCCGGGGAGACGATTAATATGAAGGGTGTGCCTGGAAGTGTGGTGGGAGGGCTTGTGGCTTTGGCTCCGCTGCATGTCTGCCTGCCGAGATCGGAACCTCTCCGGGTGGTCAGGGGCCGGGGGAGTGCTGGAGCGACCTTGGTAACCCTGGTCTCTGGGTCTTCTCCTGGGTGACCTGGATGTGTGTGAGTTTGTGTTTTTTTATCTGTGTTTATTTTTTGTTTTATGTTGTTTTTGTGTTTTCCCTGTTCTTGCTCTGTCTTGAGTCGGCTACCCCCAAAATGGGGATTGGGCCTGAGCATATAGATAGATAGATAGATTAAGATAGTATTAGTTGGGGGAGCTAAAGAGTTAATTAAGATAGTATTTACCTCTTTGATTGCTAGATATCCTTCGGAAATAGCATAAAGTCGTCTAATGAACACACACAATAATACGTAAAAATGCGTCTTAAATCCTCAAAAAGGTTAAAGGGAATAAGGAAATCCATTATGGGGAACATATTTCATTCAGTACCGACATATTGCAGTACTCGTGTTTACTAGGAGAGGATTTAAAGTATATCAATGTAGCCCAATTTTACGTGGGGTCATGTGTAGAATCCGTGAAATGTACTCTGAAAGTATACTGTAGATCTCAAGTTCTGGCATGGAATAATGTCCTTCACCATCGCATCTCCCTATAGACACAGGAAAGAGATGCCTGTCCTTTATATCACACACCCATTCATAAAGCTTGATCTACACCACTCAGTCTTCCCATGCAGCTAGAACCTCACCAGCTAGCACCAACATGTATAAACAAAAATAGTAAATATATAAATAAATATGTTAAAGTCCATTTTAATTATGTATACTTACCCAACCTAATATTCACACTACTGCGTCTTAGTTTCCATTTCCAGATAAAGTATGACCTATAGTCCTATACTATTCAAAGTGCATATGAATTTTATGAATGAACTCAACCAATTATTCACACCACTGCCTCATATTTTCAATTTCCAGATAAAGCTTGACTTATACCTTTCAGTGTTCGCCTGCAGCTAGAAACTCCCCACCTCCACTAGCGCCATCATGGAGGACAACTTTGACTCCATCCTTACCATGCTGGGGACCGGAAAGTGGAACCTCTTCTACGTCATCGCCATGGCTTACTGTGAGTACCAGTAATTAGGTGTGATATATTTGGTCGTGTGTTTGTTGTGTGTACAGTATGTGTGTGTGGGTGGGTGGGTAGGTGTGTGTCTGACTGTATGGGTGTGGGTGGGTGTGTGTCTGTATGTCTGTCTGTATGTGTCTGCCTTTCTGTATGTGTGTGTGTGGATGGGTGGGTAGGTGTGTGTCTGACTGTATGGGTGTGGGTGAGTGTGTGTCTGTATGTCTGTCTGTATGTGTCTGCCTTTCTGTATGTGTGTGTGTGGGTTGGTGGGTAGGTGTGTGTCTGACTGTATGGGTGTGGGTGAGTGTGTGTCTGTATGTCTGTCTGTATGTGTCTGCCTTTCTGTATGTGTGTGTGTGGGTGGGTGTCTGTCTGTCTGTCTGTCTTTCTGTCTGTGTGTGTGTGGGTAGGTGTGTGTCTGTCTTTCTGCATGTGTGTGTGTGGGTGGGTGTCTGTCTGTCTGTCTGTCTGTGTCTGTCTTTCTGTCTGTGTGTGTGTGGGTAGGTGTGTGTCTGTCTTTCTGTCTGTGTGTGTGTGGGTAGGTGTGTGTCTGTCTTTCTGTATGTATTTGTGTGGGTGGGTGTCTGTCTTTCTGTCTGTGTGTGTGGGTAGGTGTGTGTCTGTATGTGTCTTCCTTTGTGTCTGTATGTGGGTGGGTGGGTGTCTGTCTGTATGTGGGTGGGTGGGTGTCTGTCTGTGTCTGTCTTTCTGTCTGTGTGTGTGTGGGTAGGTGTGTGTCTGTATGTGTCTTTCTTTCTGTCTGTGTGTGGGTGGGTGGGTGTCTGTCTGTATGTGTCTGTCTTTCTGTCTGTATGTGTGTTTGTATGTTTCTGTCTTTCTGTCTGTCTGTCTGTCTGTCTGTGTGATGTTTGTATGATTATGTTTCAATAAAGTCTGTGAGTCTGTGAGTACTATAGTCCATCCATTCTAAGTAGGCCAGAAAGAAAGGTTTAGTTCCAGAAGCTTGGAAGCTTGCAAATGTAGTTCCGATCTTCAAAAAAGGTGATAAATCGATAGCATCCAATTACCGTCCCATTAGTCTCACATCAATCATAGGAAAGTTGCTAGAGTCCATTATTGCTAGGAAAATAACTTAGTAGAATTTAACTTAATAAATTCTTCTCAGCATGGATTCACTCAGGGACGTTCTTGCCTTACTAATTTGCTTAGCTTTTTCTCAGAGGTATATGAAGCAGTAGATAGTGACAAGTCATATGATATTATATATTTAGATTTCAGTAAAGCTTTCGACAGAGTCCCTCATGAGAGATTGATGAGAAAGGTTGAGGCACATGGAATAGGAGGGTCGTTGTTGGGATGGATTAGGTCATGGCTAATTGGTAGGAAACAGAGAGTCAGCATAAATGGTACCAAGTCAGAGTGGGGAGCAGTCAAAAGTGGTGTCCCCCAGGGATCGGTATTAGGTCCCCTGTTGTTTCTTATATACATAAATGACCTAGATTTAGGTATAACTAGTAGGATAAGTAAATTCGCAGACGATACTAAAATGGGGAGATCAATTGATTCAGATAGCGATATAGAGTGCCTCCAAAGGGATCTAGATACCTTACATGAATGGTCAGTAAATTGGCAGATGAAGTTTAACATTGACAAATGCAAGGTATTAAAGATAGGGAAGATGCAAACAAATGTTAAATATAAACTAGCTAATTTAGAATTAGAAAATTCAGACTGCGAGAAAGATCTAGGTGTGTTTGTTAGCAATGATTTGAAGCCTAGAAAACAGTGTATAAGCGTTCGTAATAAGGCAAACAGGATTCTCGGGTTCATCTCTAGGAGTGTGAGTAACAGAACTGCTGATGTTATCTTAAAACTTTACTTGTCATTAGTGAGACCCCATATGGATTATGCTGTCCAATTTTGGTGTCCTTATTACAGAATGGACATAGATTCATTGGAGAGAATTCAGCGTAGAATGACAAAAATGATCCATAATATTAGAAATTTTCCGTATGAAGAAAGGTTGAAGAAATTAGGTTTACATTCGTTAGAGAGACGCAGAGTTAGAGGGGATATGATAGAGGTGTTCAAGTGGGTTAGTGGGATTAACAAAGGGGACATGACAAATGTACTAAAGCTCCGTGATAGCGAAAGAACTCGTACCAATGGTTTCAAATTAGATAAATTTCGTTTCAGAAAAGATATAGGAAAATATTGGTTTGGTAACAGAGTTGTAGATGGGTGGAATAGGCTACCAAGTGATATAGTGGGATCAAGAATGATAGGGAGCTTTAAGAAAAAATTGGATAAGCATATGGACGAGAAGGGTTGGGTGTGAAGGGGGATCAGCCGGGTTGGGCCAATCAGCGCTCTGCAGACCCCCGTAATCCTGCGTTAATCTCTAACCGGTTTGGTAAGATGATCCTCAGGGTATTAGAGTGTTGAGCCTATAATTGGGCTTTGTAACTGGGGTTGTGTGGGACAGGGATCTGCCTTGCTTAGGCCAATCGGCTTTCTGCAGACTCCCATTTTCTTATGTTCTTATGTTCTAAATCCTAACTTCTAACCTCTGTAACTCAAAAAGGGCTAGAGCAAATGGGCTGTATATGTCCACACCTATTTCCTGGCCGACTCTTTCTAAATGGGGAGAACATGAACTCGATTAAGCTAGTAGTTTGTGAGTCACAGAGGTTAGGGATCAAGATTTTTGGTCAACTTATTATGAATGATTTATTTAAATTAGGCATGACATCTGTGGTCGTGTGTGTGTGTGTGAGAGAGAGAGAGAGAGAGAGAGAGAGAGAGATTGTTTTATTATTATGTTTACATAAATAAACCGATCAAAAAGTAAACACTATCCTATGATGAGAGTAGATGTTTTCTATTGCTATTAGATTGTATCAAAGTAGGTTATAACTCAGTTGAGATAATGGCGTGGGCCTTCATCGAGGAGAGATTAATGGGACAGTGGCTGTTTGTTTGGTCTATTAATTCATTTATTCATATATAATTTTTGTAGTTTCCTCCCTAGACCTCCATCAAGCATAAAAAACACCCCCTAGACACCCCTTCAAGATTGATTTGTAAATATTTCGGTAGAAAAATGTCCCGGCCAAAGGCCGATTCCTCCTCAAATTACAGGCTCGCTATCGCTCGCCAGGAAAAAATCGACACCTAAATCTCACGAAGGGTCCTAACATTGACAAAGAAATGGGGTGAACGGTCATAAAATGCTCAAACTAATGGAACCAACGTCTTAAATTCTCAAAACTAGTGGGGCTAAACATTAGGGAGAAGGGAGTCCAGAAAACCGGTCTGTCTCCCCTTAATTAACATATATAACCAACTAGCAGGGGTACCCGGCGTTGCCCGGGTTTAAATTCTACTACCATAATCACCATCATCAATCACTACTACCACAATCATCACAATACTACTACTACCATAATCACCGGCCTTGACCTCCGTGCCTCATTAAACGGCGACCTCGATTTCGGCCGCTAAATGACCTCCGATTTTGGATCTGACCTCATCCGTACCCCCATTTTGGGGAGCTGCGAACAACTTTCGTTTCATACACCTTTTCGATCGGCTATTTTTTTCGCATTTTTTTCGCTCCCGTATACTACATAAGTTCTGCCGAAAATTTTATTAAACAAAAGTGTCTCTGATTTCCACTAAACTCGCCTAAAACCATCTCCAAAGCCTGGGCTTTCCATCGGTGCCCCACACTCCCACCTACCTGGCACCAAAACTGTGGGAGGAGTTTAGTAACAAAGGTCGGGTAACTGACAAACAGACAAACATTGACCTTTATTTATTAAGATATAAAGTTGAAAGAAAGGCTATTGAATGGGTAAATATTGCAACATTCTTTAGCTTAGCTGTTTAAGGGGGGTCACCTGCTTTTTTTCCTCTCCTTTTCGTTCTCTCTTTGACTTCTATACGTTCGGCTCCATTCAGCCTACTGTTTTAAGACGTTTATCCTCATCTAGGTATCGATTCTTCCTGGCGAGCGACAGCGAGCCAGCATTGTATGGAGAAATCCGGATTCGCCGGAGAAATTTGTCTGATTTTTTTTTTACAAGTTTAGCCTGCTGCCAAAAACATTTAAAACAAATATGCTGGCTCGCTACCGCTCGCCAGGAAAACAAATGACACCTGCATGGGGATAAGCGTCTTAAAACAGTAGGCTGAATGGGGCCGAATGAATACAAGCCAGAGAAAGAGAGAAGAGGAGAGAAAAAAGGCAGGTCACCCCCCTCAAAAGCTATGGGTATGTGCTTGAGTATATACAAGACAATTGACCACATGCGAGTTTCAGGCTATAAGGAAGTTGGAGCTGTCGACATATATAGTAAACAGGAATGCAAAAATAATATAAGTTTCTGATGGATAAATGGTATGGTGAATTGGGTTTTATGTATTTATATATCTACTACGACCGTATTTTAGCTGTAAATTATGTTAAATATCGTTGTCTACAGCTTCAACTTCCTTATAGAACGAAACTCGCAAGTCGGCAATTGGCAATATGTTTTTCTCTCTTTCTCCTTCAGGGTATTCCACCGTGCCCCCCCACGCCCTAGCTGGGGTGTTTATGGCTCCCAGTATCGCCCACACCTGCCGCCCACCTCCCCACGCCCTCACCACCAACATCACCACCACATCTACCTACGCCCTCAACAACAACAACAACAACATCACAGACTTGACCTTCAATAATGGCACCCAGGAGTAAGAGACGGCCATTGTATTCGACTGTTTGTTTGTTTGTTTGATTTGTTATTGATTTAGGTGTTATTATTTGTGTTAGTCTTATAAACTTCACCTCTAATAATGAACACTTTACTTCTAATAATGAACACTTTACCTCTAATAATGAACACTTTACCTCTAATAATGAACACTTTACCTCTAATAATGAACACTTTACCTCTAATAAGGAACACTTTACCTCTAATAATGAACACTTTACCTCTAATAATGAACACTACCTCTAATAATGAACACTTTACCTCTAATAATGAACACTTTACCTCTAATAATGAACATTTTACCTCTAATAATGAACACTTTACCTCTAATAATGAACACTTTACCTCTAATAAGGAACATTTTACCTCTAATAAGGAAACTCAGGAGTAACCTTGTACCTGGCTGTTTGCTATTTCTTGATTGGACTTCACCTTTAATAATTAAATTAAGGAACACCCCGTTCTTAACATTAACCATCCATTACAAACGCCAATGCACTTGAATAAATTCATGAGAGCATATGATCTTACCGGGATTCGAACTCTGGACACCACAACCAGAACATACAGTATATGATCTAAACCATTACACCATTACACCACCAACACAGGAGTAAGAGAAGCACATTGTATTCGTTTTTTTCTTCTATATTTATAAACTTTACCTATAATAATGAAACTCAAGAGTAAGAGACGGACATTGGGTATCGATAAATCAGCTGTTGAGGCACTAAATTGACCGTCAACCTAAAACAGAGTGTAGTCGATTCATTTGGCGAATAATTTGAGATTTGTTTTAGTTGCTGTGTTATCGATACTTAATGAAACATGTGAAACTGCTTTCATTAGTTTATTCTAGTGCATTGGGGTTTGTAATGGAGGATTAATGTTCCTTAATTTCTATAGGTCCAGGAACTAATGTCAACCGAGGCCGGTCCTAGTGATCTTGGCCCCATTCATTGTTCTTCCCTCGTACTAAGTAACTAAAACATTACGTTATAAATAATGCAGTTGAGTCTGAGTACATGATTAGATTAATATCCAGAATTCGAAAATGGATATTAATCGTGATCGTGTACTTGACCTTTAACTGTGTTAGTGGTGTAATGGAGTAGATGCTTATGTTCTGGGTGTGGTGTCCCGAGTTCGAGTCCCGAAAGGATCATATGCTTCCATTAGTTTATTCTAGTGCATTGGGGTTTGTAATGGAGGATTAATGTTAAGAATGTTAATGTTCCTTAGTATCATATTAATGTCGACCTTACATAATTTACACACATACACACACGCACGCACGCACGCACGCACGCACGCGCGCACACACACACACACACACACACACACACACACACACACACACACACACACACACACACACACACACACACACACACACACACACACACACACACACATTACATTTGTCCTATCTTGGTTATATGTTACTTCTACTGACTCTTCTGTTCATTATCCCCTTGTATTATCCCGACGATATTATTCAGATTAGGAAATACGTCACCTGTAGATATCATATAGGATCAACCATGTCAATTTAAGCGTTGACTCACAATGATCTCTCACAAGTAAACTAAAGTGTAATAGAGATATCCACATAATACATGCAACGAAGTCTCACGCTGACTCACAAGGTTAAGCGGGGTGACCTGTTTTTGTTCTGTCCTTTTCTATCTTTCTCTGGCTTGTATCCATTTGGCCCCATTCAGCCTACTGTTTTAAGACGTTTATCCCCATCCAGGTGTCAATTTTTTACTGGTGAGCGGTAGCGAGCCAGCATATTTTTTATTTTTGTTTAACAGCAGGCTAAATTTGTAAATTTTTCGATAGAAAAATTTCTCCGGCGAAGCCGGATTTCTTCATATAATGCTGGCTCGCTATCGCTCGCCAGGAAGAAATCGACACCTAGATGGGGATAAACGTCTTAAAATAGTTGGCTGAATGGGGCCGAATGGATACAAGCCAGAGAAAGAGAGAAAAGGAGAGAAATAACAAAAAGCAGGTCCCCCGTATTTATTTCATAATTTAAATGATATCTTATCATATTTTTAGTTTCCTCCCTAGACCTCCATCAAGCTTAAGGAAACACCCCCAAAACCTTCCTTCAAGATATATTTTGTAAATTTTTCGAATGGAAAATCTTCTTAAATTACAGGCTCGCTATTGCTCATCAGGAAAAAATCGACACCTACATGACACGAAAAGTCTTAGTATTGACAAAGAAATGGGGCGAAAGGTCTTACAATCACTAAACTAGTGGACTGAACGTCATATGATCTGAAAACTAGTGGGACTAAACATGAGGAAGAAGGGGGACTAGAAAAACAACTCATCTCCCCTGAATAAGCGAGAGAGCGTGGCCAAGCATATAACTAATGTCGCGTTAACCCTTTCCGTACCGGCAACGTCTTTTTCATTTTATTCTAGCTATATTTACATGCTTTTGTGCAGCTTCAGAAGGATTTGTGGTAGAATAAAGGGTTAATTGAGATCGTTCAAAGCCGCTTAATTGCTAGAGGCCCTTTTTAAGCTGACAAATATCGTCTAATAGCTAGAAGAAAATAGAAGGACGTGTCCGGTGCGGAAGGAGTTAAGGGGAGGTATCTAGTTTATTCCCTAGACCTCCATCAAGCTTAAAATTAAACCCCCTTGACCCCCTTTCAAGATAAATTTGTACATTTTTCGGTAGAAAAATTTCCCGGCCGAAGGCCGGTTCCTCTTAAATTACAGGCTCGCTATCGCTCGCCAGGAAAAAATCGCCACCTAAATGGTACGAAAGGTCTTAAAATTGACAGAAATCGGGCGAATGTTCTTAAAATCGCCAAACTAATGGGGTGAGCATCTTAAAAACTCAAAAGCAATGGGGCTAAACATGAGGGAGAAAGAGGTAAAGAAAAAAATCCCTCAAGTGGAAATCTCCCCTTAACCCTTTCCGTACCGACAACGTCTTTTAAAATTTATTCTGGCTACTGTTAGACGAGTTTATTCAGTTTAATAAGGGCCTCCAGCAATTAACAGGCTTCGAACAATCTCACTTAACCCTTTTTACTACCACAGATCCTTCTTAAACTGCTCAAAATCGTCTACATATAGCAAGACTAAAATGTAAAAGACGTCGCCGGTACAGAAGGGGTTAATGAAGGGAGGAGAGTCAGAACAGACCAATAAAGTTAAGGGGGGGGGGGTGACCTGCTTTTTTTTTCTCTCTCTCTGGGTTGTATCCATTCGGCCCCATTCAGCCTACTGTTTTAAAACGTTTATCCCCATCCAGGTGTCGATATCGCTCGCCATCATATTTTGGATAATGATTAAGACAGCTGGCTAAATTTGTACATTTTTCGATAGAAAAATTTCTCCGCCGAAGCCGGATTTCTCCATAAAAAATGTTGGCTCGCTATCGCTCGCCAAGAAAAAATCGACACCTGGATGGGGATAAATGTCTTAAAACCCCAGTAGGCTGAATGGGGCCGAAGAAATGCAACCAAGATGTCATAAAACGGGCCCTGCAGAGTGCTAACTGTGCATCAATCCTCGAACCACATGGACTTCACAGAGAAGACGGCAAACGGCCAGATGGGATGACCACTTTCTCTTACAAGAATGGCCGGTGCCTCGTGTGGGATGCCACATGTGTTGACACTTTCTCCACAACCAACGCTGCCAGAAACGCCGACGAAGCAGGTGAAGCCGCCCGGATAGCAGAAAATAAAAAGCGAGAAAAATATCAAGCCATCGCCAGAATTCATCAGTTCGAGCCCCTGGCATTCGAAACTTCAGGAGTCTTCGGCCCCACCACCCTTAAGATGGTGAATGAAATAGGCCGTAAAATCAGAGAAGTTTCAGGAGAACCCCGGGAAACCCTCTGGCTCAAGCAAAGACTAGGGATGGCTATCCTCCGGGGCAATGCCACCAGCGTCATGAGCTCAGTTCAACAGGACTAGGTCATGCCACTGCGTGAGGCCCCGGCAGGAGTGGTGTATCCGTAGTCTTTCCACAGTAGGGTAAAACAAAACATAAACCTTATTTGTATGTAACATGTGTGATGCACATTAATAAAAGGGGATGTGTCGGATGGTTGAAAGCCACAGTTGCTCGCGCGTTTGGGGCTAGCAACACGTATTATGAAAAACATGCATCCTCTTTCATTCACTGTCCCTCCCCTTCACTCACTCAACCCCACAATTTACCGGAGGATAACAGGTTTTTCACAATACGTAGACGGAGGTCTTTATAAAAAAACAAAAAAACAAGAAAGAGAAAAAAAAAAAAAAGCAGGCGAAGAACACCTTTGATCATGTTATTACTGTCATTATCAGTTAAGGAGTTAGTGTTTGTTTTTGGTCTATATATTTATTTATTAACTAATTTTTAGTTCTCTCGCAAGACCTCCTCAGACTTGAAAACAAACCTTAATCCTCCTTTCAAGATAAATTTGTAAATTTTTCGGTAAAAAAAAATCGGACTGAAGGCCGACTCCTTGAATTACAGGGTCACTATCGCTCGCCACGAAAAAATCGACACCGAAATGGCATGAAAGGACTTAATATTGACAAGGAAATGGAGTGAACAATTTTAAAATCGCCAAACTAATGCACCGAACCCCTTAAAATCTGTAAACTAATGGGGCTAAACATGAGGTTGTGAAGGAGAGTCAGAAAAACTTAAATAAAAAAACAATCCTACTGAAGTGAATAGATCGAGGTAAGCCCTACATTGTTATATATTATTTCCCAGGTCGTGCAGTTACCTGGTGGAGGATGCCAGGACGGGCCAGGTGGTGGAGGAGCTTTGTACGGAGTGGGACTTTGATAACTCCACTTACACCCACACCGTCACTTCAGAGGTAAACACAAAATAATCAAAACCTTTCCTACAGCTGTCCATACTCAATTTTCTTTAATTTGCAGTGTTGACAGTGTTAATTTGCAGTGTTGACAGTGTTAATTTCACTGTCAATCCTGGTGAAATTTGAATAATAACATAAACTTCATTATATTTGACCTTGACCTTCGACCTTGAGTAATTATCTCTCCTGCATGATTTTCTCATTTTAACACTCGAATATCCATGCAAAATTTGACTGATTTTCTAGAAGATATAAAATTAATATATGAACAGGTGGATGGTTATAGAGACATGCTGGATAAGATACAATGATACATACATTAGGAAGCCTGTATGTGCGAGGCCTTTCATAGTTTTACACTGCTCTGTAGACGGCTATATACAGATTATGATTTAACGCACGATATATTTACACGCATTATTCTGTAATTCAAAATATATAAGATTATATAGTCAGTAAACAATACTTTGGTATGGTCTAGTATAAGAATTCATTGATATAAGCTACGCCTTAGGTATGAACAGATAGTAACTAGATGGGCACTCCGTCTATGCTGGCGGAGGTATGCGCTCTACCGATTGCCTCCTATATTGAATTACTTCTTCCTTGTCGTATATCCTGTAAGGTCACCAGAATTGCTGAAAATAGGTCCATAACTTTGGGAGCCACCTATGCTGGCAGAGGTATGCGCTCTAGGAATCGCCTCATAAATTGAATTACTTCTTAGTTGACCGATAACCTACCAGCCCACCTCATTTTGTGAAAATCAGTTCATATCCTGGTGTAAGACAAACGGACAAAGAGGAATACTTTCTGTTCTGAAACGGAGGCAAAATCATAACCTCCAACTTCCTTGGCTGAGGTAACGGAGTTAAATAGGTTCTTATTATAAGCAATCATTTGGAATTACAAATAAATGATGGTACTTACAGCAAGGAAACGTAAAGACTGAATCTGTCTGATTATGAGTATCTGATACTTATTATCAGATGGACATATTTATCAGGAATAGTATATAATTGTGAGTAAAATATGAGTGTCATTGATTGAGACCCACTTCATGAAATTGCTCATACAATCTGCATAAATAGTTCAAGCCTCTAATATTTATGATGGATATACACATAATTATAAGGACGACTGTACAATCGCGCTAATAAGTGATGTCTCGGCACCAAGTATATTTTGATGAATAATTAATTGGTATCGGAAATATCTAAGCTTCATTTCTTCATATCGAGTGAAATATACTAACATGTTCCTACACTTACCCACCCTCTTCAACATCTGACATACATTAATGCAGCACAGAGCAAGCCAAACATAATGACAGCTGGGACATGACTTATTAGCGCGATCGTACAAAGTATATAATTTTCTAGTTCCAGTTGGTGTGTGACCATAAGTACCAGCGAGCCACCTACCAGAGTATGTATATGATGGGCATGCTGGTGGGCGCGGCATTCAACAGCTTTCTCGTGGACAAGCAAGTATTATACATTATACCGATAATAGTCACCTACTTTGATCTTTTAACAAGCTAATTGATAAGCCACGTTTTATGTCTATGGGTAATGCTTATTTTTTATAATTTGTATATTTTGCCAATTAAGTATCAATCAACCAATCAATCAATATGTAAAGGGTAAGTCACAAGAACCTATTTTATGACAAGTCTAGTTTTAAACACATGCAGAAGAGCCCTAAAGTATATGGCCGATTGATAATTGCTAAAACGGGATCATGTGACTATACCATATTCCAAATTGGTGGGCCAGAAATCGTGAACCGTAGCCACTGTAACTCGAAAACTGCTAGAGCAAATGGACCTTTAATTTTCGCACCTGTTCCCTGGCTAACCCTTCCTAAATGGTAGAAATATTAGCTCGATTACTCTAGTTGTTTGTGACCTAGAGAGATAAATGTTCAAGAGTTTTGGCCTACTTAATATGAACAGGGTATAGGTCTTATCCTAAATGGCATAACTTGGCGTATACTCACCGTATCCAAATCTAGAGATATGTATGATTTCTAAGTGTAGATTGTGATATCAATGTAAAGTACAGCATTAAACATCACCATACAAAATATCCTCTGCGTAATCTCCCCTAAAGATGGTTGTTGTTGTTCCCCAAGATGCCTGGCCGAACAGCCCCAAGGCCCTGAGCAAGGCCAAGGCCATAACCGAGCGCCCCCACAGAACCCTCTCTGCCGACCACAATAAAGCCTGGGTGACCGAAGCCACTCCATGGCGGGGAGCTGAGGAGGGTGCGGAAACGCCCGGGAAACCAAAGCCCCACCCAGGGCCCTGTGCCCCTCAGCAATTATGAAGAGAAAGTTGAGGGGCAAAGGAAAAATGTGACGCTTTGGCTTCCAATCTTGGTAGTTTGGGAGGTCAATCCACGGAAGAGACGCCGTCACTTGAGATCTAGAAAATATATAAGTAAAAGGAACAGTCAGAGTAAGCTATGGGTATGGCAGAGATCGCTCAGCTCTCACTCTGATAGACCAGCCCATCACCACATGACTAGAACCCAATCCTCTCAGCATCAGCTAGGAAATACCCTAGAAAGCCGCCTTTGGCGGCGGGGGGGGGGGGGGGGGGGGGATCGCTCCCCTGTTTCAACCCATTTCGGGGTTGAGCACCCGCCCAGATGGTTATTGTATATTTATTTAAAGAAAGGTTTGATTTTTCTTGACTCCCTTCTCCCTCATGCTTAGCCCCATTAGGTTGGTGATTTTTGACCTTTTATGCCATTTAGGTGTCGATTTTTATTCTGGCGAGCGATAGCGAGCCTGTAACTTAGAAGAAAACAAAATCTACAAAAAAGTGTACAGATTTATCTCGAAGGGGGGTCAACAGGAAGTGTCAGAAATTCCATTTGAGGGAAAGACATCGTCCTATAGGTTTTTGCTTTCAGTGTTATACATTATGTATTATAGTTCACAGTAGTGTCGTAATAGTGATTTTAAATAGTTCCAGTTAGTACCAATGAAGTTACACTGTAGTAGTTGTAGGAAATACAATACATAAACAAAATACAAATATATGATTAAACAGTCGCAAAATGTTCATAGTATTGGCAAAAATATTCACAGCAGCACGTCACCATACCACAATTATCACTACTATTTTTGTCACGACTACTTAAATAAACTTCATTATCTAAAATACTATAATTTTCTGATAATATTCTGAGGAGTTTTATAACTATTGTATAATATCTATAATACCATGATCATATTCTGAGTATCCTCATTTACATCAAGTATCATGTAACTACCATCAACAGTATTCGCCATGTTACCACTCGATTTTATTACTATCACTTTCAACACCAATACCAAGTAATGTGAATTAATGTTCGTGTAAACGAGGCCTTAACCCTATTTAGCCACAGGAGGATCTTGCTGGACCTCCCTTGTTTTTGCTCCATTGTATTGGAGATTTTAATACGCTTCACACCATTAGTTTGGCGTTAATATGACGCTCCATTGCATTCAAGTGCCAAATTTTTTTTTCTGGGCGAGCGATAGCAAGCCTATAACTTATAAGAAAATGGCTTTCAGGAGGGACATTATTCGATAGCAAAATATTCAAATTTTGTTTGAAGGGCATCTAGGTGCCATTATTTAGTTTGCAGGATGTCTGGGCAGACTTCTTTGTTAGCCTAAAGAACAAACTATTGCTTTGTCTTGCTTTGCAAGAGAGACTGGAGAGTGTGGAGCAGGAGATTCAGTGTCTCAAAGATGAAAATTTGGCCTTGAGACTAGCTATGGCGGAGAAGAAGTGTGAGGCTACCGGAAGTGTTCCCAGGGATCGTGAAGCCCCTTGGAAAGTGGTGTCAACTAGTGCAACGGCCTGCAAGCTGAAAAGGCAGCCAGTCAAGACCCACAACAACTTCAGCACCTTGGCTGATGAGAGTGATGGCGATGAAGTGGCGATCATCGAGGCAGTGAGAGGGGAGGGGGGGGAAGTCTGCTGCTGTTGCTGCAACAACTGCTGCTACACGCCGACAAAAGGAAAAAGCTAAGTCTGTTTTCATTGTCGGTGATTCATTGGTTAGATACCTTGGCAGGGCAACAAACACTCAGGTTGGTAAAGTTGTCTGCGTGCCTGGTGCCGGAGTCGGGAGGGTGGCTGAGAAGATAGATGCTGTCATGGAAGTGAGTGGGGAGGACCCCATCATCTTCCTCAACGCAGGGAGCAACGACATATGGAGATGCAGGACTGAGGAGTTGCTCTCCAAGTATCAGGAAATGTTGGAGAGGATCAAGGAAAAAGGTGGAGTTCCTGTGGTAAACAGTATCCTGCCTAGAAGAGGGGTAAGGAAGGAATGGTCCTCCAGGGCTATTGGTGTAAATAGCCGGCTGGAGAAGTATTGTAAGGCAAATACTATTCCATTCCTGGATAACTGGTCCCTCTTTTATGGTAAGGATGAACTGTATGCCCAGGATGGAGTACATCTCTCTCGACTAGGAGTTTCGACCTTGGCCAGCTCACTCGACAAGATTGTTGCGGGGTTTCGTTAAAAAAACCTGGGTGTGTAAGTAAAATACTGTCTCCATATGGAGCAGGTACTTCATGTGACAAACCAGTGAGTAAAATAGAAATAATCAGTCAAGATAGTGCGGATATAGTGATGTGTAATAGTAGTATCGATAACACTACACATGTAACTGATAGTAAAGATGAGAATACTGATAGAGTAGAATTTCCGTCTAGAGCTAGTAGTTCAACAGGAAATAATAAGTTAGCTAAACACAATAGAAAATTAGTTGCAAATAAAAGTAATAGGTTGAGGGTATATTATACAAATTGTAGGAGTTTATGTAACAAAATGAACGAACTTAGAGCACTCGTTAGCACAGAAAATATAGACATAATAGCGCTAACTGAAACGTGGATTAATACAGAATCTAGGCATTTTTTAGCAGAATTTGATATTCCAGGATATAGTTTGTTTAAATATGACCGAACAAGTAGGAGGGGCGGGGGTATAGCAGTGTTTGTCAGGAGTACATTAAAAAGCTGTATTAAATCAGGTATTAGACTAAATAATGATAATGAAAGTGTTTGGGTAGAAGTTAACGAAGGTAGTGAGACCATAGTTATTGGAGTTATATATAGACCACCTAATATGAGTAGAAATGGCGGAAAATCGTTATGGGAGGAAATTAAAATAGCATCAAGGTTTAGCAATGTGTGCATTATGGGGGATTTTAATTTTCCGAACATTGATTGGCAGCACCAAATAGGCGACTCCGATTCAGTAGAGTTTATAGAGGTAGTACAAGATAGTTTTTTATTTCAATTCATAGATACGCCGACTAGAGGTATTAATATTCTTGATTTAGTTTTCAGTAACAATGAACATATGATAAATAATGTAGAGATTGGTGACCACCTAGGAAATAGCGATCATAAATCTATTTATTTTAATATACAATGGACAGGGAATGCTAAAGAGAATACGACACTTATCCCAGATTTCAGAAAAGCCGATTATGGTGGGCTAAGAAGAGACTTAAGGGTGGACCCTATTGTTAAGCGATTAAGTCAGGATATGCCAGAGTTAAACTTGCCACCTACATATAACCAGTTTATTGCTTCACTCCACAATGCTCAAAATAAATATATCCCTAAAAGAAGATTTAGATCGACGCAGAACCAACCAAAATGGATGACTAATAAGCTAATAGATCTTATAGGAAAAAAGAAAGGAATATATCGAAAAATAAAGAAAGGTGAAAATCATTTACATATATACTATCAGACTCTATCAAGACAGGTCAAAAAGGAAATCAGGAAAGCAAAAAGAAATTATGAAATAAGGATAGCCAGCGACTCAAAAAATAACCCTAAAGCTTTTTACCAACTATATAAATCTAAAGTTAGAGATGAAATAGGCCCCCTAAAAACTTCAATAGGAGAAATAACAGAAAATTATTTAGAAATGTGCAGTACATTAAATAGTCAGTTTCTTTCCGTTTTCACTAATGAAAATTTGGCACAGATTCCAGAAGTCAATATGGTTGTTGTTGTTGTTGCTGTTCCTCAGGCTGTCTGGCCGAGCAGCCCCAAGGTCCCGAGCAAGGCCAAGGCCATAACCGAGCATCCCCACAGAACCCTCCCAGCTTACCACTAATAATGCCCAGGTGACCGAAGCCACTCAAAGGCGGGGAGCTGAGGAGGGTGCGGAAACGCCCGGGAAACAAAAGCCCCACCCAAGGCCCTGTGCCCCTCAGCAATTATAAAGGGAAAGTTGAGGGGCAAAGGAAAAATGTGACGCTTTGGCTCCCAATCTGCCAGGGTTGGCAGTAGGGAGGTCAATCCACGGAAAAGACGCCGTCACTTGAGATCTAGAAAATATATAAGTAAAAGGAACAGTCAGAGTAAGCTATGGGTATGGCAGAGAACGCTCAACTCTCATTCTGATAGACCAGCCCATCACCATAGTCAATATGGTATATAGTGATAGTATAGAAAATATGTTAAGTACAGTTAGTATAAGTAGAAATGATGTTCTTAAGGAAATTGACAGACTGAAACCTCAAAAATCGCCTGGTCCTGACGAGGTATATGCTAGAGTATTAAAAGAATGCAGAGATGAGTTAAGTAGTCCATTAGCATTTATATTTAACAAGTCATTAGAAACAGGTTTAGTTCCAGAAGCTTGGAAGCTTGCAAATGTAGTTCCGATCTTCAAAAAAGGTGATAAATCGATAGCATCCAATTACCGTCCCATTAGTCTCACATCAATCATAGGAAAGTTGCTAGAGTCTATTATTGCTAGGAAAATTAGAAGCCACTTAGTAAAATTTAACTTAATAAATTCTTCTCAGCATGGATTCACTCAGGGACGTTCTTGCCTTACTAATTTGCTTAGCTTTTTCTCAGAGGTATATGAAGCAGTAGATAGTGACAAGTCATATGATATTATATATTTAGATTTCAGTAAAGCTTTCGACAGAGTCCCTCATGAGAGATTGATGAGAAAGGTTGAGGCACATGGAATAGGAGGGTCGTTGTTGGGATGGATTAGGTCATGGCTAATTGGTAGGAAACAGAGAGTCAGCATAAATGGTACCAAGTCAGAGTGGGGAGCAGTCAAAAGTGGTGTCCCCCAGGGATCGGTATTAGGTCCCCTGTTGTTTCTTATATACATAAATGACCTAGATTTAGGTATAACTAGTAGGATAAGTAAATTCGCAGACGATACTAAAATGGGGAGATCAATTGATTCAGATAGCGATATAGAGTGCCTCCAAAGGGATCTAGATACCTTACATGAATGGTCAGTAAATTGGCAGATGAAGTTTAACATTGACAAATGCAAGGTATTAAAGATAGGGAAGATGCAAACAAATGTTAAATATAAACTAGCTAATTTAGAATTAGAAAATTCAGACTGCGAGAAAGATCTAGGTGTGTTTGTTAGCAATGATTTGAAGCCTAGAAAACAGTGTATAAGCGTTCGTAATAAGGCAAACAGGATTCTCGGGTTCATCTCTAGGAGTGTGAGTAACAGAACTGCTGATGTTATCTTAAAACTTTACTTGTCATTAGTGAGACCCCATATGGATTATGCTGTCCAATTTTGGTGTCCTTATTACAGAATGGACATAGATTCATTGGAGAGAATTCAGCGTAGAATGACAAAAATGATCCATAATATTAGAAATTTTCCGTATGAAGAAAGGTTGAAGAAATTAGGTTTACATTCGTTAGAGAGACGCAGAGTTAGAGGGGATATGATAGAGGTGTTCAAGTGGGTTAGTGGGATTAACAAAGGGGACATGACAAATGTACTAAAGCTCAGTGATAGCGAAAGAACTCGTACCAATGGTTTTAAATTAGATAAATTTCGTTTCAGAAAAGATATAGGCAAATATTGGTTTGGTAACAGAGTTGTAGATGGGTGGAATAGGCTACCAAGTGATATAGTGGGATCAAGAACGATAGGGAGCTTTAAGAAAAAATTGGATAAGCATATGGACGAGAAGGGTTGGGTGTGAAGGGGGATCAGCCGGG
Organism: Paralithodes platypus; assembly: GCA_032716605.1. Lineage (NCBI taxonomy): Eukaryota > Metazoa > Arthropoda > Malacostraca > Decapoda > Lithodidae > Paralithodes > Paralithodes platypus. The sequence goes on along the minus strand of CM064519.1, from coordinate 16,448,054 downwards.
TTGGGCCAATCAGCGCTCTGCAGACCCCCGTAATCCTGCGTTAATCTCTAACCGGTTTGGTAAGATGATCCTCAGGGTATTAGAGTGTTGAGCCTATAATTGGGCTTTGTAATTGGGGTTGTGTGGGACAGGGATCTGCCTTGCTTAGGCCAATCGGCTTTCTGCAGACTCCCATTTTCTTATGTTCTTATGTTCTTATATAACTCAAAAATGACAAAAGAAAACAAACTCCTTAAAAATAATTAAACAAAACATCACAAGAACCCAGAAGAGGGCAGATCAGATAGTGTTAAGCGTACACTAACAACCAAAACTGTACCAGGTACGGGAGATGGACCACGATCGCTGTGTCCACCGTGAGCTACACCTTGATTGCCCTGGTCACCACATGGTTGCCTTCCATTAGCACCCTGCTCATCGCCAGGTTCCTGCTGGGCATCAACCAGTCACAGTCACTCCAGACTGGATATATTCTCAGTACGGTTTGTTGCAATATTCTTTCATTAAGCCATACAGCCTCAAGTGCATAGAATTTACATACCACTATATTTGTGCATTGAGCGTCAACTGACATGCACACCTAAATTTGCGCGCAAATTTATACATCTATCTATTGCCTGACACCGTGATCCCCGAAGGGGTGGCCACGAACGAACCGCCCCCATGCACCTCTGTTCCCAGTCAGTCGACGCCCCTCCCCCCAACCAGCACCGCCTTCGTTCATGTAGTTCCTCACTCCATCCTTCCATCTCATATTCGGTCTACCTCTCCCTCTCTGTCCCTCCACCTCGCTCTCGTACACCCTCTTAGTCATTCTCTCGCTTTCCATACGTTCCATATGGCCGAACCATCTCAAGTTGTTCCTTTTCACACTTTCCAGCACATCTACCTCCACACCACACCTCCTTCTTACTTCCTCATTAGTCTGTCTATCCCTCCATGTAACTCCGCACGCACTCCTTAAGTAATTCATTTCCACTGCTCTCACTCTTGGTCTGAGTCTCTCAACCAACGTCCATGCTTCGCTTCCGTAAGTCAGTGTCGGGATTACCACACTGTCATGCAAGGACTTCTTCACTTCCATACTGACCACCCTATTTCTTGTTACTGCTTTTAGCGTTCCTACAACCCTCTTCCCCTGTTGTACCCTCTCCCGCACTTCTTCATCCATAGTCCCATCTTTACTCAACACGTTAAACTCTGGTGGTGGGGATGGTGCAGTGGGTGTTATCACATGCATAAATGCTATCCTCAGTGTCTCTGGAGCGGAAAATGAATCTGTGTCGCCACTGCAAGCCTGACCATGGGAATATAGCCAGGCGGATGGGTCATGGTGCGAGGTGGTGGTGGTGGGTGGGTATGGGGGGTTGGGAGGGAGAAAAGATGGAGATGTAAACATTGAGGAGAAAGAATATATGAATATGAGATACGAATCAAAATCAGAAACTTATTTCCATATGCTCATTGCTTATACTTTACTACTTTAAAGGGAGATGGGAAAGGGGAGGAAGAATAAAGAGGAATACATGAAAGAAGAAGATTGGTAGGGAGAAAGGAAAAACATATTTAGATTGCAGATATAATGAAGTATTGTACAATATTCAGGAAGTAGGAATTAAGAAAATTGAGGCCTGGGCTTCAGAGTAAATGATGTTAAAGCAAAAGTGATGACAACTCAGGTAGATGGCACTGCAGTGAAGAGTGATGTTTGGCTATGCATTAACAGTTTTGGTTGAAATGGCACTAGATAAAAACAAATATTATTGAGTTAACCAGCCACCTAGACAATTAAATGTACTTCTATCCACACTAATTGGAAGCTGTATATGTAAGAAGTGTGCTGCGATATGGTAGTGAGAAGAAGAGCATTACAATAGGGAGATATTGTAACGAGCTGAAATAAGTAGAAAGAGACTGCTGTCTAATGCCACATGGAAAAAGACCACCATAGAGAACGAATGAGGTAAAATGTTGAAGTGTGTTAGTATATACTGTACATGGAGGGTAATATGGTAGTCGGTAGTCCAAGGAAGACATGGCAAGAGACCCTGTGGAAAGATTCCGGTCATATGGGATGCTAGGTTTTGTAGGATGGAGGCATAGCAAGTAGAATATGGGACTCACATCTACATATCCATATATAGGTTAGGCATATGAGTGTTTTCTGAACAAGAACTTGACAGTAATGCACCAGAGGGTTGTGTAGCATGGAGAGTCTCATTCAGGTGACCAAAGTCTACTCAAACATATATATGGATCTGTTTTTTAAACGATAAATAGATTAGCGACTTGACACGCACTGTCAAATTGTTTGGAGAATTCTCCCCCATCCTTCATTTCAACATAACAATAACTAATGAACAACATCCTCTTTACTGAGTTTAATCTCAGTAACATATAGATGACCTAGGACAAACACGCTTGTATGGTAATATTTTATCTATCATCCATTTCAGCAACTCCCAAGTCTTCACTAATTTATTCATACTTAATTGTCAAATCTGAACAACCAGGCTTTATACTATTGTCTAAGTGAAGATATATAAATCATGCCATTATTCGGTGAGCCATTTTGCTCTAATACTAAGTAAACATACTGTCAATGTTTATAAACTTACTTTAACTGACCAATTGATCCATCTAACTCTTCATCAGATGACCCATCTTCCAGTTATTTTGTTCAGCGCTGTAGTTATTTACTAATTTTGTTGTAATATATTTATCCTGTCTGTATTCTTATGCTTCCAAAACAGGGTAAATAGTGATTTGTTATTGTTTTATCTGTTCATTAATTAGGCCCCTATCGAGGTTCTATCATTTATGCATTTGGAACATTCACTTATCAATTGTACACTTTTTGTAGCTATGAATTCACAGCTTGTTACAATTTTATATGGTGGCTGGTTCAAATTAATTTCATTGTAACACAATATGCAATGTATTGAATATTTAATTAAAAAAAAAAAGCTGATCATGGTACAATGCACTAACAATATAACCTCTCGCAGCATTGGAGGTCTTAGAGATGAAGATGAGGGGCAACATCGCAATGATCCACCCTATAGCGTGGCCGCTGGGGACTACGTTGTTCTGCGCTTGGGCCTACCTTATAAGAGACTGGCGGTATCTGCAACTGGCGGTGTCTCTGCCTTGTATCGTCTTTCTTCCCGCACTCTGGTCAGTTAACCGTCTGAGGATCGATCATAAACTTATTTTCTGGCTATCATTAAACTATTTCATTCAGATTAGGATAGGTTTATGGAACTCAGAGGGTTAATTTAGGTAGCCAGAATAAACTGCTAAAATGCGACATCTCAAGGAATTAAATTACACTCAAACCTCTACCCATCAACGCCATCACCATATCTACTGTTTCAGCTCAGCTAACCCCTTGACGATGATGACGCTGTTTGAAAGTTTATTCTGGCGAATTATTAGACGGTGTTAGTAAGATTATGAAGAACTAGTGGGAGTTAGAGAGTTAATAATTGTAGTTTTTAGCCCTTTGATTCCCTTATTTCCTTCATAAATTGCATAAAATCGTCTAGTGATAACCAAAGTAAGTTGTAAAAATTATTTTTAAATAATGAAAAATTCAACCACCTGATTAACGAACTTAACCTTTCTACCCATTTCAGTCTGCCAAGTCTCCAAGGTTGCTGGTCGGAATGGGACAGCACCGTAGAACCCTCAAACGACTACAGGAGCTCATTATGTCACTCTCAACATATTTTCCTACCAATTTAACCATTTTATCCATCAAATCAACATTTTCATGTGACAATTCAATTAAGTTTATACTAGTTTACCAACCTACTTAGTCATTATACTCAGCAACTTGACCATTGTAACTACCAACCCAAACACTCTACTCATCAATTCAACAATCACAACCACTCTATCAACCAATGCTTCTACTCATCAGTATTCGAGGTGGCTGGTGTTGGTCTGGCAGCATCAGAGAGCCCCAATGGAACTGAAGATGAGGCCCAGGTGGAACAACGTCTTTATACAAGACTGTCATACTATATCAAACTTTGTGCTTACCAATTTAGCACATCTACTCACCAATTCAATCGCTCTTCCTACCAGTTCTACTATCCCCAGTAATTGATATCTTATTAACATTCATGGTGTCTCTTTTTCCTTTGACCTTTCGTGGAAAGACCATAGACCACTCTTACTAAAACAGCTTCCTAGAAGTTAGGTGTGCTCAACTGTATCTGTGGGTTCTTTAACCCTGTACAGCTTTTTGCTCTGTACAGGGGTATTGTGCGACCATGTAATGAATACTATTCGCTTGTGTGGATAGGCTTCAAGCATACTGCACTTTTCGAAAAGGTAGCATCAATAGCATTTCCTCTCATCAACTTGTCTTTTTTCACTAGTTCTCTACAATCTCTCTCTACACACCAATGTTAGGTAAACCGCTGCCACCATGTTAGGTAAACCATTTACGAGGTTTCCTTATGGGGTTAACAAATTTGGTTGTTTGTAGTTTGTTATGCTGGGTCGACACTGGGTCGATTCTCTCCTGCTTCTCTCGTAGATTGGTAAATATAAAATAGATATGAATGCCGTCACCACCTTTACCACACATAATTAGATAAAGTAAAATATGTAAATTCCAGCCATCTTATTTATTCAGTAACAAATGTAGATTAAAATATTACAAGGAGAATTCCCTTACATTGTGAGGAATCTCCTAGGGTCTGTTGTCGTGCCCATGTCTCCTGTCTAAGTTTTCCAAAACCTCTCTCCTACCTATCTCCTTAGCTCCCTACACACACCCCTCACATGTGACGGGCACCTCCGAATCACGTGGACAGTGCTTGGTGAGCTCAAAAGTGCGTGAGTAAGGTCTGACACGGTAAAACCAGAAGCAGGAAGTTACAATGATTTAACCTTCAAATTGTACAGTCGCTGCAAGTAAAACATCTTAAAATTATATGAGAGGTGTAATAATGATTCCTATAATAATTACTGATATAAAATGTAATACCAAAATGTTGCCTCTCTCTCTCTCTTCGACCGCTATTACAATAATAAGTTTTCTGCAAAGCTTTCTCCGTATATACCTCCTCCTTTACTGAGAGTAGATGGCACCTGCCTTTCAACACATTCCAACCCCTATTCTTTCCAGCTCTCTAACCTGAGAATGAACTACTTTTCCCAGCCTTTCTTCTACTTAACAGGTAAACTCTGGAGCTCTCTCCCTGTGAAGTGTCCTCGAAACGGCACCATACTATAATTGACGACTTTACAATGACTCACAATTATAATTTACAATTTTTTACACTCACTTCCAAACTGCGTCTGATGCGGAAATTCGCCCCAAATGACCTCGGGCCCGCCACGTGGGAGGCGAGCGCTCTAGCCACTACACCAAGAGAAGTACTCCACTTGGCATGATAGCTCAAGCAGATTTACGCATCTAATTCAGTTACAGATATTTTGCCACAATCCAGGCATTACATCACTTTATCATCCAGGTAGCGAAGACTCCGAGCGAGCGGAAGCAAGCGAGGCACAAGTCTGAGCGTTTCAACTACAGCGAGGCTCCGAGACAACGATCACCAGCGACATCCCTTATTTCCGTCAGTTGCCGGGTCACACAACACGGCGAGAAGACAGTGCAGGAACCTCCCCATCTGCTACCATACCTCCCCAACGAACCGGGGTCACTGGGACATCATCTCTGAGAATTTTTGAGAGCTCTAGCCTTAGCAACTGTTGTGGCCAACCAGTTAAGGCAAGCCAGTACACCATGGGGATTTACTTAGCCTATATGTACAGCACCCCAACTTAACCTCTCCGATATCCCACCGCTGCCACCATTGAAGTGTCTTCGAAACTGCACTAAACTATTTTTGCCGACTTTACAATGACTCACAATTATAATTTACATTTGTTTACACTCTCATCTGAACTGCCCCAAATGTTTTTAGGTGCGGCCCGGCCGAGATTCGATCTCGGGCCCGCCACGTGGGAAGCGAGCGCTCTAGCCACTACACCAAGAGAAGTACTCCACTTGGCATGATAACTCAAGCAGATTTACACATCTAATTCAGTTACAGATACTTTGCCACAATCCAAGCATTACACCTGAATCTATTTTCCCTCATCATAAAACTTAAACAACTTCTACCTCTGTGTGTCCAAACATTTAGACTCAAACATACCTTGAAATTGGCTGTCACTCTTGCTATTTGGAGGATGCAATCGTTCCTGGCAGCTTTGCTTCATTTCTTCTTCTTACACATAGGAAAAAAGAAAAAAATATATCCCGCCAACCAAAGTATTAATCTTACTTCGCAGTGCATCCATATTACAACTCGACCACATTTTCCAACAATTCACCCACCTTGCCTATAAACTCATCCACACTTCTTTTCCACCTACCGCTTCAGAAACTCAACCAGCCTTCCTTCCAATTACAGGTATTTGGGTGAGTCTCCGAGGTGGCTGGTGGTGGTCGGGCAGCACCAGAGGGCCCTGAAGGAACTCAAGAGGGCCGCCCGGTGGAACAAAGCTACCCTCCCGCCAGACCACGAGCTGCTCAACATGATGAAGGCCATCCAGAAACAGGTAATGTAGACTGTAGGTTGTTGTTGTAGCCCCAGATGCCTTTTATGGGAATCCTGTGGCATCCATGTAGTTCCAAGAGCTGTAAGTAGGTATAGGCTTTGGTAGGCACTGGTAAAGGGTAGGATGCCTTGAAATTCAGAATTGTTATAAACTCTAGGGAGTCTAGGCCATTAATATTGACTTAAAGTTTTCGATATTGTCCCAAAAATAATATATTTCTAGTAATTAGTTCGACAATTTCCATCTCAGAGTTTCATTTGTACTGTTCACAGGCTTACAATGGACCACAATTAATATCATAGAGTGTACTTGAAATAGGTAGTAAGGGTATGTATTTCAAAACAAAATGTAGTGCTATATACAGTTAGAGAAGCTTATATATCCCAAGGTGCCACTATAAAATGCGTTGTAGGGGAGATGTGGATATACAATGAACCATTTTGTAGAAATAAACTATTTTTCATTCCTACAGTAGGAACAAAGTATTCTGAGGGTTTCATGAAAACTTATTATAACATATTTGAACTAATTATTAATAACAAATAATTGTATCTACCTGGTATAAATTATTTAAACAATAATGCAGAATAATTTGAATTCTAAGGCTTTATGTAGCTCACCGAATAACTATGTCCTGATTTCTAGTGAAACAAGGTCAAGTATATACTGAAACTACTGATCAACTAAAGAAATGCGCATAGAAAGCCTTCCTGTCATACAATCACTAATACAAAAAGTTGATATTCACCTTTAGTAGATTTGAACAACTGATCTTTCGGTATTTAATGAAAAATATATTAGTATTTTGTGTCTGCATCATATTAATACTTTTCATAATTAATCGTATATTTCGCTGCATAATCATCGTAATAGCTGAGTAAACAAAACGAGGACATTGCAATTCACCGTCAGTTGTTGTGAATTGATACTTATCACTCATTTTTTCTTCGACAGGCAACCTCAGCTAAGGAAGCCCCGAGTACAAGGAACACTATGACATCCAAAATCAAGGCAATAATTGGTCAATTTACCATTCTATTTAGGTAAGAAATTAAGTTTGTAATGGCATAAAAGACGTAGGGTCTCTCTGAATGTAAACAATATTTCAGATGAATCCTTGAACAACCTTGATAGATTTTAGATTGCCTGTTATTTACATTGTTATTTACCCTCTGAAATGTTGATGGACACTGACGAGCTGGGCGAATCAATGGTGCACAACGGTCCCGTCATCTGACGGACTGTATTTCTTTTAATTTTTAGTCCTCTTTGATATTAACCAGCAGTACCAAAAGCCACCATGCTACTCATCCACGACAGACTGAGGCAATATCTCGGTGTACCTCGAACCTTGCAACCAGATGGATGTGTGTCAAGCAGTAAGTGTTTAAGGGGGGATGAGCCGGTTTTCTGGATCACTTTCTCCCTCGTGTTTAGCCCCATTAGTTTTCAGATGTTAAGATGTTTGCCCCATTAGTTAGTCAATTTTAAGACCTTTTGCCCCATTTCTTCGTGAATATTTAGAGCTTTCGTGCTATTTAGGTGTCGATTTTTTCCCTGGCGAACGACAGTGAGCCCGTAATTTTGGAAGAACCGGCCGGGACATTTTTCTACCGAAAAATGTACAAATTAATATAGAAGGGGGATCTAATGGATGTTTTTTTACAGTTTGATGGAAGTCTAGGGAGGAAACTAAAAAAATAATGAATACATGCAAAAATCGCCCAAAAAGTTAACCATTCCCCCTTAATATGGGTAACTTTAACACTCCTACTTCCTAACTTGATTGTGAACTATTCAGTAAAGCTAACATCAAGACTGTGACTTGTAAAAAAAAAAAAAAAAAAAAAAAAAAAAAAAAATGTAGGCAAGAACACGACCTTTATACCACATGTTTTTTTTTTTTTTTTTTTTTTCGTTTTTTTCTATGTTTGCTTTCCATAACTTTATTCAAAGTGAGGAAAGGAATACAGTTGTGAAAACGCCTGATCGCTAGTCCAGGAATACTTGCACGCGAAACAGGTTATTTCCCGACACTACTGTCAAGTCAAAAGATGGTCTCAGAACGAAGGTTTGCTTTTTACATTGATGTTGCGATCCAGTAAGCACACCATACTATTTTGTTTTGTTTTACTCATTGCTATAATTATTGATTTACAGCCACCTAAATATCGTCAAATCTACTCGCTGCCTATAATACATAAGTTATACAAAATCCTACTGTTGGGGGTTAAAGACAGCTTTATCCACAGAGTTTTGTTTCAGCCCTACGTTTTGCACTCCAGGCGCCCTTCCTTTGGGCTGCCTCTGGCGTCAGGTTCTTTATGTTGAGATCGGATCAAAGTATCTGATCCTACATCTTTCTAGGTCTACCCCTACTCACAGTTCCCCCCACGTTCACAGACCGGAATTTCTTCACCCAATTCTGATCATCCACTCTCTCCACGTCTCCAAACCAGCCAAGTCTATTCGGGCGCATCACTTCACTTATACTCCTAATGCACAGACACCTTCTTAGTTTCTAACTCGATACCCCCCCCCCCCCTCCCCCCATCCCTGAGTTTAATCCCACATATCCAACTCGCCATACTCTTTTCATTATGTTCCATTACTATTAATAACTTTAATTTTAACAGGACACATCTCCACTACACCTCTTGTGCACCCAGTCACTACAGATGCAACATTGAATCGAGTTACTTCCCACCCCCTTCCTGCAAACTGCACATGGAAACTTGCCACTTCTTTCCATAGATCTGCAGCCCACTCCACTGATCATAACCTTTGTTTTATCTATATTAACTCTTAATCCTTGTTTGCCGTACACTTCCTCCATCCATTGAATGTTACTTTCGCTTTCTGTACACTATCTGCGACAAGGACCAGCTGATCTACATATAGCAACTGCTATGGGAGCCTTTTCTAAAGTCCCTTGACAGTGCTTCCAGGACCAATACAAACAGTAGTGGGTGTTAAATTGAACCTTGGTGAACTTGGACTATCACTGGGAACTCTTCGCTGAAACCCCCATTCACTCTCACTGCTGCCTGTGACCATTCATGCATTCTCATGTTCATGCACCTTTCCTTCTACTCAACTTTGCTCATGGTCCACTGCAAAGCATCCCTTGGCACTCTGTCAATGACGTTCTCCAGGTTCTATGCAACTAGGTATAACTCCGTTTTCCTACAAGAACCTCTCCTGCAGTTGCCATGATAATGAAGATAAAATCGATTGTGCCATACCCTGGCATAAATCCAAAATGTTTGTCACTAATGGCAACACTTTCTGTGATCATGATTTCAAAGGCTCTTTCAAGTCGTAAAAGTTTGTTCACGATTTTGTCAAGCATCTTCTGCCATGTCATGTATCAGGAATATTTCCCTAACTTGTCACAGCATTAATCAGCTCAGTGATCCTTCATACTCCCATTTCTCCTAATACTTTTAGTATTAAAGTAAATCATGAAGTCATGCAATAATCAATCCACTTCACTGATAGAAACTTTCATTGATCTAATAATTTTTTGTAATAGGTAGATCACTTTTTATTGAAATAAAGCTATTATCTACTAACGTCCCTGTTGATATGATATCACATACCGTACTATTTAATGCACTATTTAACACTATCTTGTCCGACGTTAAGTGGGTTATTATTATATTTTGTTTAAATATAATTGAGGATTTTGCTTGTTATTGATTTTCGAGGAATGTATTTAAGTTTGTCTCCTCGGCTATCAAAAAAACCTTCCCAGACTTCCTCCAAACTAAGAAATGCCCACCCAGGTACCCTCTACACAAAATGTGTACATTTGTCGATAGAAAAATGTCCCACCCGATGACTGATTTCCTCTAAGTTACAAGCTCTGCATCGCACGCTCAGAAAAAAGTTCGACACCTGAATGGGGTGAAGCGTTTTATCATCGCCAAACTTAACCCCTCAGACCCGGCTATGTATTCCATAGCGAAACCCGGGGGTTTTGGCCGAAAAACGTCTACGCCTAGGATACCGTATCTTTGTTATTTTGACTGTTTTCGCATTCCCGCGCATCTCCAAGCGTAGATGTGTTTCGTACCTGTAGAATGGCATTGAGTAGAGCTCTCTAAGTCAACTGGTTCAGTTGTGATGACGATTTCCGTGGAGATAACTTTGTGGCGATATCAGCCACTTTACATTACTTTTCACTACTTAACAATAACATACAGGCACACACGAACAAGGACGCCTCTCCTTCTTGTGGTCGAAGATGCGCGGCGTCGGTCCAACCGGCTGTTATTTACATGCGTCGGACGGACGGCTTTCAAAACAAGCTTACAGGCTTTCAAGCTGCCGGAGCCTCAGAGCCCTTCCGGGTTCTGCGGGGGTGTTTTTTATGGATGCCTCAGAGCCCAACCGGGTCTGGAGGGTTAAGGAGTGAAACGTCTTAAAATCTCCAAACAAATGGAGCGAAGAAGGGGAGGTCCAAAACAACCTCCCTCGAACCAAATAGGATTAAGGAAGTAGAAAGTAAGCACTTGATGGCAGGAATTAACGGGGTAGTGGCTGTTTTTTTGGCCTATTAATTCATTTATTAATTTATGTTTTAATTTCCTCGCTAGACCTCCCTCAAAACTTAGAAAAACACCCCCTAGGTACCCTCTCAAGATAAATTTGTACATTTTTCTATCGAAAAATTTCCCGGCCAAAGGCCGGTTCCTCTTATAATTACAGGTTCGCTATCGCTCGCCAGGAAAAACTCGACACCTAAATGGCACGATAGGTCTTAAAATTGTCAACGAAATGGAGCTAAAGGTGTTAAAATCACCAAACTAAATGGCCGAACATCTTAAATTCTCAAAACTAGTGGGCTAAACATGAGGGAAAAGAAGATCCAGAAAAACGGCCTATTTCCCTTTAAGCTAGCGGTGTGTTTTATTACATTACAAAGGGAATGAGATAGGGTGGTGTACTCTCTTTCCTAGAGGTTGGCAGATTGGAAGCCAAAGCGTCACATTTTTCCTTTGTCCCTCAACTTTCTCTTCATAATTGCTGAGGGACACAGGGCCCTGGGTGGGGTTTTGGTTTCCCGGGCGTTTCCACACCCTCCTCAGCTCCCCGCCGAGGAGTGGCTTCTGTCACCCAGGCTTTATTGCGGTAGGCAGGGAGGGTTCTGTGGGGGTGCTCGGTTATGGCCTTGGCCTTGCTCGGGGCCTTGGGGCTGTTCGGCCAGGCAGCCTGGGGAACCGCAACAACAAAAAAACTCTCTTTCCATTTAATTATGTTTTATATAAAACTATTCCAGTAACAATGTTACAGAAATTGAAATAGAATGCAATATATATTGTGTGTAACACAAGCAAATATTCTAAGATATGGCGATTATTTATTGCTTATGGCTTGGTCAATTTCTGATATAAAAAATATCTATTCAAAATGTAAGCTTGTATTATTATTTAATAAAATTTATTATACTTTCTTCAGAACTCCTAGGATACGCTTGGTTACCTTGAGTATGATGACCGTTTACTTTGTGACAGCCATGCTCTTCTTCGGCTTGACGTTGGCTGGGTCAGCGATGGAGATGGATATGTTCCTCTATGTGGGGATTATGGGGGTTAGTGAGGTACCCTCGCATACCTTACTTGTCCCGTTTGTGGCTTACTTCGGCCGCAAGAAGAGTGCTATTATGAATTTTGCACTGACAGCCATCGCCCTGCTGATTCAACCCTTCGTTCCCACAGGTTGGTTACTCTTTCCTAATTGACCACTTGCGAATTTCAGACTATAAGGAAGTTAGAGCCTTAAACCTCGTAATTAAACAGAAATACAATACTAATGTAGGTTTCTGATGGATGAAAGGTATGTTGAATTGGGTTTTATGTATTTATTAATCTACTATGACCGTATATTAGCTGGTAATTCTGCTAAATATCGATGTCTACAGCTCCAACTTCATTATAGCCTGAAACTCGCAAGTAGTCAATTCCACTATTCTTGTTATCTCGTGTGTATCCTACTTTGGCCATTAACAAAACTAATTCATATTGCACGTAGTCCAGTATTAGGAAGAACATATTTCCACGCATCATTTGATAATTGCGAATTTCTCTAATAAAGCAGTTTTATGTGAATTATGCAATATGTTTCTTGAACTGAACTATATGAAAATATATGTTTTAATTTATCAAAACTGCAGAAATGTACCTACAAGGCGTGAATATGTTCTGGCCACAACGTTATGAGGACAAGCAGTTCACAACTAGATTACATGAACATGGATATGAAAAATGGCCAAACATGTGCAAAACGTATTGATATTTATGGGTAGCAGAATCCAAAACATTGTCATGAACATTGTATACAGTATATGAATAACAATTGAATGAATAACTATTTTGTTTCGTATTTTTTCTCATCATCCCTTAATATAATTTAAGATTATCAACACAACTTGAGTAGCATATTCTTATGCATTTCTAAAAATATGAAAAGTGACAGCTGCCAGTCACTTGTCAATAACAATATGACGGTTGCGAAAGACGACTGGCTTAACCCATTCAGTGCCAGCGTCATCCCTAATCCAACAGTACAATAGGGTAACGCTAGTACCAGTGACGGCTGTCATCCGTCAGTAATTATCAACCCTTGTTCCTGATATCAAGTGGGAGTCGCTAACATGAATTTCTGGCAATGTTGCTATGTGTTAGCAACACTGTCCATACCTCCTCTAGCTGCCCGGCAGCAGACACTCAGTTTCCCCTCAGCTGTCGTGGTGAGAGGATGTATCGCCGTGGATTAGTGATTTTGTCGAGAATGGCTAGTACTGAGGGGAACAGATATTGCACAATGACCTGGTGTATTTCTGGTTAATGATCCACTGAATACACCGCTCTTGCCACTCACGCTGCTATTTAACCTCCATGGTCCCTAAATTTCCTTTACGGTTACCCATGTTAACTTTTCTCTACTGAGGTATTTTGGGGAAAGTGCGACAGTGGGTGAATATGGGGGTTGGGATGGTTGGGAACGATGGCTGGGGTTACTGGAGAGTATTGAAAGCAGGAGTTAGGGTTGGAGATGGTTTGCGAATCCCAACACTGATGGGGATGCTGGGGAGAATATGTTATGGGTAGTTGTTTGGTGAATTGAGAGAGATATCATTTTTGTTCTAAGCAAAAGATAAACAGAATCTCTCGACTAACCCTAGACAATTTTTCAGTGACCCTTTGTGGTTACCCATATGTACAGTACAGTGTGGAGTTATTCTCAACTTAGGTGTTGGGGAGAGGCAGGAGAAATTGGGGGTTAAGTGTATAGAGTGCATTTCTAGGGGTGCAATGAGGCAGGGCTTATAATGTGTGGTAGCCTGTGTGCGTGAGAAAGCGGGGATTGGGTTGGGGGGTAGGAGATTATTGGGGTTGATTTTGTTTGATGGAAAGTTCGTTTCAAGAAGGAGGAAGTTTTAGGGAATATGGTGCTAATGAAAAAAACAAAGAACCCTTCAGGGGGAATAGATACAATTACAAGTGGTGGGGATCGGAGTAACCATCTTAAATTTGTTGGCTGTCTGGGTAAGCAATTGAATCTTTTCTGTCGAACATTTTTCTCCAGAATCATAAGGGCAACTTTCACTTTTCCAGATAACCTCAGCTAACCTCCCGACAATTTTCCACAAACCCCTCATGGTTGCCCATGTTGTTAGCGATAGGTTCTCGGTGGTGCTCATGTACTGTATGGTGCTCTTCTCTACGGAGGTTTGGTGGCACAGGGGAGAATATGGCGGTGAATGGGGTACTTGGGTGGGTGTCTTGCGATGTTATGGGCACATGGGTAGGGTGTGTTGAGTCCTGGGTGTGTGTAGGGGATGTTTGGGGTGGTTGGTGAGCTAGAGTCAAGTTTGGAGAAGCGTCTTCAAATTTGTGTCTATTTAGGTAACCTATACAATTCCCATCTAACCCTAGACAATGTTTCACAGACCGCTTGTGGTCGTGATACAATTCCCATTTAACCCTAGACAATTTTCTGCAGACCCCTTGTGGTTGCCCATGTCGCTAGCAATCGTGGGTAAGATGGCGATCAGCAACGCATTCACAATAGTGTTCCTGTACTGCGTGGAGCTCTTCCCTACGGAGGTGCGGGGACAGGGAGCGAGTATGGCCATGCTGACCTCCAGGATGGGTGCCATCATTTGCCCATACATCATTAGTGCCCTGGTGAGATAACCTATTTCTTTATTCTCTTAAGATGGATTTCCAAGAGTCCTTATTTCCGCAAATTTTGATTCAGAACTTTTTTTATGACATCATCTTATGACAATTTTTCTACTAGTACCGGCAACTAGACTGAAGGTAGATTCTTAGTGCACTAAACCTTTATCCTCCTCCCATTATTTTCCAGGACACAACGTATCCGTGGGCGATTTCATTAGTGTTTGGTATTCTTGCTGTGGTTGCTGCCCTAGCCTTGCTGCCCCTCTGGGAAACTATGGTAAATCTTCTGTATATTCGTCTGTATATACATATGTCTCTATATATATTAGGTGTTTCCTTAACGATCTATTTACTGTATGTGTGTGTGTGTATCTAGCTTTCTATGTGTCCATCTGTCTACTTGTCTGTCTCACTGTTTGTCTATCTATGTATGTTTCTATCCAGTTATCTGTTTATGTTTATATCTATTTTTGCTGTGGTTGTCGTTTTAACCTTACTACCCCTCTGGGAGACTCAGGTTAGTCTTGTCTATTTGTCTGTCTATCCATGTCTGTATTTATGTTTACCTGTTACCAAGACAAACAGTAGTGGGCTCAACACTGAACCTTGGTGAACTCCGACTTTCACTGGCAACTCTTAGACCCCCATTCACTCTAACTGCTGCCCATTATCCCTCATACATAATCATTATCACATGCACTAACCATTCCTCTACTACTAGTTTTCTTATTGCTCGCTGCATAATTTCCCTTGGCACCCGGTCAAAGAGCTTCTACTGGTCTACAAAGCTAGGTATAACTCCATGTTTTCTCCAAGAACCTCTCTTTTAGATAGCATTAGTTGTGCCACATCCCGACATAAATCTGAACTGCATGTCGCAAATGGCAACCCTTTTTCTGATCAAGCATTCAAAGACACTTTCGCTGGCTTTCATATCTTGGTCGAGCATTTTCAGATACCTAACATTTCCCCTGTGTATGGAATCACCATTGCCTTTGTATATATTTACTATCAAACTGTTCTGCCATGCATCAGGATTGTTTTCATCAGTATGATAACATTAATCAGCTCTGTGACCTATTTTACACCAATATCTCCAGCTGCCTTTCACATGTCAGTGTGTCAGTGACTATACCGGAGCTCCCATCGGTTTTGCCGGGCAACACTATCTATAAATCTTTTTCATGGTGTCATACCCTATCAGAGGCAGGGGTCCTTGTACTGGGACTGCAGTGCTAAGCTGTTCTCTATTCCAATCAATCTCCACATTTAGCAATCTTATCATAATGCACCTTCATGCTTCTCTAATTTCGTATTCTGTATAAACAGTCATATCACTGGCATTCTTTATACAGCATTTGCCCGCAATGTCCTTGCTACAGACCCTCACACACTTAGGTAGTCTCAAAAGCTCATTGTTATTATTTGTGCTACAAACTTGTTCTATCATACCATCCTGTATATTATTCTTTGCCCTGTAGACCTGCATTCTTGCAGTAGGCTACATTTTGCAGTCAGGTATTCTTACCTGCTGCCACCTTCCTTCCATACTTTGAAACATTGTTTTGTCTCTCTGACTGCAGCTTCAACATTGTGGTTCAACCACCAGGATAATGTATGTCTGAGTGGCTCTGTTTGCCTCATACTTTGTCTGTGGCATCAAGGAGTCTGTGTTCTATAAAGTTCTATTGGCCATCAACATCAGCTAACCTAGCACTCACACTCCTTAATTTTCCATCATGTTGTTGTGGAAGCTGTCACTGTACTCCTCTTTTTCTAACAACCGTGCTTTCCTTTTTGGAACATGTATTTTCTTTCTCAAAGGAGCTTTACTTAGGTACAAATCACACACTAGGAGCTTGTGTTGGGGATGCATTTTTCACCTAGTATAATGATCTTAGTGTCTGTAACTCATTTCCTGTCAGTCTTGCTAATCAAGAAGTAGTCTGTCTGGCTACTGCAGCCACCTTATTCATATGTTATCAGGTGACTCTTCCTTTTCTTAAACATGGTGTACATGCTACCATCCCCATGGAAACACAGTGCTCCAGTATGTATTCACCTTCCTGGTTCCTTCAACCATGTACACCGTCCTATCCAATAGCATATGCCCCAACATTCAAGTCCCCTCCCACAATACTACCTTGTGGTTGTGTGCATCCAACAACTACGCTTAGTAGCTCTTTCCAAAACTCTTCTTCTACAGCTCTACTT
Organism: Paralithodes platypus; assembly: GCA_032716605.1. Taxonomy (NCBI): domain Eukaryota; kingdom Metazoa; phylum Arthropoda; class Malacostraca; order Decapoda; family Lithodidae; genus Paralithodes; species Paralithodes platypus. Next base: position 16,431,060 of record CM064519.1, on the reverse strand, counting down.
AAGCCTACTAATCTGTAATTTAATCAATATCCTAATGCATAGGTTTTATCTTGAAATCCATCTTAATTTTGTCAGTGAAGTAAATTTGTGTAGCCTATTTTGATTACAGAGGTTATTAGATATTTAAGATATTATTATTGTTATTTTTTTCTGTCTCAACCTGGGGACTGTAGGCTGTTCAGTAGACTGTAACTCGTACGAGGCCCCGAGATTATCGATTGAAGCTTCGAGATGTTGTGTGCTTCATATGTGTCGCACTAGATGGTCTCAGTGGAGCTTCAAGCTGTTGGCTGCTTCCTTTCTGCCACACTAGATGATGACACCTTATTTATACATGTCACTGGATTTTGAGAGAGCAGACGGTCGTTCACAGCATCTTCGAATATGGTTGAGAATCTTCTGTGCTATGAATTTGTGAAGATTTAAGGGGTGTTTTCTTGACGTGTCGGTGTAGCCAGTGCAGGGGTTTGTAGAACATCAGGAACGATCAGATCACCTCGGAAATAACCCTGACGTTTGCCTTTAGTTCTGCAGCCCACGACGCTCACCTTTCTTCATTGAAGTTTATATACCATAAAATGTTACGTTGCTTATGAAGACAAATTCCTTACTGGTCACCTTGAACACATTAAGGAGAACAGCAGAAGTGTAGAGGCTAAGCAAGTCATTGTTAGAGTAGTAATATCAATAAATCTCAGGTTTCTAAATAACCTACTGTAGACTAATCGGTCCCAATCTATTCTAACCTAACCTAATTAAACTTGAACTAATCTAGAAATAACACACATATATTTCTCTCATTTATAGAACACCAAACTTCCCGACACCATAAACGAGCTGGAGAGTCACAGTCCGGAGAGCCACCAGGCGGCGGGTCAAGACAGTAACAGGTGAGCTTGAGCTACACCAGCATTCATTACCAGTTGCCTGTGTATTAACCCCTTGAAGCTCTAAACCGCATTTCTTTCATATTTTCTAGCTGTTATGAGCCTATTTTATTCAGATTAGGAAAGGTATATGGAAGTCAGGAGTTGAATTGAGATAGTCTAAGCTGTATAAAATTGTCTAATGATAGCTACAATAAACTGTCAAAATGCGTCATGATCCTCAAGGAGCTAACACTATCTGTGGAAATGTCTCGGGTGATGTTCTGGTATTTTGTTAAATCATTATTGAGGGTTTCAGCCCTGCACCAGATAGGATTAACCCATGTACTGCACCTCCAGAATAGCTTCCCGTGGTTAAGAGGCTAGAGTCACCCTATGCCTTAACTCCAGCATATATACTGTACATTGGCGGTAATATGTAGGTTTATTTTTTTCCATCAGCTTTCAATATTACCAATAATATAGGATGGAAAAGTTGGGTTAGGATGATTTTGATGGTGATTTTTATGATATGTGGCAACTTTAATGAAATTGATGTTACAGACACACATACAAGGTCATAGATCTCTTAGCCCCTGCAGTATACGATGGTGGCACTTGTTTTATTCTGGGAAATATTAAACTATTTTATTAACCCAGCGGCTACGACAATCCTCTCGAGAGGTTTTATTGGTGGGCTGCGATGTTCCTCTCGGAAGAAGAGATATCAAACACGTATCAAAACACTCCCAATAACAAAAACAAAAGGTGTGACTGTTATGGCTATAGGGGTGTACATTCAATGACATTTACTGCCCTCTATCTTGCCTCCACCCTGCTCCTCCCAATTCCTCCTTCCACGCTCCTCCCATTTCCTCCCTCCACCCGACCACCAATACGCACATACGCACAGCCACTCGTTACCGATTTTGTGCCACATTTTCAACTAAGGACCACCGTAACACCTCAACCACGCATCTTTTGGGTATTCATATATCCATGTGGTTGGATGCGCAATTACATTTCCTACACGATTTTGTGGTTTTCGTTGCATTTTGGAAGAGTTTCAAAATTGGCCTAGGTCTAGCACAGGGCAATGGCAATTCCTAGGGAGGTCTAGCATTTCGTAGGCTAATTATGAAGAAATTCTCAAGATCGAATGGTGTGACAAGGACTTCAATAATTACCCCATTAACTCCCACAAGTCCCTCCTTGCACCCAGTCAAATAGTATAATACTAATCATAAAAATATGGGCACAGGTGTCATAATACTGAGAGTATAATTTTCCTTATGCAAATATAACAAATGTTAATGTTCATTGTCGTAATTCCATTTACCGATGTGGCCAAGAGTCCAATCACCCTTGTGATGGACAGATGTTTGTATATGAACTTAAGTTCATAATCGGTGTTGTGTTTACTTACCGCAGCATTCCATTGTAAGAAAGTCGTTGAAAATATTTTGTTTAACTAAATATAAAGGTCAAATTAAAATATAATAAACTGAATTTTGACATTTTCACATAGGTTAATTCATAAACTTATTCCACTTGAGTCACAAATAATGGTGCTTAATAACGAGTGTTTATGCACATTCATTATTTCTTCTTTCAAAGGGATGAGAAGTCGATGCATCCCTCTGATCATCTTCTGATGGAGGAAGGAAAGGAGGCCGCCACTGAAATCCAAGTACCATAGCAACGTTCACTGCGACATCTAATCATATGCAGAATCTACTCTTTCCTACAATGTCATATCCATGTGTGGAATAGTACAAAACCTGTACTTGTGATGTCAAAATGAAGCTTTTTAAAACATGTTCAATATATCACTTATGCGCTAGTTTTGTACCAGTCTATGTGAATTAGGATGGACACAATTTACAGTGTATTCATTAATATTTAGCTATATTAGTTCATTTTCATATATATTTCTCCTCCTACGTTTGTGTTTACTAAACAAAACGAGCAGTTTGGGCTACTAAAGTGGTGCTCCCTTAAGTTTGCATTTAATTATATAAATACTTGTTGTGACACCAGCAGAGAATAACTATAGTAATACATGGATATAGACTCATTGCATATAGCACTAAGAAAGACATTATATATAGTAATATGATGCGACAATATGTGAAAATATATGATTTGATTAGTTTTATAACTACATAAAGTAAGCTTAACCTGTGAGAGTCCAGCAACGTCCAAGCTTCACTTCTATACTATGTTTATCACAATATCATGAAACTATTTTGCTCACTACTCTTTGACAGTCCACTCAATGAATCAGAAACCCTCCTTCGCTGCTCCTCTCCTTCATGCATTTCATCGTCTAGATTCCCATTCTTATTTATGACACTGACAATATACTTAAAATAGACCACAATCACCTTCCCCTGTTTATTCAGCCTCACTATGCAACTAGTAGCTATAATCCACTCAAAGATCATAGCTTAACCTATGTGACATTCGGTTTCAATATCTGCTTTTCAAATACATGTCTAAGCATTCTCACCATACTATCATTACCCACTCGTCATCACTAACCATATATATATATTGTTACGATCCTACAATGCTGAACCCAAGAGATTAAAATTCGAGCAAGGGCAACTAGCATGCTGTTGCGTTTCAGAAGGCCAAAAGGGTAAATGTCTCAGATAATCACAAATTAATGAAGAAGGATGATATTAAACACTTCTAATTTTCGTATTAATTATAATTACTAATAACTAGGGAAACGAACAGGTTGATAAGCATGATGATTCAGTTAATCACGGCAAAGAATGGTAATGGGCTAAGCGCCGAGTGAAGGCCTCGAGTAAATGCACTCGTTACAAGGAATGAACACTACACAAAAAGAACATTTGAAGAACAGTTAATCAACACCTAGCACACTGAACAGCAAACTGAATCACACTCAATCACAGACCAATATATGATACCATGTAGTATCACCAGTTAACACGCTAGGAGAACGTGTGCACTCTAGAACACTAATCAGTGTTCGTTACACACCACACAACACCATATGAAACTCAGAGCTCCTCACAACACTAGGGCTCGTTACACATACACAATAATACACCAATGCTGTCTCATCTCCCCTTCAAAGGACAAAACAGTGCACTACCTACTTGTCTTAACGCACAAACCAGCAGACAACACGTCACGCATGTCCAGGGGTGTACCCAGACCAGCGTGAACAGGAGCACTTCTCCCACCTCTGCCTCGTCGGGCTCTCCGCGCTTCTCCCACCTCTGCCTCGTCGGGCTCTCCAACCGCTGCTAACTCTCAACTCTTCCCTCCCTATACACATCTCTTCCCAAGCTCTATTTTCGGCAAGAACCTGGTGTCACACTAGTCTATACAGATAAAGGCCTCCTGTCGTGGGAAATGTAGATCTTCCCACGCCTACATGCCCCACGTGTGTAGGTGGGTGAAGGGGTCCCAGGCCTACACACCGCGTGCATAGACTCCCACGGGTGGTGCTTGCGACACTGGACACCAGCCGCTATCGGTGTAGATTAAGGTGGGTCGCCTGTCTCTCTCCTCCCTCCGTCTCTGCTACCACGCTGCTCCCTTACAATATATATATATATATATATATATATATATATATATATATATATATATATATACCAATCATGGAGACATACCAACACTGCTTAAATCCTACATTCAAACCAGATAACTTTATGTAATTCGGCATCTTCACGCAATGCTGACATTTCAACCACATAGCGGGACCTACGTTGATTTTGGTATCTTAACCTCTACCAAAGATATTCGTAGTATCTTCTTCAACCTGTTATGTCTATAATGCCAAACGCTTTCTCCCGATTCATAAAGACGGCATTCACAATCTCCGGTTATATCCCTGCAACATTTGTTGGCGAGATTAGGTTCACACATCCTCTTCCCTGTCTGAATCCTCTCTGTTCCTCTCCCAACAAATTATGTTTATGAAAAATAAATAATAATCGCGTCCACTTATTATAATCCTATTATTTTATTCCTGATGTATTCTTTATCTGTTTGGTAAGCTATTTATATGATTTGTATTAAGTAATCATGGGGTACTCATGTCGAAAAGTCTGTCGACTCGTCTGGCAGCATTTGGTAGCTCATATTGGGGGAACTGGGGTTGGAGTTGGGGGGGTTCTCTCCACCCTACCTGAGTGATATGACAGAGGGATTCTGTTGATTGGCTGACAGGACAACATAGCTAATACACTTTATTTTATGGACGTAAAAGCGTAGGTGACAGATATAGTGATTTAGGTATTTATTTTTGTTTGCCACAAGCTGATTTAATCCTTTCATGTAAAAGGCATTGATTTTAACCAACATCAATATAGTGAACGAGTAACGACCACAGCGGTAATTTGTGCCTCAAGATTAATCATTTTAGACCAGGAGAGATGTAATTTGTGCCTCAAGATTAACCATGTTAGACCAGGAGAGATGGATGCATCATATTTAGCTCTCAACAAATGATTTTTATCAATTTAGGAAATATATCTTGGGTCGGGTAAAAGTTTTGTTAACCACTTGAAGATTATGACGCGCTTTGACAGTTTATACTGGCTATCATCAGACGATTTTAATCTGAGTTGGAATGGGATACGGACGTCAGAGGGTTGATTAGGCCAGTCTTTGCCCTTATAACTCCCACAAATCCTTCTTGAACTGCATAAAACTGTAATAAAAGCTAGAATTATATAAGTATCATAATGCGTCAAGATCGTCACAGGGTTAATTTATTGATGATTATAAGCGTAACTGGTACTGGATAACACGTAAGTTTTGACACAACAGGAAATTCACACTTTCATTCCCTGCTATACATTAATATGTAAGCCTAATACTATACCCTCCCTATTAATTAATTAATTCGCGTAAAGTTCTACATTATATTTCAATAGTTCTTTTGTCAGACCCATTCTATATTAGCAGCTAGAGAATTATGAGACATATTCACAACTTATTTTGGCTATCATTAGACAATCTTATGCAACATGGGAAGGCGCTTGGACCATCAAAATAGAAAAGCTAACTCTATTAACTATATTACATTTTATAACAGACAGATAAAACACTATTATATCCACATTGATCACATCTACACGTGTGGTGAGCTGGTAAAAGGGAGGAATGGGTGGGTGTGGGGGCTGGGTGGGAGGGAGGGAAGCGGTAGGGTTGTTTGGTGATTTGCAAGAAGTAATGCCATATTTAGACTCGGTATTGACAATAATTTATTATTTCGCCGAAACATTACTTCATATGAATTTAACTATAAGGACATTGTTTTCAGCTTAGGAAGGATCTGATTAAAGTCAAATGGGTTCAATAAAACAAAATATTCAAGCAGATCGTTCTTTAAAGTTTGCTGCTCCAGAAGTAGGCACACATTCTGTCATTGGGATTCCCAGTCCCATCATATGAAGTCAGGGTAATAGTAGTCATTTTCAGAGCTTCCGTGACCGTGTTTAGGATACCAAAGTTTCTCAGTGAATTTAACAAGGGCAACTGATACTAACAAAAATAAGCCCCCATACACCTCACCAAAATGACGGGAAAGTTGTTATTTTAGACGTTTTTCAAAATGGCCGGCGCCGTCATCTTAAAAAATTGATAAAGTTCTATTTCTTGAAGTGAATGGCCAAAAATTACAATTTTGGTGTCTATTCCCACTAATTTTGGTGTCAGAAGATCAATGGCATGGCACAATTACAAAATATTTAATAAATAATTCCCAAATAATTAAGTAAATAAGAAAATAATTAAGAAAATCAATGGGATGGCATAATTCATGATTTAGAGTCCCATTAACCTCAACATCTAAGACAAATATGATGTTGTTAAATCCACTGAGAAACTTTGGTATCCTAAATTAATAAAACATGAGACCTACTGCATTAAGATGCACTATCACTGCAGGACAAATATGATGCACAACTGTCAGAATCACTTCCGCTGTCATCATCGCTGCTCTCCATTTGTGGATGACTTAGAGTTTTTAGAAGATCCAGGAATGATGGAAGTGCAGGTTGGGTATAGCGTACTGGGAGGCATAAGCCAAGGACAAGGTGCCATCCATGGCCAATTGGTGATGGATGATTCTGAAGCTGGAAATTCTGCTGCAGATATGTGAGGTAATTGGTGCGCTCTAAGTGTGGTCATAGACTGTCAGAATCAGGTACCAGTCTGATGATCTTCTTTTTCTTGAGTACTGACCACTTTGCTGCTCTCACCTCTGCTAGGGTCTTGTGTTTGGTGTCACAATAGATGTACCGGATAACAAATTTCTGTAAGTCATTGATGATTTCCTGTGTGACTGGGATGATTGTGCCACAACTTTTAAGGAGGTTGCGAGCTTCTGATGATTTTTCTACACGGTCAACAATAGTTTTCTTGCCTATTCCATAAAAGCCAGAGTTATGGTCGCATCCGGTAAGAACATAAAGTGGGATCAAAGACTCCGCCATTGCCTCACTATACAAACACCGAGCATTTATCAGCTGAGATTTGCGTTTCAAGCACAAGAGTCCTGATATTTGCCGAGCCACATAGGCTGCCTGAACGTAGTTATCAGTATCTTCAGTGTCTATGACAACTGCTTCTGTATACCCTTCTGACCGCAGCTTACCATAAAGAGTGAACAGAGCTGTGTCTGCTTCTGCATGGGCGTATGTGAGATTCTGCAAAACTTCATCTGTGGTGAGATTCCTTGCTGGTTTGCCAACAACACAGTGTATGAGCTGAATAGTGGTTGTAGATGCCTTTCTTTTGAAAGCAGCCTTGATAAATGCTTGAAGGCGAACTTTATTCTCTGGCTTACCAAAAAGAGCATGAAAGTCTCTAATAGAAGGAAATTTGTCCTCTGACTTCATAAACACATTGCAAATGGACTGATTTTTTTGACGGTGTTGTCGTTCACTATCTTTGATGGAGAAGTCTTGCTCGTACGAGTCATTAACCAAGATAACACATTCTGCATTCGAATGTCTATTCAGGACAAAGTTCACAAGTTTCTCACCATAGTCTCCCCACGTTAACTTGGTTCCATCTGCTTTTTCTCTGTCTTCAGTAGTAGGCGTTGTTAGACGCCAGATTAGTCCCATGTCTACTATTGATGTGTAAATATCAGGGTACGGTATGGATGTCATTGTCAGTTTTTCCTGTAGCTTACTCTTCTGCGTTTTGCGCATAGTACCATTTGCATTGAAAATTGAAAGGCACTCATCTGTTACTCGATGCTGCATTAAGTCTTCCATCTTTAAGCCGTCACTTGCCTCAACAAGTTTGATGACCGAGGTAAATGCCTTACTCTCCATTTCTTCAGTTGTCTGTTTCAGGTTTTCACTTGCTGTCTTCTCGATTTCTTGAGTTGCAAAATTGCCTCTTTTACTACGTGGTATTCGAACATTGAGGGACTTTGTTTTGGAATAGACTCTTTCATTTACAAATTCCTCCACTTTTATTTCTCCATCGGCCTTTGCAGACTTCAGATCAGCAAAGAGAGCTGGAGAGGCTTGAATTCCAGATTGTAGGGATCTTAGTGTCAGATCTGATTGGTCAAATGGATCACAATGGAACTCGGTGAGACATGCACTGATATCCTGCACAGATTGTTCATCTATCTTCATCTTACTTGGGGCACAATCTGCATGCTTTCTTGAACCTCGTCTCTTGTGATTTGCGTGACGATGAACACAGCCTCTTATCCGGTTGACGTTGTTAACATTCCGCGTGTTTGACAGGAGTTGCTTCTCATTCTTTAGAATAGCCAACCATTCACACTTAAGCTTGGATCCTTTATTCATCGTTGACTCTATCCATATGTCAAGGGCAACACATGAGTAGGGTTTACCGGTCATTGACTGTGCAAACATGCCACTCTCCATGAATTGTGCTTGGATATGGGGAAGACTTTCTAGGACTGCTATGAAATCTGGAAGATGGCGCCCATATCTATCGTTGTCATAAATATGCATCCAAGGAAGCATCAACTTCAGTGAAGACTTGAACTCGATCCAGTTTCTTGTCCTTATAGCATGTATATTTTGAGTCAGTATCTCTACCATCTCCAAGAATGAAATCCAGAATCTGCTAGTGGAGCACCATCTAAGTTCTGGAATAGGGAGTCAACGAGCCCCGTGAGATCGCCATAATTGCGCCAACATTCACGATGATTACGAATTTCCAATCCAAACGCCGTTCGACTGTCTGGGATAGATTCAAGTAGGGTATTCAATCTTTCTCTTATAGGCTCATCTGACAGACAAACTGTATGCAACTTGAACCGGTTCCATGCTTCTACTGTTGACAGCAGCAAAAGTTTGGACTTGCCAGGATTACTGGTTTTTTGTGGTCCTTTCATACACCACACACAGAGATTCTTATCATGAACCACTCCAGTACTAGAACGAAGCTTTTTAGGCACATTTCCTGGGAGTTGTTGACTTGAAGTTGATGCTTGAACTTCTTCCTGTTCAGATTTCCGTTTACGATTCTGTGCTTGCTGAATATAGCGATTACTACTGATCTGGGTGTAACATTTACTATGCATGTACAGGCCTTTAGGCCCCTTGTCCCACTCCACTGCTGCATAGGCATGCTGAAATTTATCAAGTTCCTTCCACCGAAAACACTTGCTCCTTAGATTCTCCCACTTTGTATCAGATGTCTTGTCCGTACTATCATCAGCTATACAGGGATGTTGACATAATATGCATTTTAATCCAGGTCCTGGGTCAGGCACATCACTAACTCCTCTACGTTCCATGCTTATGATTCTTCACGCCAAATTCGATGCAACAAACCTGAAAAAGAAGGAATTGATCAGTCAACATTCTTGGTTTACATTTTAAATTATATATTATATTATTTGAGTAAGTTTCAGAGGATCCGTGACCGTGTTTAGGATACCAAAGTTTCTCAGTGGATTTAACAACATCATATTTGTCTTAGATGTTGAGGTTAATGGGACTCTAAATCATGAATTATGCCATCCCATTGATTTTCTTAATTATTTTCTTATTTTCTTAATTATTTGGTAATTAGTTATTAATTATTTTTTAATTATGCCATCCCATTGGTTTTCTGACACCAAAATTAGTGGGAATAGACACCAAAATTGTAATTTTTGGCCATTCACTTCAAGAAATAGAACTTTATAAACAAATTAAGATGACGGCGGCGGCCATTTTGAAAAACGTCTAAAATAACAACTTTCCCGTCATTTTGGTGAGGTGTATGGGGGCTTATTTTTTTTAGCATCAGTTGCCCTTGTTAAATTCACTGAGAAACTTTGGTATCCTAAACACGGTCACGGAAGCTCTGAAAATGACTCTACTATAACGTAACATAATTTTCCATAAGTTCCATAACTGAAAAGTTTCATTACATTACGTTACATTAACCCGTCCAGTACCGATGCCGTCCATGGTACTTTTTTTCAGCTATAATTAGATGATAAATTATGAAGATAAGGAAAAATAGGTGGCAGCTACTGGAATCCATTTATATAGTATATACTGTAACCTTCAATTTGGTAGACAGCCTTCCGAAACTGACTATAATCATCTAATCATTCTCAGAATATAATATACGAGACGTCACCGGTACTAGATCGGTTAATATACTCTAGTCCCACAAGACGTCACCGGTACTAGATCGGTTAATATACTCTAGTCCTACAAGACGTCACCGGTACTAGATCGGTTAATATACTCTAGTCCCACAAGACGTCACCGGTACTAGATCGGTTAATATACTCTAGTCCCACAAGACGTCACCGGTACTAGATCGGTTAATATACTCTAGTCCTACAAGACGTCACCGGTACTAGATCGGTTAATATACTCTAGTCCCACAAGACGTCACCGGTACTAGATCGGTTAATATACTCTAGTCCCACAAGACGTCACCGGTACTAGATCGGTTAATATACTCTAGTCCTACAAGACGTCACCGGTACTAGATCGGTTAATATACTCTAGTCCCACAAGACGTCACCGGTACTAGATCGGTTAATATACTCTAGTCCCACAAGACGTCACCGGTACTAGATCGGTTAATATACTCTAGTCCTACAAGACGTCACCGGTACTAGATAGGTTAATAAACTCTAGTCCCACAAGACGTCACCGGTACTAGATAGGTTAATAAACTCTAGTCCCACAAGACGTCACCGGTACTAGATAGGTTAATAAACTCTAGTCCCACAAGACGTCACCGGTACTAGATAGGTTAATAAACTCCCTACAAGACGTCACCGGTACTAGATAGGTTAATAAACTCTAGTCCCACAAGACGTCACCGGTACTAGATAGGTTAATAAACTCTAGTCCTACAAGACGTCACCGGTACTAGATAGGTTAATAAACTCTAGTCCTACAAGATGTCACCGGTACTAGATAGGTTAATAAACTCTAGTCCCACAAGACGTCACCGGTACTAGATAGGTTAATAAACTCTAGTCCTACAAGACGTCACCGGTACTAGATGGGTTAATAAACTCTAGTCCTACAAGACGTCACCGGTACTAGATAGGTTAATAAACTCTAGTCCTACAAGACGTCACCGGTACTAGATGGGTTAATAAACTCTAGTCCTACAAGACGTCACCGGTACTAGATAGGTTAATAAACTCTAGTCCTACAAGACATCACCGGTACTAGATAGGTTAATAAACTCTAGTCCCACAAGACGTCACCGGTACTAGATCGGTTAATATACTCTAGTCCTACAAGACGTCACCGGTACTAGATGGGTTAATAAACTCTAGTCCCACAAGACACAGGCACTGAACTAATATGTAGAAAGCATCAATAACAAGGATGTCCAAATATCACGAAATAAGTTAATAAGATGAAGGAATGATATGATAGGCCACAGTGGAGAGCATTAACCCTTCCAGTACCAGCGATGTATTCTAAACTTTATTTCAGCAATATTAACGCGGTTTTATGAAGATTACAAAGGATATTGTGGTAGCTAAAAGGATTAACTGACATGGTTCGTAGCCATGTAATTGGTATACGTCCTTCCTAAACTGAATAAAATTACCTAATAGTAGTCAGAATATAATGAAAAGGATATCACCGGTACTTGATGGGATAACGCTCTAAATATCCCATCGCCAAGCGACTAAGGACATCAGGGGTACCCGGCGTTGCCCGGGTAATAATACTGTACCACCATAATCACCATCACTACTACCACCACTACTACTACCATAATCACCATCATCAATCACTACTACCACAATCATCACAATACTACTACTACCATAATCACCGGTCTTGACCTCCCTGTGCCTCATTAAACGGCGACCTCGATTTCGGCCGCTAAATGACCTCCGATTTTGGATCTGGCCTCATCCGTACACCCATTTTGGGGCGCTGCGAACAACTTTCGTTCCATACACCTTTTCGATCGGAGGCCTCCTGCCCCAAACGGCAATTTTTTTCATTTTTATTTTCAAATTCGGCCTCGAAACGACTTCCGATCGTGGCCTCGCCCCCTCTATGACCTGACCCAGGTCAATTGACACCCACATGCAAAGTTTCAGCTCCCCAGGTCCAAAACTGCGGCCGCCTATTAAGAACACACAGACAGACACACAAACTGATTTAATAATGCATATATATATACTAGCAGAGGTACCCGGCGTTGCCCGGGTAATCACCATAATCACCATCACTACTACCACCACTACTACTACCATAATCACCATTATTAATACTACCATAATCACCTGCCTCACCTCCCTGTGCCTCATTAAACGGCGACCTCGATTTCGGGCGCTAAATGACCTCCGATTTTGGATCTGACCTCATCCGTACCCCTTTTGGGGGGCTGCGAACAACTTTCGTTTCATACAACTTTTCGATCGGAGGCCTCCTTCTGCCCCAAACGACCATTTTTTTTTTTTTTTTTTTTTTTCCAATTTCGGCCTCGAAACGACCTCCGATCATGGCCTCGCCCCCTCTATGACCTGACCCAGGTCAATTGACACCCACATGCAAAGTTTCAGCTCTCCAGGTCCAAAACTGCGGCGCCTATAAAGAACACACAGACAGACAGACAATCGAAAATATTATATACAGGTAGATATACAGTATATATTTACAGTGGATGGGTCTGAGAATAATTGCCCCTTTAAGACATAGTGACGCATTTCCTTTTGGGTTTCTCGTTATTATTAGCTAGACGATTATATTCAGATTCGGAAGGATGAATGGTAGTTAAAGGGTTATTAGAGAGGGTTATTGAATTATAATGAACACCTTTATGTGGATTAATTCATTAATAGGAAGCATATAGCATAGAGCTTGCATATCAATTTATTTTAAGGAATGTTACGTTCAACAACTAAGACCTGTTCTCCAGTACGATTTATTCATCATAAAATATAGAAAACTGTTTCACACAGCCCAAGATATATATATTTCCTAACTTGATAAACATTATTTGTTGAGAGCTAAATATGATACATCCATATCTCCTGGTCTAAAATGGTTAATCTTGAGGCACAAACTACTACTGTGATCGTTACTCGTTCACTATATTGATGTTGGTTAAAATCAATGCCTTTTACATGAAAGGATTATATTAGCTTGTGGCAAACAAAAATAAATACCTAAATCACTATATCTGTCACCTACGTTTTTACTCCATAAAATAAAGTGTATTAGCTATGTTGTCCTGTCAGCCAATCAGAATCCCTCTGTCATATCACTCGGGTAGGGTGGAGAGAACCCCCCCCCCAACTCCAACCCCAGTTCCCCCAATATGAGCTGCCAAATGAGTCTAGAGACTTTTGGCCGGAACTGTACATACACCCAACTGCTCTATGATAAACCTATTGTTTAGACGAATGGAAGTGGTAATTAATGGGGCACTTAACCGCAAGGGAAGGCCTCGTTATAAATTACTCCTGAACCTTGCCAAGTTTCGGTTTATATAACAAGTCTCTAAATCTAGATTTACACTGTCACTTTCTTCGGTAACATTTAAGGGGGAATGGCCAGTTTTCTGGACCACTTTCTCCCTCGTGTTTAGCCCCATTAGTTTTCAGATGTTAAGATGCTTGCCCCATTAGATAGTCGATTTTAAGACCTTTCTCCCCATTTCTTCGTCAATATATAGACCTTTCGTGCTATTTAGGTGTCGATGTTTTCCCTGGCGAACGACAGTGAGCGTGTAAACCGAAAAATGTACAAATTAATCTAGAAGGGGTATCTAATGGATGTTTTCTTAAACTTGATGGAGGTCTTGGGAGGAAACTAGAAAAATAATGATAACATGCAAAAATCGCCCAAAACGCCCCCCCCCCCCCCCCCCCTAATCGGAAACTTGTGTCTACGATATCTTTAAAAAACTATTTGGCCGTGGTATTGGCAACTAGACTGATGATATATTACTAAAGTTACATTATAATCAAAGTATATTTCAATGCCAGATGAGAGTTGCGGAGAAATAAAGTTGAGGGATAAAGCCCTCGTGTGTATCCGCCATAATAATAAGCTTGGTGTTGTATAAGTTATGGAGTGCTCACCATGACCGGCCGTGTGTGTATGTGTGTAGTCAGTTCACCCCAGGTACCGCCGCCAACAGAGAGGGGTAAGTATGAATCCATGGATTACCGTACGAATGATTTTGTTGTCGTTACTTAAGGGGAGATAGGCGTATTTATTTGCGCGTTTATGTATATATTTATCCTATTTTTTAGTTTCCTCCCTAGACCTCCATCAAGCTTAAGAAAGTACACCGTAGACCCCCTTTCAGGATAAATTTGTAAATTTTTCGGTAGAAAAATGTCCCGGCCAAAGGCCGGTTCCTTAAAAAATACAGGCTCGCTATCGCTCGCCAGGGAAAAAATCGACACCTAAACGGCACGAAAGGTCTTAATATTGACAACACAAATGGGGCAAAAGGTCATAAAATAGCCAAACTAATGGGCCGAACGTCTGAAAATCTCAAAACTAATGGGGCTAAACATGAGGAAGAAGGGGGAGGGGCCAGAAAAACGACCCCTCTCCCCTTATAAGCCTCGTGTTGTATAAGTTATGTAATATAGATATAGTGACCATGACCGGCCGTGTGTAGCCAGCCTACTGTATGTGTAGTCAGTTCACTCCAGCTACCGCCGCCGACAGACGGGGGTAAGTGTGACTCCAGATTACCGCACGAATGCCTTTATCGTTGCTTAACCCTTTCAGTACGTCCTTTTCACTTTATTCTGGCTACTATTAGACGACTTTCTTCAGTTTAAAATGGACCTCGGTGCGTCCTTTAACTTTATGCTGGCTACTGTTACACGATTGTATTCAGTTTACAAAGAGCCTCCAGCAAATGAACAGGCTTCGAGAATGGATAATAATTCGTAGGCGTGTGCATAAACCTTTAACCGTCTTGATGGTGTAATAGTTAAGGTGTCTAAAATTCTGTGTGTGATAACCCAGGTCCGAATCCCGGTGGATCACATATATGCTTTCATTAATTTCATTGGAGGTGTTTGGTGGTGTGGTGAAATTAATAAAAAATACATCAACCCTCTTTACTACCACAGATCCTTCTTAAGCTGCACACAATCGGCTGAATTTAGCTAGAATGAAAGTAAAAGAACAGCACCGGTACTGAAAAGGTTAATGATCCACAATTATTATTATTAGTAGTAGTAGTAGTAGTAGTAGTAGTAGTAGTATTTTTTTTTTTTTTTTTTTTTTTTTTTTTTTTTAAGGCTAGTTTCCACTTTTCTTAACAGCAAGGTTGAAGGTCGGTATATATGACACATTGCTTGTGATAGTTAAGGGGGGATGGGCCGGTTTTTATGGTGATCCTTCTCCCTCATGTTTAGCATATTAGTTTTAAGATTTTAAAACGATCGTTCCATTAGCTTGACGATTTTGAGACCATTCGCCTCATTTCTTTGTCAATATTAAGACCTTTCGTGCCATTTAGGTGTCGATTTTTTCATGGTGAGCAATAGCGAGCCAGCAATTTCAGAAGGAACCGGCCTTCGGCCGGGACATTCTTCTACCGAAAAATGTACAAATTTATCTTGAAAGGGGATCTAGGGGATGTTTTTTTAAGCTTGATGGAGGTCTAGCAAGGAAACTATAGTGATGGTGATGATGACAGTATTGGTGATGGTAACTTTAGTAGTGATGATGGTGACAGTAATAGTGATGATGGCGATAGTAGTGTAGTGTTGATGGTGGTTATAGTAGCGATGATGGTAACCGTTCGCAGAGTTGGGTATGCCGTTTTGATTTTGAGCAAAGCGGGACTCCTTCAGCCGATATCAGGCGTTAAATAAATGATTGAGTTGGTAATACAATAATCCTGTCTCGTGTAAATGCAATCTTAGGTCAAACGGGTTATATACTATGTAATTATGTGCACTCAATTATGTATGATTATTGTATAGCTTGGTTATTATGTATTATTGTATAGCTTGGTATATGTATTATTGTATAGCTTGGTTATTATGTATTATTGTATAGCTTGGTTATTATGTATTATTGTATAGCTTGGTTATTATGTATTATTGTATAGCTTGGTTATTATGTATTATTGTATAGCTTGGTTATTATGTATTATTGTATAGCTTGGTTATTATGTATTATTGTATAGCTTGGTATATGTATTATTGTATAGCTTGGTTATTATGTATTATTGTATAGCTTGGTTATTATGTATTATTGTATAGCTTGGTTATTATGTATTATTGTATAGCTTGGTTATTATGTATTATTGTATAGCTTGGTTATTATGTAATATTGTATAGCTTGGTTATTATGTATTATTGTATAGCTTGGTTATTATGTATTATTGTATAGCTTGGTATATGTATTATTGTATAGCTTGGTTATTATGTATTATTGTATAGCTTGGTTATTATGTATTATTGTATAGCTTGGTTATTATGTATTATTGTATAGCTTGGTTATTATGTATTATTGTATAGCTTGGTTATTATGTATTATTGTATAGCTTGGTTATTATGTATTATTGTATAGCTTGGTATATGTATTATTGTATAGCTTGGTTATTATGTATTATTGTATAGCTTGGTTATTATGTATTATTGTATAGCTTGGTTATTATGTATTATTGTATAGCTTGGTTATTATGTATTATGCTCATGTCAATAATCGTTTTGAATTTAATGTGAATTGATTTGAAAAAAGTACATTTAACAATAAACAATAATTAATCATAATATTTTGTCACCAACCAACTTCACTTCCAAACTCAATTAATGAAATCAACAAATACATGTGGCATTCCAAGGACTCGAACCTAGGATACTCACACCGAAATTCCGCGCACTTATGCATTACGCTATCCAGACAGTAAATACTAAATTAAGTTACATTTTGAACGTAATGTATGTTGACACCAGTTTAGCTACCTTTGGAAATATGTTGAAGGGGTAGGTATTGATATGTTGAAGGGGTAGGTATTGATATGTTGAAGGGGTAGGTATTGATTTCGGGATGATCAAAAGGCGAGAGTATAATATGCACAAAGAAGCAGTAGAGACTCCTTTAATTATATTTGTTCCCTTGTCTTTCATGTTGCTATATCTTACTTGTGTCTGGACTATTATACACCACTAGCTGAGGTACCCGGCGCTGCCCAGGGGAAAATAATAATAAATCTAACCTAACCAGACCTATGCATGCCAAGTATGTGCTCACCATCTTGAAAACTGAGGGAATTGGGGAGGGGCTCTGCCCCACTCCTCCCCCTGGGGGTGAGGGGACAAAAATAAATGTTCGCTTAAAACCTATTCTGGCACCCCCTTAGTATGCATGCCAAGTTTTTTTTGTTTTTGTTTTTTCTATGTGATTGAGGGAGGCAAAAGGCATAACTGCCTATAGCGAGTGCCTCCCCCATAGTTGAAAGAGTGACAGGGCCAAAATCAAGGGACGTTCGAGTCAAAATGCCTGGACACACGGAGTTTGAAGCAATTTAAGTCATAGGAAGCGGGAAAGACTGATTCTGGGAGAGAGTTCCAGAGCTCAGCTGTTGAGTAGAAGATAGTTTGAGAGTAACGTTTCACTCTTGGGTTGGAGAGTTGCACAGAGTAGGGGTGAGATTGAGTTGCAAGACGGGTACCACGTGCCCTACGTAAAGGAGGTGGTATGCACTGGGATAGCTCTGAGGAACACTGATTATTATAGTAGCGATAGAATAGCGAGAGAGATGCAACATTGCGGCGGAGGGAGAGAGATTGCAGAGAGTTGGTGAGTGGACGGGAGTTAATGATAGATGGAGAAATTGGGTTTTGGAAGCATTGAAGTTAACAAGGTTTTCTCTGCCCCAATTGGAAATAGTATTTAGATCATAATTTAAGAGTTCTATGGCTTCATTACGTTTGTCGTTGAGGGATTGCTGGCTGGGGCGTTCTGAAAAAGTAATGGAGTAGTGTAAGGTTGAGTCGTCTGCGTATGAATGGATGGGAATTAAGGTACAGTTAAGGAGATCATTTATAAAAATTAGAAAGAGAATAGGAGATAGGACAGAACCCTGGGCTCTTTATCTTGAAAACTGAGGGAGTTGGGCCGATGTGGGTGAGGGGATATTTTTTGTTTTGCTTAAGACCTAGTCTGACACCCCATTAGTATGCAAGCCAAGTCTTAACACCTATTCTGGTACCCCCTCTGATGAATGCCAAGTATGGGCTCTCCATTTTGAAAATTGAGGGGGTTGAGCAGGGGGCTCCATCCCCCTCCCCTTAGGGGGTGAGGGGACAAAAAAATCACTTAAGACCTTTTCTGGCACCTCCTCATTATGCATGCCAAGTATGGGCTCTCCATCTTGCAAACTGAGGGAGTAGTTTGTGAACAAACAGACAGACAGAAAGTGCCCTTTACAGTATATACTGTAGTATATTTAATAAGGGCCTACATGTCAGTTAGGAGGTTATTTATGTCCTAAATCATTTGCTTCTTTGAGAAATTTTGTTAGATGAGGACAATCATCTGGCGTTATATATTAAATATTAAATAATCGCCTAATTCAAGTAGTTGAAGCATTATCATTTGCAATTTGCCATTAGGTAACCTTTTGTTGCACTCAACACATTGTAATATTCAGGTCAGGTCAGGTGAAGGTATTGAGGGATAAGCCTAGACAACAAAAACATAAACATATTTTGACGTTAAAAGTGCAAATAACTTTAACCATTTCGACACAGAGGTACTATCTATTTCGTTGATTTTTATTTAAGGGAGCCCACCTCGCTTTTTTGTATCTTTCTCCCTCTCTCTTTGGCTTGTATCCATTCGGCCCCATTCAGCCTACTGTTTTAAGACGATTACACCATCCAGGTGTCAATATTTTCCTGTTGAGCGGTAGCGAGCCACCATATATTTTTTGTTTTGAGAGCAAGCTAAGTTTGTACATTTTTCGATAAAAAAAATTCTCCGGCGAAGACGGATTTCTCCATACAATGCTCGCTCGCTATCGCTTGCCAGGTAGATATCGACACCTGAATGGGGATAAACGTCTTAAAACAGTTGGCTGAATGGGGCCGAATGGATACAAGCCAGAGAAAGAGAGAGAAAGATAAAAAAAAAAGCAGGTGACCCCCCCTTAACCATTTATAACAATATGTTGCACGTATAATTATGACCCTGGCCTAGCCATATTTATTACACAACCAAGGTGAGGACTGTTATGACGGGTTATAATTGTTTAATTCCCTTGGTACAGTCAGTAAAACAATCCAATTATGGTTTGATGGACTTCTATACTCTTGACAGGAACATCCCTAGTAGGATCTTTATGCAACGTACAAAGGTATTTAAGAGGTCAATATACTACTCAATGACAAAAACAAACATGGACATACATAGAATGGTTTTATTTCATAAGGCACAATGGGTAGAAATGGCATGGATCATAAAAGAATATTTCCTGAATTACACAAATAAGAATATTAGAACCCTAAAGTTATAGTCATGAAAACTAGAGCAACCCAATGGTGAGTGTCTAGTGTGACTTGCTCAAAACAGGAAAGGATACCCAAAGCTATTAATGCACATAAATAATTATTAGCCCTCAATACAATAATAAAAGAGGGTCGAGTATCTTGCGTAATTAATGAAAAAATTAATTCAGGTGCAGGATAATACCCAGCAACTAAGATAGAGCGAATTGGTGTTTACAAATATTGACTCCCTGTACGGCAGGTGAGTCACACGGTGTGCTCGAGGCGAGTCTTAAATACTGACCGCGTATAATTGACCTCAGGTAGGGGCCACCTGGCAGGTCACTTGCTGGACTGCGTTAGTGAGATATAAGTTTATACTTAATGCAATTCTATTCTTAGTGCGAGTTCAATAATAATATAATTAATGAGAGCGGGTAGAGAATATTATTTGGAATAAATGAGATATAATAAATCTCGGGGAGGATTAATTTATATTTGATCACGTATTTATATTAAGTGATCGTATGCTAAGAAAACGAGACAAGCTTAGGAATTCGTATTAATATATATGTATCAAAACGAGCAAAGCGAGAACGTTTGAATGACACAATCAAAAGGGGAGATAATTAACTCTACTTTACACATTATAAGTGAATCTGTTCCAACGTAAAATAATACGATAGATGATAGATACGTATGAAGGTAATGGATATCAAAAGTAGTTAATAATAACTGGGGCGCATATGACACAGCAATGCTAATTAATACCTGAATTCGGTATCAATCAAGGAATCTGAACACGTTAACAGATATAACGAAATAAATCTTAGTTTAATAACTAGGGCGCTGGCGACGAAGTCCAGCTCATTAATACTTATAAATCAGTATCAGTGATCGTGTCTGAATGAATTATTATGTTCCTTCCAACAACCACCTATACTCCTAAAATCGATTAATGAAATTTACAAACACATGTGGCAGTCCGTGGATTCGAACCCAGGATACTCTCACCGAAAATCAACACCTTATGCATCGCACCACGAAGACAGTTAAAGAATGGTGGACACTGCCTACGATTTATTATGCAACTTCGAATCCTGCATAGTAATCTAAGCATGTACACACATCCCAACTGCAACTCACGTAGGCTATGCATATGTGAATGGAAAGAGCAATTAATGGGGCCTTAACCACTAGGGAAGTCCTCTCGATAAATTACCCCTGAACCAATATCAATTATTATGTTCCTTCCAACAACCATCTATACTCCTAAAATCGATTAATGAAATTTACAAACACATGTGGCAGTCCGTGGATTCGAACCCAGGATACTCACACCGAAAATCAACACCTTATGCATCGCACCACGAAGACAGTTAAAGAATGGTGGACACTGCCTACGATTTATTATGCAACTTCGAATCCTGCATATTAATCTAAGCATGTACACACATCCCAACTGCAACTCACGTAGGCTATGCATATGTGAATGGAAAGAGCAATTAATGGGGCCTTAACCACTAGGGAAGTCCTCTCGATAAATTACCCCTGAACCAATATCAATTATTATGTTCCTTCCAACAACCAACTATACTCCTAAAATCGATTAATGAAATTTACAAACACATGTGGCAGTCCGTGGATTCGAACCCAGGATACTCACACCGAAAATCAACACCTTATGCATCGCACCACGAAGACAGTTAAAGAATGGTGGACACTGCCTACGATTTATTATGCAACTTCGAATCCTGCATATTAATCTAAGCATGTACACACATCCCAACTGCAACTCACGTAGGCTATGCATATGTGAATGGAAAGAGCAATTAATGGGGCCTTAACCACTAGGGAAGTCCTCTCGATAAATTACCCCTGAACCAATATCAATTATTATGTTCCTTCCAACAACCAACTATACTCCTAAAATCGATTAATGAAATTTACAAACACATGTGGCAGTCCGTGGATTCGAACCCAGGATACTCACACCGAAAATCAACACCTTATGCATCGCACCACGAAGACAGTTAAAGAATGGTGGACACTGCCTACGATTTATTATGCAACTTCGAATCCTGCATATTAATCTAAGCATGTACACACATCCCAACTGCAACTCACGTAGGCTATGCATATGTGAATGGAAAGAGCAATTAATGGGGCCTTAACCACTAGGGAAGTCCTCGCGATAAATTACCCCTGAACCAATATCAATTATTATGTTCCTTCCAACAACCAACTATACTCCTAATATCGATTAATGAAATTTACAAACACATGTGGCAGTCCGTGGATTCGAACCCAGGATACTCACACCGAAAATCAACACCTTATGCATCGCACCACGAAGACAGTTAAAGAATGGTGGACACTGCCTATGATTTATTATGCAACTTCGAATCCTGCATATTAATCTAAGCATGTACACACATCCCAACTGCAACTCACGTAGGCTATGCATATGTGAATGGAAAGAGCAATTAATGGGGCCTTAACCACTAGGGAAGTCCTCTCGATAAATTACCCCTGAACCAATATCAATTATTATGTTCCTTCCAACAACCAACTATACTCCTAAAATCGATTAATGAAATTTACAAACACATGTGGCAGTCCGTAGATTCGAACCCGGGATACTCACACCGAAAATCAACACCTTATGCATCGCACCACGAAGACAGTTAAAGAATGGTGGACACTGCCTACGATTTATTATGCAACTTCGAATCCTGCATATTAATCTAAGCATGTACACACATCCCAACTGCAACTCACGTAGGCTATGCATATGTGAATGGAAAGAGCAATTAATGGGGCCTTAACCACTAGGGAAGTCCTCTCGATAAATTACCCCTGAACCAATATCAATTATTATGTTCCTTCCAACAACCAACTATACTCCTAAAATCAATTAATGAAATTTACAAACACATGTGGCAGTCCGTGGATTCGAACCCAGGATACTCACACCGAAAATCAACACCTTATGCATCGCACCACGAAGACAGTTAAAGAATGGTGGACACTGCCTACGATTTATTATGCAACTTCGAATCCTGCATATTAATCTAAGCATGTACACACATCCCAACTGCAACTCACGTAGGCTATGCATGTGTGAATGGAAAGAGCAATTAATGGGGCCTTAACCACTAGGGAAGTCCTCTCGATAAATTACCCCTGAACCAATATCAATTATTATGTTCCTTCCAACAACCAACTATACTCCTAAAATCGATTAATGAAATTTACAAACACATGTGGCAGTCCGTAGATTCGAACCCGGGATACTCACACCGAAAATCAACACCTTATGCATCGCACCACGAAGACAGTTAAAGAATGGTGGACACTGCCTACGATTTATTATGCAACTTCGAATCCTGCATATTAATCTAAGCATGTACACACATCCCAACTGCAACTCACGTAGGCTATGCATATGTGAATGGAAAGAGCAAAACGACGGGAATAAAATACACAGGCACAATTAGTGTATGAGGGGCGTAAGCGACGAAGTCCTATTCAATAATACTTATAAATCAGTATCAGTGATCGAATCTGAACTAGTTAGCAGAACGACGGGAATAGAAATACACAGGCACAATTAGTGTATGTTGAGTGGATGTATATAATTGCAATATGAATTTTGTGTGGAAGAATTCCTAAACATTAAACTCGAATATCACTACATCAATAATCATCAGAACATACATTAACGTTCATAAAATAACTTCACAAATGATGAGTAAGATAAAGTATGGGAATTAATAAAGGAATTACTCTATGAACTCGTTGGCAAATCTGGCGTAGGTCTTAGGTAAAATAGCGATAAGAGAATGAATCAATTACGGAATACACTGCGACTTCAACTCATGAATAATAAAAAAAAAAAAAAAAAAAAATTTTTTTGAGACCATGAACGGAGGAAGGAAAAACACAGATAAAACAAAAAGGTCCATGTGCCTAAAGGCATCCTCCATTCATAAAATGTTTGTAACAACTGGATTTAAACATTTGTAGATTGTAAGTTTGTGGAAAGCAATTCGAGGGAAGTGAATTCCAAAGAGTAGTAGCTCTGGGGATAAATTAATTCTGATAAGCAGAAGTTCTGCATTGTGGAGGAGAAAGTGTAAATTCATGGGCGCTCTCAGCTGCCCTAGTTCTACGGGGAAAGATGTGGAGAGGCGGCACAATTGAAGCAAGTTCCTCGGAACAATTACTGTGAAAATATCTGTAGAATAATGCAAGGGATGCAACGTTTCTTCGTATGGATAATGTAGGAAGGTCCTGTGTGATTGCAGGGTTATTGATTAATCTAATAGCTTTATTTTGAATTTTGTCCAACTGCCTCAATGCAACCACTCCACTTCCACCCCACAGAGGTGAACAGTAATCCATCTGAGAACGCACATGACTTTTATATATTACGGCCAACTGCTCGTCAGTGAAGAATTCTCGAACTCTGTACAGGAGTCCCAGTTTTTTAGAGGCATTCTTAGCAATGCTTCTAACATAATGTGTCCAGCTCAAGTTAGTAGTTAATGTTACACCGAGAATGTCAATACTAGGGGAAGTGGGAATATTTACATCATTAAAAAATATATGGGAGTCAGTGAGATTCTGTCGGTTAGAACATTGAATGTACTTGGTTTTCTGTGCATTAAAGGAAACTAGATTATTTTGTCCCCATTCATTAATTCTAGAAAGGTCCTGGTTCAGAGAAATTGCAGTGTTTATTTTTGAATTTATAAGATCGGGTTGGGTGAAAGAATTGGTAAATGTGAAGGAACTGTGGAGTGTTGAGTCATCTGCGTAGGAATGTATTGGATTATGAGTGGTAGATATGAGTTCATTGATATGAATGAGGAACAGAGTTGGGGCCAAAACTGATCCCTGGGGAACACCAGCATTTATTGAGTGAAATTGAGAATAAAGGCCATCTACCATTACACATATTTTTCTGTTATGAAGATAAGAAGAAATTAGTGGAACTAATGATGCAAGGCCGTAGTGTGACATCTTCGACAATAAGGATTGATGCCAGACTCTATCAAATGCCTTTGATATATCCAGTGCTATTGTATGTGTTTCACCATGTTGGTCTGTAGCTTGGTTGATTTGATGTGTAAGAAGGCAAAGAATGTCTGCAGTTGATCGACATCGTCTAAAACCATATTGCCTATCACTGATTAATTTATTATTCTCAAGATGCTTAATTATGTGATTATTTAATATAATTTCAAAGACTTTACCAAGAGTGGAAGTTATAGCTATTGGTCTGTAGTTTGATGGATCTGAAGAGGCACCTTTTTTAGGAACTGGATGGATGTTTGCTTCTTTCCAGGGTACTGGGAAGCATGAGGTATGAGTACACAGACGGAACATTTTTGCCAATACAGGAGCGAGCCCCAAGGAGCAATTCTTAAGTACTATTGGAGGAATTTCATCTGGACCAGGAGCCTTATCTACAGAGAGATTCTTCAAAATAGTTTTGACATGTCTGGTGTGGATCTTAAGTGAGGGAATTTCAGGCGAATTAAAATTAAGTACAGGGACATATTGATTTATTTCATCTAAGGTTGAGTTGGTGGAGAAAATATCCGCAAGAAGGTTAGCTTTACCTCGTGGGTCACTTACAAGATTGCCAGTCGGAGATTTTAATGGTGGAATGGATGAAGCAGTAGTGAAGTTGGATTTGAATGAGTTAAGAGTAGACCAAAATATTTTGTTATTTGGATTATTTAGAAGTTTATTTGCCTGCTTGTGGAGAAAGTTTTATTTAGTTAGGTTTAATACAGTTTTGGCATGATTTCTGATGTTTCTAAAGTAATTAAAGGCTTCATGTGTTTTTGATCTTGTGTATGCATTGTAGGCTATTGCTTTTTGTTCAGTTACTCTAGCACAATTATGGTCAAACCATTTAGGTGAATTAGATCTTTTACTGTACTTTTGATGAGGAATAAAAGTTTCCATTCCAATTTTTACAAAATCTTGTATGTGGCTCAAGGTGGAGTGTGCATCATTAGAAAAGAAAGAGGTCCAGGGAATATCAATAAAGAAACCTTGAAGACCCTCCCAGTCTGCCCTATCGTAATGCCATTTAGTCACCAAAACAGGTTCAGAGTGGGAAGGTGTGGTAGGTGATAGACAGGTGGCCTGTATCAGACAGTGATCAGAAGATCCAAGCGGGGACCTCACTGTAACATCATAATTTTCTGAATTGGTTGTTAAAAATAAGTCCAGTAGGTGGGAATTATGATTAGGATTATCTGGTATACGGGTGGGTTGGTTGACTAGTTGAGTGAGATTAAATGAGTCTGCAAATAGCTCACATTCAAGACCAGCATCATCAGTCCTGGCTGAATGAGTGAGCCATTCAACATTATGGACATTAAAATCACCCAACACAGTGATTTCAGAAGAAGCATTTAAGTTGAGGACACTGAGTTGTGAGGACAGAGAATCAAAAAGACTTTGCTCTGGAGGAGTATTTGGGGAACGGTAGATGCAACATATGTATTTAAATTTACCAGCAGAAATTAATTTGTATATAGAATAATCAAAATAGGGACAATTGAAACTAGTAACCTCCTCCAGGGCAATTTCAGATTTTGCGAAGCAACATACACCTCCTTTAGGTCTGAAATTTTGGAGCAGTTGATAACCTGGAAAATTAAATCTAGACGTGTCAGATGTGGATGTTACTTGAGTCTCTGTCAAAAAAAGGAGAGTAGGGGATTCTGCTTGAAGAAATTGGTGTACAGAATTGATGTTAGAGTGAAGTCCCCTTATATTACTAAAGAAAAAGCTGCACCGACGAGCAGCTTTGGGACATAAAACATAAAGTTAGTAAATCTGCGAGCGTGTGGTCTGTACGAAATTAATTAAACACGATGTACAGTATATAACGTATGCGTGATTATATAAAAGGCAAACAGGTTTTAACATAGATCAAGGCTGAATGGCAAAATTAAAACTGAGTAATACAAGTTCAGAAGGATGACTTTATCACGGACATACGGGATCTTGGACACAGATCACAATTACATAAGTACACAACACCGTTCACATATTTACGTAATCAATACCTCAATAACAATAGCCAACAAAAGAAACATAGAAACACTTAGGTAGTTGGAGGGCAGGGGGTCGAGAGTACAGGTCTGGCCGGCCGGGAGTGAGGGTAGAGGACAGCTCTCCAGGGCTGTTCACATCACTCGAGCAGGGGTCCTAGGTCCAGGGCGTCAGGCAACAGACGGGCAGCACCTCAGTAACACAGCAGGTGGTACTTCAGGAGGTACTGAACAGCCCGTAGCCTAGTAGGTAGAGCTCTCGTCTCACACACGAGGGGTCGGGGGTTCAATCCCGGCCGGGCGGAGACAAATTGGGCTTGTCTCCTTTCATGTGTTAGCCTCAGTTCACCTAGCTGTAAATAGGTACCTGGAATAAGTGGGCGACGTTGTGCCGTCCCATCTGGGGTTGGCAAAAATGGTACAAGGCGAGATGGGTATCATATGGTTCACCTAAGCTGATGGCTACCTAAGCCTTCGGGCGAGACGGTACCGTCTATAGTGAGAATGGTACCATACAGATCCACCCTAAGCCTTCGTTTCCGATGTCGCCAATTGGCTAAAATACAGACTACACACACATCCACAGCCATTCCAACAGTACATAAAACACTTAACATGCATTTCACGCAATACATTCCCAGTTAAGGAGGCGCGATAATAATGAGCTTAGCTCGCATTGCGTGGATTCCCCTTGACGAACAAGTAACTGAGTAACTCTCGAGGGGCAGGAGGGGAGGCTGGGGCAAACCTAAACACTTTTCCATGGAAGTCCGGGCCCGAGGGTGTTAGACTTCAGGGAGGTGTGGTTTGCATACATTATTCAGGATTTTCTGAAGTACTATGCTAAATTGTTTGTGACTCTTGAGTCAAGGTTTTCGGGGTTATAGGGCTATGAAGAAAAAGGGTAAGTTGGCTGTTACAAGGTACATATCAATCCTAGCCTTGGAAATAAGATAGAAATACATGGACCTATCTCCAAGGTATCATCTTAATATTACATGTAGCATGGGTGAGGCCGTATGTTGCTATAATTGAATTAACTTACTTACAACCTTTATTTCTCTTGCGGTCCTTCAGGTGTTATAATTATGGGATGAGGAATCAATATGGAATTCTACTTATACATTCCCAAGCAGAGTCTTACAGGGTATATTCTAATTCCATTTATATCCATAATACTCAGGCCGTTGGTGTTTTATTTGCATAACCACTTTTCATTCCTGTCCTCCATATCCAGGAGCTGAGTACATGTAGCCCGTGCAGGTATTGGGCTGCGAGGGGGCGTGACCCGAGCAGGTAGCTTATGAGTTTGGGTGACCTCCCTTACCTTTGTCTCGTCGTAGAAAACAGTGGAAACAGGGGTCGCTTGGGTATTTGTCCAGGGCTAGAGCATGGGAGA
>CM064519.1:16130258-16397758 GCA_032716605.1 Paralithodes platypus | reverse complement strand
AGTCAGAAAAACTTAAATACAAAAACAATCCTACTGAAGTGAATAGATCGAGGTAAGCCCTACATTGTTATATATTTTTGGAATAGATCCTGCAGTTACCTGGTGGAGGATGCCAGGACGGGCCAGGTGGTGGAGGAGCCTTGTACGGAGTGGGACTTTGATAACTCCACATTCACCAACACCGTCACTTCAGAGGTAAACACGAAACATTCAAAACGTTTCTTGCAACTGTCCACACTCAATGTTCTCTCGGTTGCAGTGTTAATTTGCAGTGTTGACAGTGTTAATTCCACTGTCAATTCTGGTGAAATTTGAATAATAACATAAACTTCATTATATTTGACCTGCGACCTTGAGTAATTATCTCTCCTGCATGATTTTCTCATTTTAACACTCGAATATCCATGCAAAATTTGGCTGATCTTCTAGAAGATATAAAATTAATATATGAACAGGTGGATGGTTATAGAGACATGCTGGATAAGATACAGTGATACATACATTAGGAAGCCTGTATGTGCGAGGCCTTTCATGGTTTTACACTGCTCTGTAGACGGCTATATAGTCAGATAATTAATTAATGCATGATATATCTACACACCATATTCTGTAGTTCAAAATATATAATATGTAACCATGAATTATAAAGTCAGTACAAAATACTTTAATATGGTCCAGTATAAGAATACATTGATATAAGCTGCGTCTTAGGTATAAACTGGTAGTAACTAGATGGGCACCGGGAGAGTACATACCTCCGTCTAAGCTGGCGGAGGTATGCGCTCCACCAATCGCCTCCTATATTGAATCACTTCTTCATTGTCGCATATCCTGTAGGGTCACTAGATTTGCTGAGAATAGGTTAATAACTTTCTGAGCCACCTATGCTGGCGGAGGTATGGGCTCTAGCAATCGCCTCCTAAATTGAATTACTTCTTAATTGACCGATATGCTACCTGCCCACCTAATTTCGTGAAAATCGGTTAATAACCTGTTGAGATATCTGGTGTAAAGACAAACGGACAAATAGGCAGACTTTCTGTTCTAAAACGGAGGCAAAAACATAACCTACAACTTCCCTGGCTGAGGTAACTATGATTCAAATAAACAATAAATTGGAATTATAAATGAATGATGGTACTTACAGCAAGGGAACGTAAAGACTGAAGCTCTCTGATAATAAGTATCTGATACTCATTATCATATGGACATAATTTATCTCGGGAATGATGAATAATTGTGAGTAAAATATGAGTGCAATTGATTGGGAGCCACTTCGTAAAACTGCTCATACAATCTGTGCATAAATAGTTCAAGCCTCTATTACCTATAATGGATATAAACATGTACGGACGACTGTACAAAGTAAATAATCTCCTAGTTCCAGTTGGTGTGTGACCATAAGTACCAGCGAGCCACCTACCAGAGTATGTATATGATGGGCATGCTGGTGGGCGCGGCATTCAACAGTTTCCTCGTGGACAAGCAAGTATTTTCCACTACACTGATAACAGTTATACCTACTATGATCTTTGACTTTGCTAATTGATAACCAATGCTTTATGTTTTTCGGTGATACTTATTGTTATTGTTTGTTTGCTTTTGGCAATCAAATGTTAGCAATCAATCAATATCTAAATGGGACATCACATTAATTTAATTTCCGGCATGTATAGTTTTAAATACATGCAGAAAAGCTCTGAAGTATCTTGCCGATTGATAATAGGCAAAACGGGATCGTGTGACTATAATATACCCTGATCCTAATTGATGGGCCAGAAATCGTGAACCATAACCACTGTAACTCGATAAGGGCTAGAGCAAATGGGCTTTAAATTACCACACCTATTTCCTGGCTGACCCTTCCCAGATGGTAGAAATATCAGCTCGATTACTCTAGACGTTTGTGAGTTAGAGAGATAAATGTTCAAGAGTTTTGGCCTACTTAATTCGAACAGGGTATAGGTCTTATCCTAAACTACATTAAAGTCAGTATTGCATTAAATAGCATAACCTGGCCTATATATAAAATCACCGTATCCAAATCTAGAGATCTGTATGATTTGTATGATTATATTTTTATATCAATGTAAACTACAGCAGTATACAATTCATCACCATAATTATCATTATCTGCGTAACCTCCCCTAAAAGATGGCCATGGTAAAAATGCCTTAAGGGGGTAGGGTATATTTATTAGTTTATGTACTTATGTTTCCTCCCTAGATCTCCATAAAGCTTAATATGTATCCTCAAGATCCTCCTTCCAGATTGTACATTTTTTGGTAGAAAAATGTCACAGCCGAACGCCGGTTCTTCAAAGATTACAGGCTTGCTATCACTCGCCAGGAGATAATCGATACCAAAATGGCACGAAAGATCTTGATATTGATTCAGAAATGGGACGAAAGATCTTGATATTGATTCAGAAATGGGACGGAAGGCCTTAATATCGCAAAACTAATTGGGGAAATGTCTTAAAATCTCAAAACTAATGGGGCTAAACATGAGGGAGAAAAGGGCCTAGAAAAAGTCACGTCCTCCCTCTTAAGGCCAGGACCTTATGTGGGAGCAATATGCCCAGACTACAGACCCTGCTAGGTAACAGCTGTGTTCAGTATGAACTAGACAGGAGCCCCACTGGAATGTTAGCCTATGGGCCAAACTATATCACATTACTCGGATATGACAATAGCAAATCTTAATCTCAATAATATATATATTAAACATTATAACCTAGAAGAAGGCAGATCAGACAGTGTTAAGTATACTCTAACAACCAAAATTGTACCAGGTACGGGAGGTGGACTACGATCGCTGTGTCCACTGTGAGCTACACCTTGATCGCCCTGGTCACCACATGGCTGCCTTCCATTAGCACCTTGCTCATCGCCAGGTTCCTGCTGGGCATCAACCATCCCCCGTCACTCCACACTGGATATATTCTCAGTATGTTTTTTTTTTTTTTTTTTTTTTTAATATTCTTTAAGCCGTACGACATAAAGTGCGTAGAATTTACATACCACTATATTTGAGCATTGAGCGTCAACTGACATACACACCTAAATGTGCGCGCAACTATATCCATGTTGACGTTAAACTCTGGTGGTGGGGATGGTGCATTGAGTGTTGCCACATGCATAGATGCTATCACCAGCGTGTCTGGTGCAGACAATGAGTATATGGCACCACTGCGAGCCTGTTATAAACTTACTCACTTTAACTGATCAATTGATCCATCTAACTCTCCATCAGATCACTCATCTTCCACATTTATTTTGGTCAGCGCTGTAGATATATACTAATTTTGTAGTAGTATATTGTCCTGCCAGTATTCTTATGCTTCCAAAACAGGGTAAATAGTGATTTGTTATTGTTTTGTGGTAATTATCAATCTAGGTTCTATCATTTATGCAATTGGAACTTTCACTTATCAATTGTACAATTTTTGGAGCTATGAATTCACAGCTTGTTGCTATTATATGAAGTGGCTGGTTCAAATATATTTAATTGTAACACAATATGCAATGTAATGGATATTTAATAAAAAAAGCTGATCATGATGCAATGTACTAACAATATAACCTTTCACAGCCTTGGAGGTCTTAGAGATGAAGATGAGGGGCAACATCGCAATAATACAGTTCATAACGTGGCCGCTTGGGACTGCCTTGTTCGGCGTTTGGGCCTACCTTATAAGAGACTGGCGGTGGCTGCAACTGGTGGTGTCTCTGCCTTGTATCATCTTTCTTCCCGCACTTTGGTCAGTTAACCCCCTGAGGATCGATCATGAACTTATTTTCTGTTTTCTGGCTGCCATTAGACGATTATATTCAGATTTCTAAGGGTGTTTGAAACTCTTTACCCTTATAATTCCCAAAGATCGTTCTTAAGATTTATATAATCGTGTAATGTTAGCCAGAATAAACTGCTAAAATGCCTCATATCCTCAAGGGGTTAAATTACACTCAATCCTCTACCTATCAAAACCATCACCATATCTACTGTTTCAGCTCACTTAACCCCTTGACGATGATGACGCATTTTGAAAGTTTATTCTGGTGAATAATTAGACGGTGTTAGTAAGATTATGAAGAACTTGTGGGTGCTAGAGAGTGGATAAATAGTGTTTACCCATTTTATTCCTACATATCCTAACTAAATTGCATACAAACATCTAGTGCTAACCAAAATATGTTGTAAAAATGAGATCTAAATACTGAAAAATTCAATTACTTGACTAACAAACTCAACTATCCTACCCACTTCAGTCTGCTGGGTGGGTCTCCAAGGTGGCTGGTGGGAGCAGGACAGCACCGTAGAACCCTCAAAAGGCTAAAGGATCTCAATATGTCACTCTCAACATATAATTCCTACCAATTAACCCGTGGAGCCCCGGCTAGTTTTGTATTGTTTGTTCACCAGAACCCGGCCGGTTTTCAAAAAATGGTTTTATTCCAGAAACAATAGCGAATGGGTTAGGAATGAAGGAAAAACCACGAAAAACCGCTCAAAAAGCTTAAGAATGGTCCTACAGAGCCCCCGAAAACGTATTTTACAAGAGTAAAAAATTGAAGGCAATTACCCCAAAAAAACAGGTTATTGCGCGCTCACGCGCACGCACGTGGACTTTGAGAGTTTTCAACCATCGGCACGGTTGCGTGGGATACGTACACAGTTCCCATACAAATCTGAGCCCTCTTGAGTGGCTACACCTGAGGTTACGGTCGGAGCAATTAGGGTGACTCGTCAGACACGTCGCTGGGGCTGTGCGTTACATACATCGCTGACGCGCCAGACGCGTCGCTGGGGCTGGACGGGTTAAACCATTCTATCCACCAAATCAAAAATTTTACATGACAATTCAATTAAGTTTATACCAGTTTACCAAACTACTTAGCCATTATACTCGGCAACTTGACCATTGTAACTACTAGCCCAAACAATCTACCCACCAATTCAACCATCAAAACCACTCTATCGACCAATGCATCCATTAATCAGCCTTCGATGTGGCTGGTGGTGGTCTGGTAGCACTAGAGAGCCCCAAAGGAACTGAAGATGAGGACCAGGTGGAACAACGTCTCCATCATACAAGACTGTCATATTATATAAAAAAAAATTTTTTTTACCAATTCAACCCATCTACTTACCAATTCAATCGCTCTTCCTACTAGTTCTACTATCGTCAGTATTCAATATCCTATCAACTTTCACGTTTTTTTTTTTTCCTTTGACCTTTCTTGGAAAGACCAAAGACCACTCTTAATAAAATAGCTTCCCAGAAGTTAGGTGTGCTCAGCCATATCAGTTGGTTCTTTATCCTTCTACAGCCTCTTGCTCTGTACAGGGATATTTTGCGACCATGTATTAAATACAGTTTGCTTGTGTGGATGGGCTTCACACATACTGCACTTCTTGAAAAAGTAACGTCAATAGCATTTCCTCTCATCTACTTTTCTTCTTTTACTACTGCTCTACAATCTCTGTCTACACACCACAATGTTGCATCTCTCTCTCTCTCTCTCTCTCTCTCTTCTACCACTATTACAATAATCCGTTTTCTGCAAAGCTTTCGCAGTGTATACCTCCTCCCTTACTGAGAGTAGAGGGCACATGCCTTACAACACATTCCCACCCATATTCTTTCCAACTCTCTAACCTGAAAGTGAAATAATTTCCCCTGCCTTTCTTCTACTCAATAAGTAAACTCTGGAAATCTCTCCCTCAACATATTTTCCCTCATTATAAAACTTAAACAACTTCTACCTCTGTGTGTCCAGACATTTAGACTCTAACATACCTTGAATTTGGCTTTGTCACTCTTACTATTTGGAACAAACAAATGTTTCTGGAAGCTTTGCTTCAGTCCTTTGTTTCAGTCCTACCAGCGTTATGTGTTAATCGTCTTGGTGGTGTAATGGTTAGAGTGTTTAAAAAATCTGTGTGTGATAACCCAGGTTCGAATCCCGATGGATTACATAGATGCTTTCATTAATTTCATTGGAAGTGTATGGTGTTGGGGTGAAATTGATAAAATATAGATTATGTCTTCTGCTTCTTACACATAGAAAAATAAAATCCCACCAACCAAAGCAATAATCTTACTTCGCAGTGCATTCATATTACAACTCAACCACATTTTCCACCAATTCACCCACCTTGCCTATAAACTCATCCACACTTCTTTTCTACCTACCGCTTCAGAAACTCAACCAGCCTTCCTACCAATTACAGGTATTTGGGTGAGTCACCGAGGTGGCTGGTGGTGGTCGGGCAGCACCAGAGGGCCCTGAAGGAACTAAAGAGGGCCGCCCGGTGGAACAAAGCTACCCTCCCGCCAGACCACGAGCTGCTCAACATGATGAAGGCCATCCAGAAACAGGTAATGTAGACTGTAGGTTGTTGACGTAGCCCCAGATGCCTTTTATGGGAATCCTGTGGCATCCATGTAGTCCCAAGAGCCGTAAGTAGGTATAGGCTTTGGTAGGCACTGGTAATGGGTAGGAAGCCTTGAAATTCAGAATTGTTTTAAACTCTAGGGAGTCTATGCCATTAATATTGACTTAAAGTTTTCGATATTGCCCCAAAAATAATATAATTTCTAGTAATTAGTTTGACAATTTTCATCTCAGAGTTTCATTTGTAGCCTACTGTTCAAAGGCTTACAATGAACCACAATTAATATCATAGAGTGTACTTGAAATAGGTAGGTAAGGGTATGTATTTCAATTGTAGTGCTATATACAGTTAGAGAATCTTATATATCCAAGGTGCCACTATAAAATGCCTTGTAAGGGAGATGTGGATATGCAATGAACCATTTTGTAGAAATAAAATATTTTTCATTCCTAGAAACAAAGTATTCTGAGGGTTTCATAAAAACTTAATATAACATAATATTTGAACTAATTATTAATATCAAATAATTGTATCTACCTGGTATAAATTATTTAAACAATAATGCAGAATAATTTGAATTCTAAGGCTTTATGTAGCTCACCGAATAACTATGTCCTGATTTCTAGTGAAACAAGGTCAAGTACTGAAACTACTGATCAACTAAAGAAATGCGCATAGAAAGTAGTAAATTTGAACAACTGATCTTTCGGTATTTAATGAAAAATATATGAGTATTTTGTGCCTGCATCATATTAAAACCTACTTTTAATAATTAATCATATATTTCGCTGCATAATCATCGCAATAGCTGAGTAAACAAAACGGGGACATTGCAATTCACCGTCAATTGTTGTGAATTGATACTTATCACTCTAATTTTTTCTTCGACAGGCAACCTCAGCTAAGGAAGCCCCGAGTACAAGGAACACTATGACATCCAAAATCAATGCAATAATTGGTTACTTTACCATTCTATTTAGGTAAGAAATTAAGTATGTAATGGCATAAAAGACGTAGGGTCTCTCTGAATGTAAACAATATTTCAGATGCATCCTTAAACAACCTTGATAGATTTTAGATTGCTTGTTATTTACATTGTTATTTACCCACTGAAATGTTGATGGACACTGACGAGCTGGGCGAATCAAAGGTGCACAACGGTCCCGTCATCTGACGGACTGTATTTCTTTGAATTTTTAGCGCTCTTTGATATTAACCAGCAGTACCAAACCCGCATGGCTGGTTTGCTAGAAGCCACCATGCTGCTTATCCACGACAGACTGAGACAAGATCTCAGTGTACCTTGAACCTTGCAAGCAGATGGATGTGTGTCAAGCAGTAAGCGTTTAATACGGGAAACTTTAACACTCCTATTTCCTAACTTGATTGTGAACTATTCAGTAAAGCTAACATCAAGACTGTGACTTGTAATTGTAGGCAAGAACACAACCTGTATACCACATGTTTGGTTTCCATAACTCTTTATTTAAAGTGAGTAAAGGAATAAAGTTGTGAAAATGCCTGATCGCTAGTTCAGGAGTACTTGCACGCGAAACAGGTTATTTCCCGACACTACTGTCAAGTCAAAAGATGGTCTCGGAACAAAAGCTTGCTTCTTACATTGATGTTGCGATCCAGTAAGCACGCCATACTATTTTGTTTTGTTTTACTCATTGCTATAGTTATTGATATACAGCCACCTAATTATCGTTAAATCTACTCGCTGCCTATAATACATAAGTTATAAAAAATCCTACTGTTGGTGGTTAAAGACAGCTTTATCCACAGAGTTTTGTTTCAGCCCTACAGTTTGCACTCCAGGCGCCCTTCCTTTGGGCTGCCTCTGGCGTCAGGTTCTTTATGTTGAGATCAGACCTAAGTACCTGATCCTACATCTTTCTAGGTCTACCCCTACTCACAGCTCTCCCCACGTTCACAGACCGGCATTTCTTCACCCAATTCTGATCATCCACTCTCTCCACGTCTCCAAACCAGCCAAGTCTATTCGGGTGCATCACTTCACTTACAGTATACTCCTAATGCACAGACACCTTCTTAGTTTCTCACTCGATAGCCCCCCCCCCCCTCCCCCCATCCCTGAGTTTAATCCCACATATCCAACTCACCATTCTCTTTTCATTCTGTTCCATTACTATTAATAACTTTAATTTTAACAGGACACGTCTCCACTACACCTCTTGTGCACCCAGTCACTACAGATGCAACATTGAATCGAGTTACTTCCCACCCCCTTCCTGCAAACTGCACATGGAAACTTGCCACTTCTTTCCATAGATCTGCAGCCCACTCCACTGATCATAACCTTTGTTTTATCGATATTAACTCTTAATCCTTGTTTGCCGTACACTCCCTCCATCCATTGAATGTTACTTTCGCTTTCTGTACACTATCTGCGACAAGGACCAGCTGATCTACATATAGCAACTCCTATGGGAGCCTTTTCTAAAGTCCCTTGACAGTGCTTCTAGGACCAATACAAACAGTAGTGGGTGTTAAATTGAACCTTGGTGAACTTGGACTTTCACTGTATCTTCGCTGAAACCCCCATTCACTCTCACTGCTGCCTGTGACCATTCATGCATTTTCACGTTCATGCACCAACCATTCCTTTACTCCAACTTTGCTCATGGTCCACTGCAAAGCTTCCCTTGGCACTCTGTCAATGACGTTCTCCAGGTCTATGAAACTAGGTATAACTCCCTGTTTTCCTACAAGAACCTCTCTTGCAGTTGCCATGATACTGAAGATAGAATCGATTGTGCCATACCCTGGCATAAATCCAAAATGCTTGTCACACTTTCTGTGATCATGTTTTCAAAGGCTCTTTTAAGTCGTAAAAGTTTGTTCACGATTTTGTCAAGCATCTTCTGCCATGTATCAGGAATATTTTGCTAACTTGTCACAGCATTAATCAGCTCAGTGATCCTTCATACTCCCATTTCTCCTAATACTTTTAGTATTAAAGTAAATCATGAAGTCATACAATAATCAATCCATTTCACTGATAGAAACTTTCATTGATCTAATAAATTTTTGTATTAGGTTACACTTACACTTAGTTACACTTAGTTGTATTCCGTCCGTTAGTGACACAGTTGAGCTGGGGCTCCACTGCGACCAGGCAGCTCCCTTTCTTCCACTCTCCATTCCAGAAGTCGGTTGGAGTTGGTGCTGGGGTATCCTGGTGTTGGTGGCCGGTCCGGTATTTTGGCCAGCCACATGTCCAAGTGTTTCTTGAAGGTGTCTGGAGACACCCCGGTCGTGTTCCTGAGAGGGGCTGGTATACAGTTGAACAGTCTGGTTCCATTGTATGTAAAGCTGTGATGGATCAGGGATTTGATTTTTTTTGTTGATCCCGGCGTAGTCCTCACATAGCACAGCCTCCCTCGCCTTTGGTGCCGAGTCTCTTGGATGTTTGGATTTGGTACCTTTTTTTCCAAAATCTTCCAGACGTAGATGATGATGTATCTCTCCCTACGTCTTTGAAGTGAGTACAGTTGCAGCTCCTTAAGTCTCTCCCAGTAGTTAAAGTGTTGAAACCCATGGATTTTACTGGTGAATGTCCTCTGGGTGGCTTCAATTTCTGTTATTTCTCCTACTTTTTGGGGAGACCAGAGCTGGGAGCAGTACTCCAGTCGTGGTAGGACCAGTGACTTCCACAGTGTTAGCATACACCTCTCATTTCTTGTGTGGAAGGTTCTCAGGATCCAGCCTGCTATTTGTTTTGCTGTTGTTGTGGCTTTGGTAATATGCTGGGAAAAAGTGGCGTCACTGCTCATATTTACTCCCAAGTCCTTCACTGTGTCCTTGGCGGTAATTTCTTGCTGTCCACTTTTGTAGTTGGTGTCGTTTTGTAGTGCTCTCTTGTTCCCGTACCTTAGAAGCTCGAACTTGTCTCCGTTTAGGGCCATGTTGTTTTCTTCTGCCCACTTCAGGATTTTGTCCAAGTCTTGTTGTAGTAGCTGAGCATCATGTTGTGAGGTGATTTTCTTCATGAGTCTGGTGTCGTCTGCAAACGATGTGGCTGTTGAGTGTTCCAGGTCCCTGTCGATGTCTCCTATCATGATGAGGAATAGGAGAGGTCCCAGTACTGATCCTTGTGGTACTCCGCTGATGACCCCACCTGCTTCTGATAGGCTTCCTTGAACCGTGACTCTTTGTTTTCTGTTGGTGATGAAGCTGTGGAGCCATCTTCCAAGGTCTCCCCCTATTCCCAGTGATTTGAGTTTATGTAGAAGGATCCCATGGTCCACCTTGTCAAAAGCTTTGGCGAAATCTAGATATATGACGTAGATAGATCACTTTTTATTGAAAAAAAGCTATTATCTGCTAACGTCCCTGTTGATATATCACATACCGTACTGTTTCATATACTATTTAACACTATCTTGTCCTTACGTTAAGTGGGTTATTATTATATTTTGTTTAAATATGATTGAGGATTTTGCTTGATATTGATTTTCGAGGAATGTATTTAAGTTTGTCTCCTCGGCTATCAAAAAAAACCTTCCCAGACTTCCCCCAAACTAAGAAATGCCCACCCAGATACCCTCTACACAATATGTGTACAATTGTCGATAGAAAAATGTTCCGGCCGAAGGCCGGTTCCTCTTATAATTACAGGCTCGCTTTCGCTCGCCAGGAAAAACTTGACGCCTAAATGGCACGATAGGTCTTAAAATTGTCAACGAAATGGAGCTAAAGGTGTTAAAATCACCAAGCTCATTTTTATTATATTACAAAGGGAATGCGGTAGGGTGGTGTACTCTCTTTCCATTTAATTATGTTTTATATAAAACGATTCCAGTAACAATGTTACAGAAATTGAAATAGAATGCAATATACATTATGTGTAACACAAGCAAATATTCTAAGATATGGCGATTATTTATTGCTTATGGCTTGGTCAATTTCTGATATGAAGACACTTTAAAAAAATATCTATTCAAAATGTAAGCTTGTATTATTATTTAATAAAATGTATTATACTTTCTTCAGAACTCCTAGGATACGCTTGGTTACCTTGAGTATGATGACCGTTTACTTTGTGTCAGCCATGCTCTTCTTCGGCTTGACGTTGGCTGGGTCAGCGATGGAGATGGATATGTTCCTCTATGTGGGGATTATGGGGGTTAGTGAGGTACCCTCGCATACCTTACTTGTCCCGTTTGTGGCTTACTTCGGCCGCAAGAAGAGTGCTATTATGAATTTTGCACTGACAGCCATCGCCCTGCTGATTCAACCCTTCGTTCCCACAGGTTGGTTACTCTTTCCTAATTGACCACTTGTGAGTTTCAGGCTATAAGGAAGTTCTGTCTGTAAATATTGTTACGTATCTTGATCCTCAAGTAGTTAACTTGATGAATCTAGATAGCACAGATATATATTAAGGTATCAGT
The DNA here is from genome assembly GCA_032716605.1 of Paralithodes platypus. Lineage (NCBI taxonomy): Eukaryota > Metazoa > Arthropoda > Malacostraca > Decapoda > Lithodidae > Paralithodes > Paralithodes platypus. The sequence continues at coordinate 16,385,936 of CM064519.1, read as the reverse complement.
CAGCTGAAGGCAAAACAAAAGTAAAATCTAATAAAATTATTTTCTGTTGTTGCTTCCTTTCCTTTTGGATCTTAGGACTTGGTATCCTTTATTGACTGATACTCTTTAATTATGAAAAACTACTGAAACTAATTAAAGTCATGTAGTATTTATAAATAATTATTATTTAACCGAAGCTTAGTAGGCTATGGTTATGAACCGAAGAAGTTATATCTAAAGAAGGACTATTAATTCTATAAAAAGTCTTGAAAGATAAATATTAAAGTAAGAATATTTCTGTCTCTTACCCTTTTTTAAATGAATAGCTAGTTTTCTTATATGTCCTTTTATTTATATTTAATGTAATTATTCTTGGTTCTTGTCTTACGTTAATAGTATTAAATTATTATTATCATCAGGATTAATATCAAAGTCACATAAAAAGTTAGATATACGGTATATTTAATAATTAGTTAAATGTATTTCTTAACCACGTAACATTGAAGTTTGATTTATGAGTAAATTAAGTTACAGGATCGCTTCATAGATTCGATTCAGGTCTCACTCAAATATGAAAAGCAAAAATAATATTTTGAAGCTAAAAGAATTTTCTTCAGCTTAGGAAATCACTAGAAGTAACATTAAAACAGCCATGTTAGTCTAAGGCGATATTACTAATAAGAGACAATAGCATCACCGTACTAAGCACCGTTAAGCAATGTAAGCTTAATTAAAAGAAAATGAAAGAACTCGTAAGTATTAATATAAAACAATAGTATTACTTTCATCATAACCCAATTACTTAAAGAGTTGCTTTAGTCCACAAGTCAGTCAACTAAAATAGTTAAGTACATAATAGTAGCGTTAACGTTAATTTTTCCCAATCAAATAGTTAAGTACATAATAGTAGCGTTAACGTTAATTCCCAATCAAATAGTTAAGTACATAATAGTAGCGTTAACGTTAATTCCCAATCAAATAGTTAAGTACATAATAGTAGCGTTAACATTAATTCCCAATCACATATCTCACTAACCAACATAACGTAAGTGTTTACACCGAACACACTTAACACACACTTATATAATCTGACTGACAGTCACAAACCCATTATAATACTTCACCCCGTCTTCCTCCAGCTGCAAGTTCACCTTCCCAACTCCATGAGACTGATTTGAATGCCCACTACTCGGGTCTTATATACTAAACAATGATGGTGTAGGAACGAATCAGGAGGCGGCGGGTAGTGCACGCCCCAATCACAGCTCCTCGAGTTGCGTAGCAGGTGCGTGGTCCAATGGAGTCTCCTGGCGTCGATCATCCGTCATAGCGTCGGGTCATCGAAGTAGTTTGCAGGGTCCCCTATGACGCACGCAGGTGTGAAGGCTTGTTTGCTGGTATGCGGATGAGCTGGTTTCCCCCTCGCTGGTTCGCTCGCTGGTCTGCTTCGCCGCCTGGGTAGTTTGGCACTCCTTCAACTCTTAATTCTAACTCTTAAATTAAACATACAGGGCTCCGTATGTCAGAACATCGATAATGAACACACATACAGTAATTATGTAGGTTTCTGATGGATAAATAGTATGTTGAATTTGGTTTTATGTATTACAGCTGGTTATTCTGCTAAATATCGATGTCTACAGCTCCAACTTCATTATAGCCTGAAACTCGTAATTAGTCAATTCCACTATTTTTGTTATCTCGTGTGTATCCTACTTTGGCCATTAACAAAACTAATTCATATTTCACGTAGTCCAGTATTAGGAAGAACATATTTTTGGTTAATGATCCACTGAATACACCGCTCTTGCCACTCACGCTGCCATATAACCCCCATGGTCCCTAAATATCTTTTACGGTTGCCCATGTTGATAACTTTTCTCTACTGAGGTATTTTGGGAAAGTGCGACAGTGGGTCAAAATGGGGGTTGGGATGGTTGGGAACGATGGCTGAGTGTGGCGGAGAGTATTGATAGCAGTAGTTAGGGTTGGAGATGGTTTGGGAATCCCAACACTGATGGGGATGCTGGGGAGAATATGTTGGGGGTAGATGTTTGGTGGATTGAGAGCAATATAATTTTTGTTCTAAGCAAAAGATAAACAGAATCTCTCAACTAACCCTAGAAAAATTTTCAGTGACCCTTTGTGGTTACCCGTATGTACAGTACAGTGTGGAGTTATTCTCTACTTACGTGTTGGGGAGAGGCAGGAGAAATTGGGGGTGATTGGGGGGCGGGGGATTGGAGGTTAAGTGTATAGAGTGCATTTCTAGGGGTGCAATGAGGCAGGGCTTATAATGTGTGGTAGCCTGTGTGCGTGAGAGAGCGGGGATTGGGTTGGGGGTAGGAGATTATTGGGGTTGATTTTGTTTGATGGAAATTTTGTTTCAAGAAGGAGGAAGTTTGAGGGAATATGGTGCTAATGTAAAAAACAAAGGTCCCTTCAGGGGAATAGACACAATTACAATTGGTGGGGATCTGAGTAACCATCTTAAATTTGTTGGCTGTCTGGGTAAGCAATTGAATCTTTTCTGTCAAACGTTTTCTCCAGAATCATAAGGGCAACATTCACTTTTCCAGATAACCTCAGCTAACCTCCCGACAATTTTCCACAAACACCTCAAGGTTGCCCATCTTGTTAGCAATAGGTTCTCGGTGGTGCTCTTCCCTACGGAGATTTGGGGGCACAGGGGAAAATATGGCAGTGAATGGGGTATGTGGGTGGGTGTCTTGCGATGCGATGGGCACATGGGTAGGGTGTGTTGTGGCCTGGGAGTGTGTAGGGGATGTTTGGGATGGTTAGTGAGCTTAGAGTCAAGTTTGGAGGAGAAGCGTCTTCAAATTTGTGTCTGTTTAGGTAACCGATACAATTCCCATCTAACCCTAGACAATGTTTCACAGACCGCTTGTGGTCGTGATACAATTCCCATTTAACCCTAGACAATTTTTTGCAGACCCCTTGTGGTTGCCCATGTTGCTAGCAATGGTGGGTAAGATGGCGATCAGCAACGCATTCACAATAGTGTTCCTGTACTGCGTGGAGCTCTTCCCTACGGAGGTGCGGGGACAGGGAGCGAGTATGGCCATGCTGACCTCCAGGATAGGTGCCATCATTGCCCCATACATCATTAGTGCCTTGGTGAGATAATCTATTTCTTTATTCTCTTAAGATGGATTTCTAAGAGTCCTTAATTCCGCAAATTTTGATTCAGAACTTTTTTTATGACATCACCTTGTGACAATTTTTCTACTAATATCGGCAACTAGACTGAAGGTAGATTCTTAGTGCACTAAACCTTTATCCTCCTCCCATTATTTTCCAGGACACAACGTATCCGTGGGCGATTTCTTTAGTGTTTGGTATTTTTGCTGTGGTTGCCGCCCTAGCCTTGCTGCCCCTCTGGGAGACTATGGTAAGTCTTCTGTATCTCTCTATGTCTGTATATTCGTCTGTATATATATATATATATATATATATATATATATGTCTGTTTATATATTAGATGTTTGCTTAACAATCTATTTACTGTATATGTGTGTGTGTGTGTGTATCTAGCTATCTAATATCTATGTGTCCATCTGTCTACTTGTCTGTCTCACTGTCTGTCTATCTATGTATGTTTCTATCCAGTTATCTGTCTATATGTATGTCTATTTCTGCTGTGGTTGTCGCTTTAGCTTTACTGCCCCACTGGGAGACCCAGGTTAGTTTTGTCTATTTGTCTGTCTCTCTGTCTATCCATGTCTGTATTTTCGTTTACCTGTTACCAAGACAAACAGTAGTGGGCTCAACACTGAACCTTGGTGAACTCCGACTTTCACTGGCAACTCTTAGACCCCCATTCACTAACTGCTGCCCATTATCCCTCATACATAATCATTATCACATGCACTAACCATTCCTCTACTCCAAGTGTTCTTATTGCTCGCTGCATAATTTCCCTTGGCACCCGGTCAAAGAGCTTCTACTGGTCTACAAAGATAGGTATAATTCCATGTTTTCTCCAAGAACTTCTCTTGCAGATAGCATTAGTTGTGCCACATCCCGACATAAATCCGAACTGCTCATCGCTAATGGCAACCCTTTTTCTGATCATGCATTCAAAGACACTTTCGCTGGCTTTCATGTCTTGGTCGAGCATTTTCAGATACCTAACATTTCCCCTGACTAAGGAATCACCATTGCCTTTTTATATATTTACTATCAAACTTTTCTGCCATGCATCAGGATTGTTTTCATCAGTATGATAGCATTAATCAGCTCTGTGACCAATTTCACACCAATATCTCCAGCTGCCTTTCACATGTCAGTGACTGTACCGGAGCTCCCAGTGTTTTTTTGGGGGGCTACATTCTATCTATAACACTTTTCATGGTGTCATACCCTATCAGAGGCAGGGGTCCTTGTACTGGGACTGCAGTGCTGAGCTGTTCTCTATTCCAATGAATCTGCATGTTTAGCAATCTTTCATAATACGCCTTCCATGCTTCTCCAATTTAGTTTTCTGTATAAACAGTCATATCACTGGCATTCTTTATACAGCATTTGCCCACAATGTCCTTGCTATAGTCCCTCACACTCTTAACTAGTCTCAAAAGACCATCGTTATTATTTGTGCTACAAACTTGTTCTATCATACCATCCTGTATATTATTCTTTGCCCTGTAGACCTTCATTCTTGCAGTACATATTGCAGTCAGGTATTCTTACCTGCTGCCACCTTCCTTCCATACTTTGAAAAACAAAATTGTCTCTCTGACTGCAGCTTCAACATTGTGGTTCAACCGTGGCTCCGTTTGCCACATACTTTGTCTGTGGCATCAAGGAGTTTGTGTTCTATAAAGCTCCATTGGCCGTCAATGTCAGCTGACCTAGCACTCTCACTCCTTAATTTTTCATCATTTTGTTGTGGAAGCTGTTTCTGTACTCCTCTTTTTCTAACAACCATGCTTTCGTTTTTGGAACATGTATTTTCTTTCTCAAAGGAACTTTGCTTAGGTAAAAATCACACACTAGAAGCTTGTGTTGGGGATGCATTTTTCACCTAGTATAATGATCTTAGTGTCTGTAACTCATTTCCTGTCAGTCTTGCTAATCAAGAAGTAGTCTGTCTGGCTACTGCAGCCACCTGATTCATATGTTATCAGGTGACTCTTCCTTTTCTTAAACATGGTGTACATGCTACCATCCCCGTGGAAACACAGTGCTCCAGTATTTATTCACCTTCCAGGTTCCCTCAATCATACCCCTGTCCCCAATGCACACCGTCCTATCCAATAGCATATGCCCCAACATGCCCATTCATGTCCCGTCCCACAATACTACCACCCCTTCCTTGCATCCGACAACTACCCTTAGTAGCTCATTCCAAAACTCTTCTTCTACAGCTCTACTAAAGCCTACTAATCTGTAATTTAATCAATATCCTAATGCATAGGTTTTATCTTTAAAGCCATCTTAAGTTTGTCAGTGTAGTAAATTTGTGTAGCCTATTTTGATTACAGAGGTTATTAGATATTTAAGATGTTATTATTGTTATTTCTTTCTATGTCTCAACCTTGGGACTGTAGGCTGTTCAGTAGACTGTAACTCGTACGAGGCCCCGAGATTATCGATTGAAGCTTCGAGATGTTGTGTGCTTCATATGTGTCGCACTAGATGGTCTCAGTGGAGCTTCAAGCTTTTGGCTGCTTCCTTTCTGCCACACTAGATGACGACACCTTATTTATACAGTGTCATTTGATTTGGAGAGAGCAGCTATACGGTCGTTCACAGCATCTTCTGTGCTATGAATTTGTGAAGATATAGGGGGTGTTTTCTTGATGTGTCGGTCTAGCCTGTGCAGGGGTTTGTAGAACATCAGGAACGATCTCATCACCTCGGAAAAAAAAACTGTCGTTTTGGCGTGGACTCGATCTAAGGTCCTTTAGGTATGCAGCCCACGACACTCGCCTTTCTTTATTGAAGTTTATATACCATACAATGTTATGTTGCTTATGAAGACAAATTCCTTACTGGTCACCTTGAACACATTAAGGAGAACAGTAGAAGTATAGAGGCTAAGCAAGTCGTTGTTAGAGTATTAATATCAATATATCCCAGGTTTCTAAATATCCTACAGTAGACTAATCGGTCCCAATCTATTCTAACCTAACCTAATTCAACTTGAACTAATCTAGAAATAACACTCATATACAGTATTTCTTTCATTTATAGAGCATCAAACTCCCCGACACCATAAACGAGCTGGAGAGTTACAGTCCAGAGAGCCAGGGGGCGGGTGGTCCAGACACTAACAGGTGAGCTATACAAGCATTCAGTACCAATCGCCTGTATATTAACCCCTTGAAGCTCTAAGACGCATAATTTCTTTCATATTTTCTGGTTGTTATGAGATGATTTTATTCAGATTAGTACAAAGGAGTACAAAGGAGTACAAAGGAAATCAAGCAACAACAGATCTAGTGACCCTTCTAGGTTGCTTGTCCTCCAAAACACTGAGGATCAAGTGTCCAAACAGTGGTTTAGAGTGGGTAAGGGAACATTGGAAAGGGAACTACTGCCCTGCCACTAACGTGGCAGGACTAGGAAGTTAGTAGGGGACAATGGGTTAGTAACTGAGGGGAGGATAAAGTTATTCATTTACAAACGCAGTCAGTCGCGGGTTTGATGCGAGATATTTGTCTAGGCGGAATTTAAATGAATCAACGGTGCTGCAGTCTATAACGTCTCGGGGAAGCCCATTCCACAAGTTGACAACTCGATTGAAGAAGAAATTCTTAGATTCGTGCGAGTTAAAAGATTTACCAATAATTTTGCAACCGTTTCCCCGCGTGTAATTAGATTGGTCGATAGTGAAGTACTTACTACAGTTCATATTGTCGATGCCTTTGATGATTTTGAACACTTGAATTAAGTCGCCTCTTAATCTGCGCTGGGTTAAAGGAAATAGATTTAATTCTCTAAGACGCTCTTCGTATGGTTTGTTCTTTAGGCTAGGTATCATTTTGGTAACTCTACGTTGAACTCGTTCTAGCTTGTTTATCTTTTTGGTAATAAGGGCACCAGGATTGAACGCAGTATTCCAGAAGAGGGCGGACTAAGGAATTGTAAAGGGTTAGGATAACTTCTTTGGATTTATGCTCAAATGACCTGCCTATAAAGCCAATTATTTTGTTTGCCTTCTTAACAACTTCTGAACATTGTTGACTCGGTTTTAGGTTACTCGATATTGTTACTCCCAGATCAGTTTCTCTGTTTACATTCTTAAGCTGAGTGCCATTCATCGAATAGTTTGCTTTCTCATTTAGGTATCCATTTTAGCTATCTCATTTAGGTATTAGGAAGGGTATAAGGAAGTCAGGGGTTGAATTGAGATAGTCTTCACCTTTTTAACTCCCACAGATCCTTCCTAAGCTGTATAAAATCGTCTAATGATAGCTACAATAAACTGTCAAAATGCATCATGATCCTCAAGGGGTTAACTCTATCTGCGGAAATGTCTCGGGTGATGTTATGTTATTTTGTTAAATAATTATTGAGGGTTTCAGCCCTGCACCAAATAGGATTAACCCATGTACTGTACCTCCAGAATAGCTTCCCGTGGTTAAGAGGTTGAAGTCACCATTTGCCTCAACTCCAGCATATATACATTGGGGGCAATACATACTTGTTTTTTGTTCTATCAGGTTTCATATTACCAATAATATAGGATGGAAAAGTTGGGATAATTTTGATGGTGATTTTTATGATATGTGGCAACTTTAACGCCTTACGAGCGGGCCCGTCAGTAACTTCTACTACCCGCCAAGCGGGTGGTTTTTACCCTAAACGACCTTGTTTCCGTGCTCTTTTTCATGCATAAACAAGAGCCAGAGCGTAATACAATTATGTATCCCTGAAAGGGCGTTAATTGAGCTTTCGAATGACACCAGAACCATCCTTCTACGACCACGCGTTCTCTTGCAACGATCGTGCAAGACGAAGGGAAAATCCCTAAAATACGGTAATTTCCTTACATAATTCCCTGTGTAGCGAGGTAGTAAGTGTGGGTGTGTGTGGAGTAGATGTCAGAAGTCACGCGGGACCCGTGCCGAGCGGTCATGAGCCGACCTACGCTCCTCCCATCGCCCGTCTCTCTCTCAGAGCCATTATTGCTCAAAAATTGCACACAGACTTAAGTTGGGCCCCGCCACATAGTCCTTGGTTCTCTAGCCCAACTTAAGTCCACCCCAGCTAGACAAGGGTTAATGAAATTGATGTTACAGACACGCATACAAGGCCATAGATCTTTCAGCCCCTGCAGTATACGATGGTGGCACTTTTGTTGTATTCTGGGAAATATTAAACGGTTATATTAACCCAGCGGCTGAAACAATCCTGTCGAGAGGTTTTACTGGTGGGCTGCGATGCTTCTCTCGCTTCTCTCGGAATAAGAGATGACAAACACATATCAAAACACTCCCAATAACAAAAACAACAAGTGTGACTGTTTACTGTTAGGGCTATAGGGGTGAACATCAAATGACATTTACTGTCCCCCATCTTGCCTCCACCCTGCTCCTCCCATTTCCTCCCTCCACCTGACCAATACGCACATACACACAGCCATTCGTTGCCGATTTTGCCACACATTTTCAATTACGGACCACCGTAACACCTCAACCACGCATCTTTTGGCTATTCATATATATGTGGTTGGATGCTCAATTGCATTTCCTACACAATGATGTGGTTTTCGTTGCATTTTGGAAGAGTCTCCAAATTGGCCTTGGTCTAGCACAGGGCAATGGTGATTCCTAAGGGGGGGGGGTCTAGCATTTCCTAGGTTAATTATGAAGACACTCTCAAGATCGAATGGTGTGACAAGTACTTCAATAATTACCCCATTAACTCCCACAAGTCCCTCCTAGCACCCAGTCAAATAGTATAATACTAATCAGAAAAATATCGGCACAGACGTCATAATACTGACAGAGTATACTTTTCAATATGTAACTATAACTAATGTTAATGTTCATTGCCGTAATTCCATTTACCGATGTGGCCAAGAGTCCAATCAACCTTGTGATGGACAGAAGTTTGTATTTGAACTTAAGTTCATAATCGGTATTGTGTTTACTTACCGCAACATTCCATTGTAAGAAAGTAATTGAAAATATTTTGCTTAACTAAATATAAAGATCAAATTAAAATATAATGAAACTGAATTTTGACATTTTCACATTGGTTTAATTAATAAACTTATTCCACTTGAATTGGGTACAGAGGTCTGAGTCACAAATAATGGTGCTTAATAACGAGTGTTTATGCACATTCATTATGTTTTCTTTCAAAGGGATGAGAAGTCGATGCATCCCTCTGATCATCTTCTGATGGAGGAACGAAAGGAGGCCGCCACTGAAATCCAAGTACCATAGCAACGTTCACTGCGACATCTAATCATATGCAGAATCATACTCTTTCCCACAATGTCATATCCATGTGTGTAGTACAAAACCTGTGCATATGATGTCAAGTGAAGCTTTTTAAAACAAGTTCAATATATACATTTATGCACTAGTTTTGTACCAGTTTACGTGACTTAGGATGGACACTCAAAATTTACAGTGTATTAATCAATACTTAGTTTTTTTTTTTTTTGTTTTTTTTTTTTTTTTTAAAAGACCTCCGTCTATTTCAGTTTCGGCTTTACTAAAGAAAAGGAGCAGTTTTGGCTACAAAAGTGGTGCTTCCTTAATTTCGCATTTGATCATATAAATACTTGTCACGACACTAGCAGAAAATAACTATAGTAATACATGGCTATAAACTTATTGCATATAGCATTAAGAAAGACGTTATTTATAGCAATATGATGTGAAAATATATTATTTAAATAGTTTTATAACTACATATAGTAAACTTAACTTGTGAGAGTCCGGCAACGTCCAAGCTTCACATTTATACTGTATATTATGTTGGAATCACAATATCATGAAACGATTTTGCGCACTACTCTTTGACAGTGCACTCAATGAATCAGAAACCCTCCTTCGCTGCTCCTCTCCGCCATGCATTTCATCGTCCAGATTCCCATTCTTACTCATAACACTGACAATATACTTAAAAGAGCCCACAATCACCTTCCCCTGTTTAATTAGCCTCACGATGCAACTAGTAGCTATATTCCAGTCAAATATCATAGCTTAACCTATTTGACATTCGGTTTCAATATCTGCTTTTCAAATACATGTCTAAGCATTCTCACCATACCATCATTACCCACTCGTCATCACTTAATCATATATATATATATATATATATATACCAACCATGGAGAAATACCATATCTTCACGCAATGCTGAACTTTCAACCACATAACGAGATCTTTGATTCTGGTGTTGGCATCTTAACCTCAACAAAGATACTCGTAGTATCTTCTTCAACCTGTTACGTCTATAATGCCAAACACTTTCTCCCGATTCATAAAGACGGCACTCACATTCCCCAGGTAATTCCCTGCAACATTTGTTAGCGAGATTAGGTTAACACATCCTCTTCCCTGGCTGAATCTTCTCTGTTTCTCTTCCAACAAATTATGTTTATTAAAAGTAAATAATAATCGCGTCCACTTATTATAATCCTATTATTTTAATACTGATGTTTTCTTTATCTGTTTGGTAAGCTATTCATATGACTTTCATTAAGTAATCATGGGGTACTCATGTCGAAATCTATATAATTATAGGTTAATTTATTACGGTATATTGTGAATGCACATCGAAAGATTCCGTTTGGCATTGCGCTTCGTCTGTAGAACTTACTAGCACCATATAACGAATACTTTCCAGCCGTTGAACGACTCGTAGTAAATCTAAAGGATAGAGCCTAAGCCTGAAAGATTAACATATACTGTAGAACACAGTTTGTGTCCTGCAGATAAAACTGGTGTATATTTCAGTGGACGATTTCATCATGCTGGTGAAATGTTTTGAAACATTCACCTTGAGCACAATGTGCTCAAGGAGAATGAAGTAAAACACTGATACGATCAAGTCATAGTCGTGTCAGTTTTTTACTTCATTCTATTTTCACTGCCTCAAATTATACAGTATATCTGGTAGTGTACCACATACTTGTCATTGTACAGTCATGACCATGAACCTTTGCATACATAACTGGGCTATACATTATATTATTACCATTGACTTCTAAAATAATGTATAATTATTTTTGTGGGCCAATGGTTCAGTCAGATTATTCTAAAAATACTTAAAGGGCGTGCCTTTTATTATTGCAGCAAATACTGCACAGCTTTTCTTGCTCACGACTTATTTTCATAATTCCTAACGTTAATTTCACTTCAGTGACGTTGCGCAAACCTTTACTGAACTTACGAATTCCCCATCTGCTTACAACATAAAACCTACCCCAAAGCAAGTTAACAATTATACACTGTTGCTTAGGAGTCGTGAGTAATTTCGCTCAACCCTTTGAGTACCAGCGACGTGTGTAATATTTTATTCTAGCTATATTTAGACGATATTATGCAGCTTAGGAAGGATCTGTGGTAGTTAAGAGGGTTGGTTGAGAAAGTTTGAAGCCTTAGTATTGCTAGAGATCCTTCCTAAGCTAAATAAAATATTCTAATAGTGGCCAGAATACGATGAAAATGACGTCACCGGTACTGTAGGGTTAAGGGGAGATTTCCAGTCGAGGGATTTTTTTCTTGACCCCTTGCATTCTCATCTTTAACCCCATTGCTTATGAGATTTTAGGACGTTCGCCTCATTACTTTGCTGATTTTAACAATTGTCACCCCATTTCTGTCGATTTAAAGAAATTTCGTGCCATTTAGGTGTCAATTTTTTCCTGGTGAGCGATAGCGAACCTGTAATTTAAGAGGAATCGGCCTTCGGCCGGGACATTTTTCTACCGAAAAATGTACAAATTTGTCTTGAAAGGGGGTCAAGAGGGAGTAATTTTAAGCTTGATGGAGGTCTAGGGAACAAACTAAATACCTCCCCTTAATAAAGATAAATGATATCCCAGTGACGGAGAAAGGCTTTATCATACGGACATGACAGCTTGAACGGTCTCTGGAGATTCGTCAGATTCAAACTATTGTGTTTTTAAAGTATGTTGTCTTTCCATTATGCAGGTTAATTTGTCCATTTAGACATTAAAGGCAATGTACATTTAATTCCCAGAGACATGCCTAACATTATATTTTTGTTTTTGATATGGGCATTATTGACTATTGGAATACAAATAACATAACTTACCTAAGCCCTTACTTTATTCAGTGGGTGAGGTAGCACATGTGTCATTAATCCGTACAGTATCGGTGATGTACTTTTCATTATAATTTGGAGACTATTAGATGATTTTACTTTGTTTAGGTAGGACTTTTACCCATTAAGAGACTACATACAATCCCAATTATTAATTGTAGCTACCATGCATCCTTCCTAAGCTTCATCAAATCGTCTAATTGTAGCTAGAATATAGTATAACACACGTCGCTCAGCTCCCCGCCATGGAGTGGCTTCGGTCACCCAGGCTTTATTGAGGTCGGCAGGGAGGGTTCTGTGGGGGCGCTCGGTTATGGCCTTGGAATTGCTCGGGGCCTTGGGGCTGTTCGGCCAGGCAGCTTGGGGAACAACAACAACAACAACAACACACGTCGCTGGCCAGTGTTGTGGGTTCGAGCCCTGGCTGTGGCACCATCCTGAGCTATACAGTATAGCCTTTATTGCTTAGTGCAGTAAAATTCATTCCAGTTTGGGGTTTCTCCCCTAGGTGAAGTGAATCCTTAAGGTTATTCAACCTTATTATTATTATTCACAGATCAAAGTTAATGACAAAAGTTGTAGGATAAGTTCTTGTGAGATACCTCCATTAACCCTTTCATGCACATATGACGCAGAGGTTGCCAGATTAGCAATAAGAAATAGAGTTCTCTCACTCTTATACTTACCTCTCCAAAATTAGTTTTCTGCCCACAGCTAACTCAAAGACAACTGCAGAGGTTGAACTAACTAAACTAAAGGTTTCTAAATACCCCTGATGGTAACAAAGGCTTTAAAGTATCCCCATTAGGCTCAAAATCGCGTCATATGAGGGAGGAGGTTAAGGGAGCCCAGACGGTATTGTGCAGCATAATGTACTGGTTCGGCTCAATGGTTTAAGGAGGGGGTTTAGTTTTCTCTATTAAACTTTAAAAAACACCCACAAGACCCCCCTTCGATATAAATTTGTACATTTTTCGGTAGAAAAATGTCCTGACCGAAGGCAGATTCCTCTTCAAATACAGGCTCGCTATCGCTCGCCAGGAAAAAATAGGCACCTAAATGGCACGAAAGGTCTTCATATTGGCAACGAAATGGGGCTAAAGGTCTGAAAATCGCCTAATTAATGAGGCGAATGTCTTGAAATCTCACAGCTAATAGGGCTAAACAAGAGGGAGGAGGAAGACTCGAAAAACCAACTGCCTTCCCTTAACCCTATGTATCCCGTGGGTGATCTTTCCCATTCACCTATTTCGTCTCATTCATATGGTGATCTTAAGCCGCTTTGCTTCATTAGTTTGACAATTATAGGACGTTTCGCTTCATTCAGGCGTTGAGTTTTTATCTGGCCGAGCAAAAACAACCTTGCAATTTGTTTATAGTGGAAACAAAAAAGTACAAATCTATCTTGAAGGGTACTCCGGGGTGAACTTTATATTTATATATTTGTTATTTGTTTTGTATTCATTATATTTGTTTTGTATTCGTTATATTTGTTTTGTATTCGTTATATTTGTTTTGTATTCATTATATTTGTTTTGTATTCGTTATATTTGTTTTGTATTCATTATATTTGTTGTATTCATTATATTTGTTGTATGCATTAATTATATTTGTTGTATTCATTATATTTGTTTTGTATTCATTATATTTGTTTTGTATTCATTATATTTGTTTTGTATTCGTTATATTTGTTTTGTATTCGTTATATTTGTTGTATTCATTATATTTGTTGTATTCATTATATTTGTTGTATTCATTATATTTGTTGTATTCATTATATTTGTTGTATTCATTATATTTGTTTTGTATTCGTTATATTTGTTTTGTATTCATTATATTTGTATTTGTGCTTTAGCTTCAAAGGGGATGGGATGGCATTTTGTTAGTATAGGTGGCCAACTAGAAATAATTTGCTCAAAATTGGCAAACACAATAAAAAACATCAATAAATATTAATACACACACACGTAGGTTGCTTTAGCCTACACGTACGTTTCACCAGGCGCATCTGCGTATGTATTCTATGGTAGGATCTCAGGCGCCATATGGTCGCCAAAGGTCGCATGTGACTTAGTATTTAAGGTAGAATAAGCACTGTACTTTACCTACTGTAGGTTAAGAAAAAATCAGCTTGCCGGCTGCAAGTGAACCGACTATTATTGTTATCAGCTATTATGACTGTACACACACACACACACATATACACACACACACACACACATACATACATACATACACACACACACACACACACACACACACACATACATACACACACACACACACACATACATACACATACACACACACACATACATACACACACACACACACACATACATACACACACACACACACACATACATACATACACACGCACACACACACACGCACATACACACACACACATACACACACACACACACATACATACATACACACACACACACACATACATACATACACACGCACACACACACACACACACACACATACATACACACACACACACACACACACACACACACACACACACACACACACACACACACACACACACACAATAACCTCTCCACCCCCTTCCTAGACATCAGACGTATACATGTGCCCTGTAAGAGATTATTATGTCAGTCGTCAGCCTCTCCTCTACCTGACACGTTCTCCGATTCTCGTTCACTCCACTCCACTCCACTCACACCCTCCACTCACACCATCCACAACAGTAAAGCCGGTATCACACGAGAGCTTTTATAGTCAACATTCGATAATCAACATTTTCCTGGCAACATTTCTGGAATATTGTGCACTGGCATCGGAAAGTGGACTGATGATAGATGAATTTACGGAACCGAGATATTAAAAATGTTGACCTCATAAGCTGCCAGACCAGTGTTGAGGATAAATGTTAAGGGTAAAAGTGCTCATGTGATACCAGCATTAGACAACAACCTCATACAGGAATATATAGTTTACAGTCTAACTATTATATAGCTTCTTATCTATTTGTCTATATCTATCTGTGTATCTATATCTGTCTATCAACCAGGCTCCATACGCTCCGGCTCACTACCCCTCCATTCACATCTACATTCTTATCTGTCTATATCTATCTATATATCTATTTTGTATATGTATGGTGGAGACAAAAGGCAGGCTGCCTGTAGCGAGTGTCCCACCCATAGCCAACAGAGTGACAGAGGGCCAAACTCGTAGGAAGTTTGGGTCAAAATGCCTTGAAACACGAAGTTAAAAGCAGTTCAAGTCATTGGAATAAAGAAAGTTTGATTAAGGGAAAGAGTTCCAGAGTATCTATCTATCTATCTACTTGTCTCTGTCTGTCTGTCTATCTATATCGGTTTATCTACCTATGTATCTATCTCTATCTATCTGTCTGTCTATATCTATTTATCTCTCTCTCTCTCTCTCTCTCTCTCTCTCTCTCTCTCTCTCTCTCTCTCTCTCTCTCTCTCTCTCTCTCTCTCTCTCTCTCTCTCTCTCATCCCATCCCTCTATCTATCCTCCAAGACGTCAGGTGGGGTAGTGCAAAGTATATAATTATACACTAACTTGTATGTGTATAAACTTTGGGGTAGTGTGCCGAGAAATAGATGGGTCAGCTCCTAACCCCAGGCACAACATTAACCCATTCACTACCTTCGACCTCATTATATTCGGGAAACTGTTAGACGATACTATTCAGCTTAGGACGGACGTGTGCCTATTATAAGGGGGTGACCTGCTTTTTGTATCTCCTTGTCTCTCTTTATCTGACTTGTATCCATTCAGTCCACTTCAGTTAACTGTGTCGATTTCTTCCTGGCGAGCGAAAGAGAGCCAGCATTTTATGGAGTAATCAGGATTCACCGGAGATATTTTTCTATCGAAAAATGTGCAAATTTAGCCTGCTGTCAAAAACATTTAAAAAAATATGTTGGTTGGCTACCGCTCGCCAGGAGAAAATCGATACCTGGATGGGGATAATTAAACGTCTTAAAACAGTAGGCTGAATGGGGCCGAATGGATACAATCCAGAGAGGGGGAGAGAGAAGAAAAATGAAAAAAAGAGGTGGGTCCCCTTTAGAAGTTTCGACTATCTCACTTAACCCTCTATGCTACCACATATCCTTCTTAAACTGCATACAATCGCCTAAATATAGCTAGAATATATTACAAAAGTTCTTGTGAGATACCTCCACTAACCCTATGTATCCCGTGGGTGATCTTTCCCATTCACTTATTTCGTCTCATTCATATGGTGATCTTAAGACGCTTTGTTTCATTAGTTTGACAATTATATGAAGTTTCGATTTTTTTCTTGGCGAGCAATAGCGAGCCTGTAATTTAAGAGGGGCCGGCCTTTGGCCGGGAATTTTGTCTACCAAAAGATGTACACATATATCTTCTAAGGGGATCTAGGGGGTGTAATTATAAGGGGATCTAGGGGGTGTAATTATAAGGGGATCTAGGGGGTGTAATTATAAGGGGATCTAGGGGGTGTAATTATAAGGGGATCTAGGGGGTGTAATTATAAGGGGATCTAGGGGGTGTAATTATAAGCTTGATGGAAGTCTAGGGAACAAACTAAAATCCTCTCCTTAACCCCTTCTGTACCGGTGACGTCTGTTTTATTTATGTTTTTGTTTTCGGTTACATTTAGACGATTTATTGAAGCTATGGAAGGATATATGGTAGATAAAGTAATTAATTGTGCTAGTCTGTAGCCTTTTAATGGGGAGACGTTCTTCCTAAACTGAATATAATCGTATAATACTTGCCAGAATATACTGAAAAGAACGTCGCCGGTACAGAAGGGGTTAGATATGAATTATGATTATATATTGAGCCTTATGGTCGAGGACACGTATAATTCATGTATGCAGCAGTTTAGGAAGCAATATTTGAAGTCAGAGATAATAATTCATGTATGTATGTATGTATGTATGTACTCTGGCACTTACCCCAGTTTTCCTTTTTGTTATATATATAGGGGTGGCCGACTCGAGACAGAGCCCGAACAGCGACACCACAACACATCAGAAAAACATATGTGAAGTATTTACAATGTACATAATTACGTATACAGTCAATTACCTGTGTAGGTATAATGGTCTGTTGGAACAGCTGTGGCAGGGTAATTATATATATATATATATATATATATATATATATATATATATATATATATATATATATATATATATATATATATATATATATATATATATATATATATATAAAACTGTTGAAAGGGAGATGGTTCACTTGTTGGTCGATATTTTCATTTCTTTATTAGTTTTCTAGTATTCTCCCTAGACCTCCATCAAGCTTACAATAACACCCCTTGGACCCCCTTTCAAGATAAATTTGTACATTTTTCGGTAGAAAAATTCCCCGGCCCAAGGCCGGTTCCTTCTAAAATTACAGACTCATTATCGATCGCCAGGAAAAAAAATCGACAGCTAAATAGCACTAAAGGTTTTTATATTAACAAGGAAATCGGGCGAAAGGTCTTAAAATCGCCAAATTAATGGGCCGAACGTCTTATATTCTGAAAACTAATGGGGCTAAGCATGAGGAAAAAGGAGGACCAGAAAAACAACCCATCTCTAATACAGCACAGAGAAATTCGAACGTAATGGCAGCTGAGACATGACTTATTAGCGCTAATGTACAGTACAGTCAGAAACCGCAATTTCTGAGACACTTTGATAGGGCCCGGACATGTGGAGTGCATCGTTTCTGGACAACAGCCCACTTTAACTATCACAAGGCCGCATACCTATAACCACACGTGTCGAACCAATAGATGCTTCACTCAGTCTGCCATGTGAAATTATAATGCTGCTGCTATGCTATGATCCGCATTCATATATTGTTGGATATACAAATGACAAAAATACCTTTATTACATTCCCTTACGTATATACAGTAAATACGGTCACGAATATTACCATAAGTTTAAACAAATATATAATGAATAAAAAACGCTTCCACATTGCAGTGAATGAACAGGATTTAGGTGTGTGTGTGTGTGTGTGTGTGTGTACTTACACTAGTTGTACTTACATTAGTTGTATTTGCGGGAGTGAGCATGCTCGTTAATTCCCGCCTCCTAAGATATGTTTGTCATACCGTGCTTTGAAACTATGCACTGATGGTGCAGACACTACTTCGGCTGGCAATTTGTTCCACCCACTAATCGAGTTGGTAGGAAATCTTTTACTTTTCAGATCGGATTTACTATTAGGCACTTTCAGTTTGTAGCTGTGACCTCTTGTTCTCTTACCTCCATCCCTCTCTATAAAGTTTTATTGGTCGATATTGTCAATACCTCTAACACATTTGTATATCTGAATTTGCTGTCCTCGTTTCCTTCTCTTGTTCCAGTGTAGGTAGATTCAATCTCTCGAGCCTCTCTTGGTACTCCAAATTTTCCAAACCTGGGATCATCCTCGTAGCTGCTCTCTGTACCCTCTCAATTTTGTGGATATGTTTCTTCATGTGAGGGGACCACACTACAGATGCCTATTCCATCCTGGGCCTTATTATTGCCGTTATTATTTGTTTCATGGTGTTTTCATTAAGATAATTGAAAGACATCCTGATATTTGCCAATAGTGCTAGTGATTCTCTCACTATCTTATTTACGTGGCTTTCCGGAGACATGTTATCCTTAAATTCTATCCCCAAGTCTTTTTCTTGTTCTGCTTTGGGAATCACTTCGTTTCCTAGTTTATAATATTTTCTAGGTCTGTACTTGCTTTTACCCATTTCTAGAGTCTTACATTTTCCTGCATTGAACTCCATATTCCATTTGATGCTCCATTCATGGATCTTTTGCAAATCTGATTGGAGTTCGAGGCAATCCTCCTGGGTTCTGATCGTTTTAAGCAGCTTAGCATCGTCCGCAAACATGCTCATGTAGCTTGTTAGTCCCTCAGGTAAGTCATTTACAAATATTAAAAACATGATTGGGGCAAGGACAGATCTTTGTGGTACTCCACTCGTAATTTGAGTCCAGTATCGTATAAATACGATAGAATATGACTCTTTAGTGATCTTGTATGTCTCTGTGACGTCACGAGCTCTCCTACAGCACGACGTAGGACGAGTAGATCGTATATTATAAGATTGTAAATAAGTTAAGTTATAAAAGGCCTAATATGCTATTAAGCAATATTGCCATGGTCTTATGTAGTATATATGAATTTATCGTATATATTAATATAATTTATCGTATAGAGCAACCTAAATGCGGTACGATAATTTGGGCTCCTGGCGGTTTGTCAAGGCAGCAAGGTGTGCTTTTGAGGTACGTCAGAGCCTTCACGAACACCAACCAGTTAACATCTAATTTTCCGCCCTCAGTTGATCTTGCTTTTGTGCCTCTAATCACAATACACATACAGCAATACACACAACTACACCATCACGACGCTCTCATCGACATCATGACTGACTGATAGATAAGCATAAATTATAATAATCATGTCCATTCCCATGTAATCATTTATTCTTTCTTTAACTTGACTCGTGTCTTGGGACCGAAGTCTCGTTCCCCATTGTCCACCGCCATATTGGGTAAAACGTTCTCCCTTGCCTCATTGCCACGTGGAACTATTGGTGAGTTAATTCCTGGCTAATATTAACCCTTATAACCTTACCCTATAATTATATACATTTATTATGTGAGACCTTTGGATATAAATTAGCTTGTTTCAGATTGAATTCAATTTAGATATAGAGTAGTTTTTATTTAGATTGATTTTATTTGATTCATTATAGCTTAGTAATATTTAACTTCCATTGATAGTTTACCACATCCAGTTTGACGATTTCCCCCTTACTGTTGTTCTCATCTGTCTTTCGCTAAGGTAGCTCTCCATCCATTTCAGCAGTTTGTCTCCTACTTTTCCCTCGTTTTAATTTCCACAGCAATCTCTTGTGTGGAACTTTGTCAAATGCCTTTTTAAAGTCTAGGTAGGCACAGTCTACCCATCCACTGTGTTTATTACTCTAGAGTAAAAACTCAACAAGTTGCTTACACATGATCTGCCTCCTCTGAATCCAAATTGTCGGTCGGTAATTAATCTTTTGGATTCCAGGTAGTTCACCCATTTGTCCCTTATTAATCCTTCCAGAATCTTCATGAGGATGCTCAATAGTGATACAGGTCTATAATTCAGTGGTTTATCTCTGCTTCCTCCCTTAAATATAGGAATAATGTTTTCTCTTTTCCATTCTGTAGGTACTATCCCCATGTCCAATGATTTGGTCATTATATCATATATTGGTATACTCGGTTCCTTGGCATTTTCTTTAATAATCCAGCCTGATACTCCGTCCGGTCCGGCGGCTTTGTTTGGATCCACCTTACTCATTCTGTCTATGAGCTCTTCTCTGTTAAATGTGACTTCCGGCATTACCTCTATACCTATCTCATTGGTTTCTGGTGCAATGAATTCTCCTTCTTTTGTAAATACTGATGCAAAATTTCTATTTAGTTCTTCCGCAATTTCTGTATCTTCTATGATTCTGTTTCCACTTTTAATTTTTAGGATTGTGGCTTTTATCTTCCTTTTGCCGTTTACAAACTTGATTTTTTTTTTTTTATTCTTTTCATAGTTCTCCACTATCCCTTTCTCATGGTTTTCCTCTGACCTCATTTCTGTGTATTTGTTTCTCTCCTCTTTATACTTTTGCCTGTTTTCTTCTGAATCCCAGTTTATTTCTCATCTTTTTCCAGGCTTTATTTTTTGCTTCCTGTGCTTGCCTACATTCGCGATTAAACCATTCTTTGCGATTTCCTTTTTTTCTGTTATTAATGTACTTTGGAACAAAAGTTTTTATACCAGTATCATATATCTCCATGAATGCCTTGAGTGTTTTGTCTACCTTACTTTCAGATAACACTTGATCCCAATTTTGTGACTTGAAAAAATCCCGTAGTCCTGCGAAAGCGGTTCTGGAATACATCCAGTGATTTTCCTTGTGCTTTTCCCTTTCCTTGGGTAGTTTATGCTTCAATAGTAGGTTTATGTCGAGAAACTGCATGGTCGCTTTTTCCTAGTGGGCATAGGTACTGAATACTTTGAACCTCCTCCTCCCTTCTTGTGAAGAGAAGGTCCAATCTAGCTGGTTGATCACTTCCCCTTATTCTTGTTTTCTCTTTTACATGTTGGTATATAGAATTTTCCATGGCCATACTTAAAAATTCATAGCCCCAACTTTCCTCTCCTGTTCCGGGTTCAAGTTCTTCCCAATTTACTTCCTTGCAGTTAAAGTCCCCACACATGACTATTTCATCCTTTGAAGCCAAGATATTTTCTAGCACACTAATTGTTTCCTTACGCATTAGGCTATGCTCCTCCTTACTCCATGTCTTCGTCTTGGGAGGTACATACGCTACTATCACTACTATTTTTTCGTTTCCACCAATTTCTAGTGCTAAAACTTCTGCTGTTGAAGTTTCTAGTTTTATCTCAGACACAATCAGATCTTTCCTAGTAAGGATGCGTGTGTGTTGGGTTGTAATAGACATAATGCTCTACAGTAGGTGATGGTGATGGGCTGGTCTATCAGAGTGAGAACTGAGCGATCTCTGCCATACCCATAGCTTACTCTGACTGTTCCTTTTACTTATATATTTCTTAGATCTCAAGTGACGGCGTCTCTTCCGTGGATTGACCTCCCAATCTACCAAGATTGGAAGCCAAAGCGTCACATTTTTCCTTTGCCCATCAACTTTCTCTTCATAATTGCTGAGGGGCACAGGGCCCTGGGTGGGGCTTTGGTTTCCCGGGCGTTTCCGCGCCCTCCTCAGCTCCCCGCCATGGAGTGGCGTCGGTCACCCAGGCTTTATTGTGGTAGGCGGGGAGGGTTCTGTGGGGGCGCTCGGTTATGGCCTTGGCCTTGCTTGGGGCCTTGGGGCTGTTCGGCCAGGCAGCTTGAGGAACAGCAACAACAACAACAGTAGGTAACAAACACTTAAAACAGAAGTGTCTGCTTCATGACATACAACACAACGAACTATGCAATGTAATATTACATGTTATCATCTGGTTATGAAATTCAGGTGTGAAACGGCAATGAGTTATCAGTAGTAATATATGGGGGTATATATTATGTATATATGTGTATTATATTATATGTAATACCACACTAAGTTAAGCTTCGGACGCTGATAGGTTTATATATTCGGTATTAATTTAGTAAAATGTTTATATAACCTTAAAATGTGAAGGCTATATAAGCATCGTATCGTTTTATTACGTTTAGCAATGACTATACTAGCTGTAGATACCTTGTCGATGTTAGTATTATAGTATCTGATATATTGCAACGTTTGCACAGTGCAATAAGGTTAATAGTATGATAAAAAATGGATGAATTATATGCGAGTACCGGTATGTGTTTAATAGTAACTACTATGGATGACGTCTGATGAATCACACACACACACAACGAAAGACTGTTCATTCACTGCGGTTTGGTAGTGTTTCTTTACATTCTTAATTATTTAATAGCTATCCGTGTTTAATGTAGTTACAGGAGGGAATAACAAACAATGGTATTTATTACATTTATATATCAGATTCTGTGAATCGTATCGTAGCACAACAACAGTACCATAATTGTATACGGCAGACTAAGTGACACATCTATTTGTTCGAAACGTGTGTTCGTATGTGTGCGGTCTTGTGATAGTTAAAGTGGGCTGTCGTCCAGAGACAATACTCTCCCAATGCCCGGGCCCTATCCAGGTGTCTTAGAAACTGCGGTTTCTGACTGTACATATTACGTATACAGTAAATTGCCTGTGGGGGTAGGCTACAATGGTCTGTCAAAACAGCTGTGGCAGGGTAATTATATATACAGTGTATCATTATGTAGCTGTTAAAGGGGAGATGAGTCACTTTTTGGTCGATTTATTCATTTCTTTAATATTGTTCTAGTATCCTCCCTAGACTTCCATCAAATTTAAAAAAACAACCCCTGGATCCCCCTTCAAGATATATTTGTACATTTTTCGGCAGAAAAATGTCCCGGCCTTCCTCCTAAATTACAGGCTCGCTATCGCTCGGCAGGGAAGAATCGAAACATAAATGACACGAAAACTCTTAATATTGGCAAAGAAAAGGGGTGAAATGTCTTAAAATCGACAAACTAATGGGCCGAACGTCTTATAATCTGAAAACTAATGGGGCTAAGCACTAGGAAGAAGGAGAACCAGAAAAGCGGCCCCATCTCCCGTTAAAGGAACCTTTTTATCAGTATCAGGCACCTGTAAACCTTTGAGTACCAGCGACGTGTTATATTTTATTCTAGCTATATTTAGACGATATTATACAGTTTAGGACGGATCTGTGTGAGTTAAAAGGGTTGTTTGAGATAGTTTGAAGCCTTATTTTTGGTAGAGGTTCTTCCTATGCCGAATTAAATCGTCTAATAGTTACGAGAATATAATGAAAATTACGTCTCTGGTACTGAATGGGTTAAACGTAGATTTACGAGAGCTATTCTCCCGCAAATTGTGATCGTAACTTTTTTATGGCAACGTTTTGAGACTTGTTTGCAGTGCTTGCAGCAACACATATTTAGCTAGATTATCCCTTCGAGGATTGTGACGCGTTTTGACAGTTTATTCTGGCCATCATTAGACGATTTTATACAACTTAGGAAGAATCGTAGAGACAGATTGAGGAATGAAGAGATACGTAGGAGAGTGGGGCAGCAGGAACATTTGTCAGCCAGAGTGGACAGAAGGGTGCTGAGCTGGTATGGTCATGTTGAACGAATGGGAGATGAAAGGCTTACAAAGAGAATATGTGAGTCAGGTACAAGGGGAGATAGAAGGGCAGGAAGACCCCCATTGAGACGGAGAGACTGTGTAAGAAAGGCTTTGGATGATAGAGGAATGACTATAGATCAGGCAGGGGAAGTGGTGGTGGACAGGAGTGAATGGAGAATGCTTGTGAATAGTTGAGTGAACACGTGGTCATTTGGAGTAAGGGGTCGGGCGCAAGTTGGACTAGATAATAGTCCATCAGGCGCCTGGCCCGGGGAGACGATTAATATGAAGGGTGCGCCTGGAAGTGTGGTGGGAGGGATTGTGGCTTTGGCTCCGCTGCATGTCTGCCTGCCGAGATCGGAACCTCTCCGGGTGGTCGGGGGCCGGGGGAGTGCTGGAGCGACCTTGGTGACCCTGGTCTCTGGGTCTTCTCCTGAGTGACCTGGATGTGTGTGAGTTTGTGCTTTTTATCTGTTTATTTGTTGTTTTATGTTGTTTTTGTGTTTTCCCTGTTCTTGCTCTGTCTTGAGTCAGCTACCCCCAAAATGGGGATTGGGCCTGAGCATATAGATAGAATAGGAAGAATCTGTGGGAGTTCAAAGTGTAAAAGACTGTCTCAATTAACCCTCTGACTGCCATATACCCTTCCTAATCTGAATAAAATCATCCAACAATAGCCCAGAAATATTGAAACAAATTGCGTCTTAGATCCTCAAGCGGTAAACACAGGTGACAGAATTTCGATGATAATTGTATTGCAGAAGTTGCCATCAACATTGCGGGGGAAAAGTGTAGGTGTATAAATCTACCTTCGAACAATATCGCCTTTCTATTAAACATGATCTTTCCAAGAGAGATCAGAAGAAAAAGATATATTAACCCGGCAAGCGCGATAGGCCTCACGGAAGGCTTCCTATAGGGAACGCGATAGGCCTCACGGAAGCAGGACCATAAAAAAAGCCTTCCATAAAAAAAAAGGGCCTATCAAAACAAAGGAATTTGTCTCTAGGTGAGATAATTCCCCTCCAGTACTCATCCATGTAAATCTCACCCACCCCCCTCCCCTCCTTCCCCACCTTATTCCCCCCTCCCTCCCCACCTCAATTATCACCTATTTTTCCTCTTATTATCATCATTTATCGGTTATTTTTCTCTCCCGCGATAATGTAGCACAAGTGGGTTGCATAAAAGATCGTTATGCAACACCCAGACACCGGCACACACCGCCCCGCTCTTCTCAGTTGACTCCCAGACAGCGAGAGGGGAGGGCTGCCTGTCTCTCTCTCTCTCGCCTGAGATTATGACCGGGTGGCCAATATCTTCGTTTTTCACCACCCAAATGCTTTTCCCACTTATTTTAGCACTCTTGAAGGTTCATATATACATCATATATGTAAAATAAAAGAATACCGAAAACAAATAATGGTTTATATTGTAAATATAACGAATTCTGTCAGAATCCAGGGCTAGAAATGCACAAATAACTACCCTAGCACCTACGTCTATATCGCGCTTGTCAGGTTAAGAGAAGATGAAGGGCAAATTTGTATGTTCAAGAGGAAGTCGTAGTTTTCTAGAAGGGGGCGATGAGTAGACAGATGGAGAAATTGAGTTTTGGGAAGCATTGAAAATAACAAGGTTTTCTCTGCCCCAATTAGAGACAGATTAGAGGAGAGATCAGAAAATAGGTTTTTCATGGCCTCCTTAACCTGACAAGCGCGATATAGACGTAGGTGCTAGGGTAGTTATTTGTGCATTTCTAGCCCTGGATTCTGACAGAATTCGTTATATTTACAATATAAACCATTATTTGTTTTCGGTATGCTTTTATTTTACATATATGATGTATATATGAACCTTCAAGAGTGCTAAAATAAGTGGGAAAAGCATTTGGGTGGTGAAAAACGAAGATATTGGCCACCCGGTCATAATCTCAGGCGAGAGAGAGAGACAGGCAGCCTTCCCCTCTCGCTGTCTGGGAGTCAACTGAGGAGAGCGGGGCGGTGTGTGCCGGTGTCTGGGTGTTGCATAACGATCTTTTATGCAACCCACTTGTGCTACATTATCGCGGGAGAGAAAAATAACCGATAAATGATGATAATAAGAGGAAAAATAGGTGATAATTGAGGAGGGGAGGGAGGGGGGAATAAGGAGGGGAGGGGGGTGGGTGAGATTTACATGGATGAGTACTGGAGGGGAATTATCTCACCTAGAGACAAATTCCTTTGTTTTGATAGGCCCTTTTTTTTTATGGAAGGCTTTTTTTATGGTCCTGCTTCCGTGAGGCCTATCGCGTTCCCTATAGGAAGCCTTCCGTGAAGCCTATCGCGCTTGCCGGGTTAAGAGAGTTTTGGAGTTCTTGCTGTGAGTGTTGTGGAAGGCTAGTTGAATAGTGTAATGTAGAGTCGTCAGCATATGAGCGAAGACTCTCCTTTCCTCCCCTGAGGGGTGAGGGGACAAAGGAAATCGCTTAAACCTATTTGGACACCCCCTTAGTATGCATGCCAAGTATAGGCTCTCCATCTTGAATACTGAGGGAGTTGGGGGAGCAGACCCCCCCAACCCCCTTGCTTAACCTATTGTGGCACCCCCTTAGTATGCATGTTAAGTATGGACTCTCCATCTTAAAAACTGGGGGAGTAGTTCGTGAGGAAACATGAACAAACAGACAGACACTCACAGAAAGTGCCCTTTATGTAGTAAATTATATGATTTAATAGCTAATGTATAAGCTTCTATAAAATGGATTATACATATTTTACTTTCCCAATTATATAACTAGTTTTGCCTATTGTAATTCAGATAGAATGCATTTCCTAATTGTTGATTTAACCTACTGTTCTGGATAATTCATGAAAAAAGTGGAGACACTGGGTATGATATAATCTCATGGAATAAGTTTTAATTTTGTATTATTCACTGAAGATTGGTTCTGCGTAGCCCGAAGCATTAGAGAAATAATGAATCCAAGCTTTGTTATGCGTTTCCCCTCCATCCAATGTTTCCACTTAAGGGAAGACAGACCGTTTTTCTGGACCCCCTTCTCCCTAATGTTTAGCCCCACTAGTTTTGAGATTTTAAGAAGTTGGTTCCATTAGTTTGGCGATTTTAATACCTTTCACCCCATTTCATTGTAAATGTTAATGCCTTTTGTGCCATTTAGGTGTCAACTTTTTCCAGGCGAGCGATAGCGAGCTTTGACATTTTAAGAGGAAGCGGCCTTCGGCCGGAACATTTTTCTACCGAAAAATGCACAAATCTATCTTGAAGGGGGGTTTAGTTTTTTGTTTTAAGCTTGATGGAGGTCTAGCAAGGAAACTAAAAATTTAGGAATAAATTAATTAACCCTCTCCGACATATGACGCAATTTTGAGCCTATTAGGGATACTTTAAAGCCTTTATTACCATCAGGGTTTTTTACAAACCTTTATTTTAGTTACTTCAACCTCTGCAGTTGTCTTTGAGTTAGATGTGGGCAGAAAACTAATTTTGGAGAGGTAATTATAAGAGTGAGAGAACTCTATTTCTTATTGCTAATCTGGCAACCTCTGCGTCATATATGTCTGAAGGGGTTAATAGACCAAAAACAAAAATTCTCACCTTGACCTACAATCTTGTATAACTTAGGGTTTCAGTTAGTGTACCTTCATTTTGCGTTTTCAATCCTAACACAACCACCTGAAACAAATAGTACTAATCACTCGCTTTTAAGTACAAATAACCAAATAAGTAATCATGAGGATTTAAAGAACACCCCGTTCTTAACATTAATCCTCCATTACAAACGCCAATGCACTTGAATAAATTATTGAAGGCACATGATCCTCCCGGGATTCGAACTCGTGACACCACACCCAGAACATAAGCATCTACTGTAAACCATTACACCATCAAAACAGCCATGGAAAAGTTATAAATAAACTTCCTGTAATGCCCTCGCAACAATCCCGCAACCCCAATACTGTACTACCCGAGTTGACGTTTGGGATAGTGTAAAATAGTCGTTGATGGCGAAGTCTAAGAAACCCATCACGTGAAAAACCACGAGACTATCACCTGGTTCTTTCAAGGAGAACCAAGGTTACTATCCTATTAACGTCCGTCCGTGGTAGTAGAGTGGGTTAATGAGCGGACCTACTGTTGATATAGGTTAAGTGCACACACAACATATATACAGAGTGTACACATGCCTTAATCATATTGCAACATACACACATGTACTTTCAGGGCAATACTATCATTGTTTAAAATCACATGATAATATACCGTACTCTGTAGTATCGGCAGCGTTGCACCAAATATATCCGGCACCGCTGCACATGTTTTCATCAGTAACATCCGGTCGGCACTCAGCATAGCAGTGCCACCCCAGCTCTGTATATCTTTGGCTAATAAGAACCTATAAACTTATCTCTGGACTTTTATTCTACATCCTTGTGCAAGAAAGGATTATCAAGGTTGTTGTAGCTTCACATGACAACCATACATGGCGCAGTCAGTTTATTAAAGCCAGGAGATACGAGCCAAGACCGGATTATCAGCCAGCCATCTTGCAAGACCTCGCCTCTCCAGCCCTGGATATATCATTGTGCAGTGCTTTATAGTGCAGTGTTTAAGAGTGTAGTGCAGTGCCTTTATTATGTGTCCCATGTCATTTGTGCCCATTCCCGACTTGCTGTGAGGGTTATAGCTGCCGAATCATTGCTGGACAAGAGCGAGGAGTAGCATACCCTCCCCCTCTAACATCTCCAGCAACACTAAAGCTCTCACCCCTCACTGGGCCCTCAGTGCCTTCCAGCTGTGCCGGCACATGCGCGCACGGACACACGCACATCGTTGCCAAGTCAACACGGTGTTGCCAAGCCTACCGCACTCACGCACTCACTCTCTCTAGCACAGATAATTTCTCTCACTATTAAATAAACTGTTCCAGTTGTACTGCACATTTTCATCGTTCCTGCAAGACTACAGTGTGTCAGCTATCAACCAATTATGGAGGGAGATGAGCGGATTAATGGGGAGCCCAGAGACACCCCACACAACCATACTGGGGAGGGAGATAATGGTGGAGCTACTGGTGGAGCTACTGGTGGAGCTACTGGTGGAGATAGTGATGGAGATAATGATGGAGATAATGATGGAGATAATGATGGAGATAATGATGGAGATACTGTTGGAGTTGCTGGTACGGGGTACCAGTCAGTTCATTCCACTCCAACCTCTCCTCCTCTCACCACCCCTCATTTCAATCCACCTCCCCAACCTCCCCCCACTTTACCTCCCCTACACTATAGGGGGATGCCACCCCTGTCACCACACCCTGCAAGTCTACAACCTACCATAAGTGCAGACCTCCTTCAGCTCATACAGTATATGGAGCAATGCAGACAACAGGACGGCTATACCAGAAGACAGGAGGAGGACCGCAGAAGATGGGAAGAGGAAAACCGCCGACAGGAGGAGGAAACAAGACGACGCACGGAGGAGGACTACAGGAGACAGATGGATGATGCCAAGTTCTCCGCCCTTGTCCAGGCTCTGGCCCAAATTACCCCACCTGCCGCCGCACCTACACCCACCTCACCTGGGACAACACCCAATTCCACAACATCCTCCACCCCTACAGCTCCACCTCCACCACAGAAGGCTATCACCCAGAACCCGCCGCCCCTATGTGCTGATGCCACCTTCCAGGTTTTCAGAGAATGGAGGCGTCAGTGGGACGATTACTCTATTATGGTAGACTTATCTAAACTACCGAGGGAGAAACAACTGATCCAGATGCGGATGTGCTTAACCCTGCAGACACAGCGGCTTTTGGAGCACACCTTAAGCATACCCCCTGACACCGACAAGACCGTTGATGCAGTCCTCGATGCACTTCAGGAGCACATCAAGAATTCTCGCAATGAAGCTCTCCGTCGCAGGGACCTGTTCAGTTGCAAGCAAAAACAGGGCGAGTCATTCAATAACTTCTACGTCCGCCTCTGCCACATCGCCGAAGAAATTGACGTCTGCCCAGGGAACTCTTCAGCCTGCAAGGAGACGCAACTCAAGATGGTCATTCTAATGGGCATACATGACAAAGAACTTGTACAGAAGCTGCTTTCCCTCGACGCCACCCCTTCATTACAGGACATCGTCAACACTTGCCGTTCCTATGAGGCCACTCGAAGCGCTACATCAGCCATACGTGCCCCACCGTCCCAGGTTAACGCCGTGTCAGCGTACAAGCAGAACAAGCAGGTTAAGCAACGCGACAAGTTCTCCACATCGCAACAGTCCTTGGCGTCGGCTGCCGCCTGCCAACGTTGTGCTCGCCGGCACGACAAGAACAAGTGCCCGGCTGAAGACTACACCTGCACTAACTGTGGCCGTCGTGGTCATAAGCCTAGGACTCCTGCTTGCCCTGCTGCCACCGCCCAGTGTTGTCGCTGCAACCATATGGGCCACTACGACAAATGCTGCAGATCTTCCAAGACGCCCGCCACACAGGACAACAACGCTTCCTCCCACGACAAGTCTACAGCAAAGAAGACCACAAGTTGCCAACGTGTGGGATCACCTGTTCAGGCACCCACACTGACATCCGTGAGTCTCACCTACAACGGCACCACTAGAAAACTCCACATGCTTCCTGACACAGGTGCAGACATCACAGTGATCGGCCGACGACACCTCGACATACTTCGGATTCCTCTCAGCAGCCTACGACCTCCGCCTCCGACAACAACGCTCAACGCGGATGGCTCTGCAATGGCTCCTGCTTTGGGGACGTTTCATGCACAACTCACCATCAGCAAACGCTCCTGTTCGGCCACAATCCAAGTCCGCGAGGGTGTTCAGACGCCGCTTCTGTCCAAACGCCACTGTCAAGCATTGGCCATCATCTCAGCAGAATTCCCCAAGCCAATTCTACAGGTTAAACATATCTACAGGTGTAAGGAGCTACCCTTCACAGCCACCACATCACCTGCACAAGCCAAGGAATTCTTTCTTCGAGAGTTCAAGGACGTTTTGGTCTCCAAGGAGGATCTCCAGACAGCTCCACTCAAGCCTATGAAGGGTCCCCCAATGCGGATCCACCTCAAGGATGATGCCGTGCCTTTTGCCATCTACACCCCGCGGCAGATCCTGCTTTCAGGGACAAAGTTAAGCAGGAGCTGGACTCGCTAGTGGCACAAGGTATCATTAAACCGGCCGGCGATGAACCTTCAGAGTGGTGCCACCCCCTCGTCGTCGTCGCCAAGCCCAACGCCGAAGTTCGCCTCACCGTAGACCTCACCAAGCTCAACTGCCAAGTTTCCCGCCCAGCCCTCCCCTCACCAACGCCTTTCGAAGCGATCCGCAGTGTGGCCCCGCAGGCGAAATTCTTCACGACGGCAGACGCCCTGAGTGGATATTGGCAAATGGAACTTGCGGAGGAGGACCAGCATCTCACAACTTTCATCACTCCTTATGGCCGTTTCCAACACTGTAGAGGTCCAATTGGTTTCGCTGCGACAGGTGACGCCTTCTGCCTTCGCGGTGATAGGGCCCTCCAAGGGGTGCAAAATTGTGCCAAGGTTGTCGACGACGTGCTGCTCTACGACGAGGACTTCAACACACATCTTCAGCGTATCCATGAAGTGCTCATACGGTGCCACGACAGTGGGATCACACTCAACAAGGACAAGTTCGTGGTCGCCGCACCCAGTGTGAACTACTGTGGGTACACGCTCTCAGGTGAGGGCATCTCGGCTGACCCTGGCAAAGTCGGAGCGATCAAGGACTTCCCGACACCAGCCAACATCACCGACCTTCGCTCCTTTATGGGTTTGGTGAACCAGCTGGCGGAGTTCACCCCCGACATCGCCACTGCCGCTCAGCCCCTGCGCCCCCTGATGAGCCCGAAGAGGTCGTTTATGTGGACCGCTGACCATGATGAGGCTTTCCGCCGGGTCAAGGCTGTCCTGGCCCCATTCGACCCTTCCCTACCAGTGATTCTACAAACTGATGCATCCCGCCTCAACGGTATTGGATACGCCCTCCTACAGGATCATGGCAACAACCGTCTCCGCTTAGTTCAGTGTGGCTCGAGGTTCCTAAGCGACCCCGAGTTCCGCTATGCCACCATTGAGCTGGAGATGCTAGCCGTGGTCTGGGCCATGTCCAAGTGCAAGTTCTACCTCATCGGACTGCAACACTTCACCCTCATGACGGACCATCGCCCCCTCATCCCCATCTTCAACAACTACACCCTTGATGCGGTTGAAAATCCCCGCCTCCAACGTCTGAAGGAGAAAGTCGCACCTTACCTCTTCACAGCCGTCTGGCGCGCTGGCAGGTTGCTCTGCATCCCTGATGCGTTGTCACGGGCCCCTGTCAGCCACCCGACGCCAGAGGATGAGTTAGCATGTGCCGACGCCACGGTTCACCTCAGATCCCTCGTGACTGTCAACGCCGCCGCCGCCGACGTCAACTCTCCTTCACAGGACGCAGACAGGATTCTCCAGGAACTCCGAGACGCAGCCAGAGCGGATCCTGTGTACATCCGCCTGCGGGAGTGCGTTACTTCGGGTTTCCCCACCAACCGCTACGACCTGCACAACTCTCTACTCCCATTTTGGAAACTCCGAGACTACCTGTCAGCAGATGGTGAACTCGTCCTGTACGGAGCGAGGGTTGTGGTTCCTGAAGCCCTCCGCCGCTGCACCTTGGCTCGCCTGCATGATAGTCACAGAGGCATGGAGGCCACTAAGCGTAGGGCGCGACAGGCTGTCTTTTGGCCTGGCATCAACTCGGACATCGCCAATAAAGTTCAAGCTTGTGAGCCGTGTCAGGTCTTACAGCCTAGTCAGCAGCAGGAACCCATGATCAACGACGACAACTCAACTAGGCCTTTCGAGTCTGTTTCAGCCGACTTCTTTGCTGTGGCGGGGAAATCCTTCCTCGTCGTAACAGACCGACTCTCAGGCTGGCCCGTTGTCGTACCCTGCAAAGGAGATACTACCGCTTCAAACACCATCAGGATCTTCTGCCGCTACTTCAGGGAAGTTGGTGTACCCCTCCGCCTACGTACAGATGGAGGCCCACAGTTTACTAGCCGTGAGTTCCGGGACTTCATGGAGCGTTGGGGAGTCAATCACTTGGTCTCTTCCCCACACTACCCACAATCCAACGGTCATGCCGAGTCTGCCGTCAAGTGCGTCAAACACCTCATACTGAAGACGGCTCCCTCAGGCAACATCGACTGTGAGGACTTTGACCGTGGACTGTTGGAGCTCCGCAACACCCCGAACTTCACAGGCCGCTCCCCGGCACAAATCTTGTATGGCCACCCACTAAGGTCTTGTGTCCCTGCTCATCCCCAGTCCTTTGCAGCAGAGTGGCAAGCCAAGGCCGAGGACTGTGACCGCCGTGCAGTCGCCCACACTGCGCTGGTGCAGAGAAACTATGACCAGCACGCACGCCCCCTTCCCAGGTTGAGAGTCGGCACCACAGTGCGGATCCAAGACCCGACTTCTCACCACTGGGACAAGGTTGGGGTCGTCATGGGCTGCGGCAGGTCCAGGGATTATGAGGTTCGTCTCCCCAGTGGTAAGATATATTGGCGGAACCGTCGCTTCCTCCGCCCAGTGAATTCCCATGGTGTTGAACCCCTCCCCCATTACCCTGAGATCCCTGTGTCTTGCACGGACCCAGAAAGAGAGTCCTTCACTTCCCCCATGGCCCCACGTAGGTCTGAAAGGCTCCTAGAAAAAGAGTCGGCTCGACAACGTCTTGCGAGCTTGAAGGGGGAGGGAGGTGTTGATATAGGTTAAGTGCACACACAACATATATACAGAGTGTACACATGCCTTAATCATATTGCAACATACACACATGTACTTTCAGGGCAATACTATCATTGTTTAATATTACATGATAATATACCGTACTCTGTAGTATCGGCAGCGTTGCACCAAATATATCCGGCACCGCTGCACATGTTTTCATCAGTAACATCCGGTCGGCACTCAGCATAGCAGTGCCATCCCAGCTCTGTATATCTTTGGCTAATAAGAACCTATAAACTTATCTCTGGACTTTTATTCTACATCCTTGTGCAAGAAAGGATTAGCAAGGTTGTTGTAGCTTCACATGACAACCATACACCTACAGTCACCTACTGAGGTCGCTAACCAGGGTTCGAATCCCGTGCCAGGCATCTCAAAACCTGGGGAGTTATCGGGAGGGTTTGATTCCCTTCGTATACCCAGCATTTCACTTCCCATCCCAAGGCCTACCGATCACATTAATTCCTACTCATGCTCAGGTATCAAGTCTTACTATTCAAGGTTACGTCAAGCGTGTAAAGGAATATTGTTGCTATAGGGTGTATTGTTGTAGTCTGTTATTCAGTTGAGCCAGACAAGGGTATACATATAGGTTTATAAAATGATTGGGTATATTGATGGTGATTCACATTTCTAACCATATAATAACCCTTTGAAGATGTTGACGCATTTAGACAGTATACTGTATTCTGGCTATTATTAGACGACATTATACAGTTTAAGAAGGATCTGTGGGAATTATAAGGGTAAAGACTATCTCAACTAACCCTCTGACTTCCATATAACCTTCCTTATCTTAATAAAATCGTCTAATAATAGCCAGAAAACAGATAATAAATACGTATTTGATCTTGAACGGGTTTATTGGATTAATACTCCCTATATACTTTGATAAGGGCATTGTCAACTCAATATTATGCGGTTTACTTATATATGGCTTCATCTCTCTCTGCGGAGTGGTTCTGCTATTTTTTGCTCAATATAAGTCACCCTACTACCATATCCATAGCATTGAGCGAATTCAAATGGATTCTAATGGAAAATTGAGGTAGAGGTCTCTCAATAATAGTCTACTTGTTTCATTCATAGCCCTCCTGGCCTTGGAAATATTGACTTGTTTATCGCACCAGGCAAGGCCCGGGATGGCATTCCCGTATTGAACATATTATTTCTTCCTCTTCTGTGTTTTACATTCACGATAACTCGGTGAAATAAACTATTAGCTTATTTAGTTTTGTGTTTAGAAGACAATGAGTTATGGGCTATAGCATGAAATATATCTCGCATTCGTATCTTGTATATAGCGGTCATATATACGTATAGAAATAGACCTGTTCTTGGTCAAATTTCAGCTTCCAAATCACCTTTTGCTAGAAGACACACCCTCGCACAACCGAGGCCTGTGGTAAATTAATATTCCTATGGGAGTGAAGGGTAGAAGTTTTTGCAATTGTCTGGCAACAAGCGGAGCAGCTCGGTACTACCAAATCAGCCAGTAATAGAAAACATGGGTACGTCGCCCACAACAAACATATGCTTTACATAGGTCGTACCAGGCCGTCACCCGCACTGAAAGGGTTAACGAGGCCTTAAGGGGGGATGGTCTTATTTATTTGCTCATATACTGTATATATCTTTTTAGTGTTTTTTGAGTTTCCGCCCTAGACCTCCATCAAGCTTAATATAATACCCCAAGACCCTCCCTTCAAGATAAATGTGTACATTTTTCGATAGAAAAATGTCCCGGCCACAGGCCGGTTACTACTATATTACAGGCTCGCTATCGCTCGCTAGGAAAAAAATTGACACCTAAATTGTACGAAAGGTCTGAATATTGACAAAGAGATGGGGTGAAAGGTCTTAAAATCGCCAAACTAAAGGGCCGAACGTCTTTTAATCTGAAATCTAATGGGGCTAAACATGAGGGAGTAGGGGGACCAGAAAAACGACCCATCTCCCCTTAACTACCATTTTCATACCTTCTGTCAACCCATAATCTTTGACAGGTTACTCTGGGTAACCGAATTTTGCACCTACCTGCATTAATACTGCCGTACAAGATAAGTTTGCGCTTGATTTTCTCGTAGACTTTCACTCCGCTTTATAAATGTGTGTTGGTGTATGTTGCCCATCTGCCATCACAGCATGTGCATCTTATGTAATGGGTAGCACAAGAGAGCATTTATTAATATTGTTTGTATGGTAAACATTCTGTGAGCACGTATCTTGGGTCTTTTGTGCTGGTTGACGAAGCTAGAGGATTTAATCTCGGTTTCATTGACTAGACAATATCGTATACTAGCAAATATACTGTATATAAATCGTTGTTTACTGTCTTCAATTAGCGTAAACAAAATTTCACTTGCATATAAACACAGTGCTGTACGGAACCTCTCAAAACCGTAACCATATAAAAAAAATTGTGCATATATTCTTCCCTTGTTAATATATCCGTGTTGTTGTAGAGTGAGCAACGAAGAACGTGTCTATCACCACCATGGAGGACAGCTTCGATACTATTCTAAATCAGCTTGGCACTGGCAGGTGGAACATCTGCTATGCCGTCATCATCTCTTATTGTAAGTATAATAACCCACTGAGAATTAAGGGCAGGTTTTTGTCATCTAACCTTAGTTACTTCAAGCTAACTTCATCAGTTAATATGTGCCTTAATCGAAGAAAGGCTACGATTCCGGAGTCCGGCCTTTGTCAGGACAAAAATTTCTTCCGAAAAGTGTACAAAATTATCTTGAATGGGGGTCTGAGTGGTATTTTTAAAGCTTGATGTAGGTCTAGCAAGGAACCCTAATATATTTATAACAAAAATATAATTATGGACCACAAAAAAAAAAAAAAAAAAAAAATCATCCCACCTTAACCCTTCCTCCCCGGGCTGTCTTACCCAATGACGGTCGCCCCTACCCGGGCGAAATGGCTGAAAAACGTCTAGGCCTAAGCTACCGTATTTATGTTTATTTTCACTGCTAGAACTTTCCCACTCATCTATAATCGTAGTGCGGTTTTCAATCTGTATTTTGGCATTGAGTAGAGCTCTGTAAGTCAACTGGTTCAGTTGTGATGACGATTTCAGTGGAGCCAATATTGCAGAGATGTTACCAATATGGGGCTTTTCAGACACTAATTTCGTCATGACGTCAAAACAATAACATTGAGGAGTCTTCTCCTTCTTGTTTTCGGAGGTGCGGTGACGAACGCTTGGGTTTGTTGACATACATCGTACGCACGGCGTTCAGACCAAGCTTAATTAGGCTATTAAGCTCATGCCTTAGATAAGGCATACCGGGTAGCGGCCCTTCTTTCGTGCTGTCCTTACCTAAGGCAGACCGGGTAGGAAGGGTTAAGTAAACTGTAGAATATCGTCTATATGCAGCAAAAAAGGGAAGAGAATCGTGCTATAATACTGAAGGGGTTAATGATTGTTCCATCTCTCCTCCCCCAGGGTACTCTCTCCTGGCCTACCAGCTGGTGGCGGGGGCGTTCATGGCTCCCCCCGTCAACCACACCTGCCGCCCACCTAATGTATCCTTCACCCACAACCTCCCGATTGACCTCCTGACCTCTTCTGACCTCCCGCCGAACAACTCTACCTCCGAAACCAGTCTACTAAGTTATGAGTAAGTGCTTAGAACGGGTGGTCTGTAGCGACATTGGTAGAGCTCTCGGTTTCTAACCGGGAGGACCGAGTTTGATTTTCGGCAGGTGGAAATGTTTGGGCAATCTCCTCACACCCCTTGCCTCTGTATCACCTGACAGTAAAATAGGCTACGCGCCAGGGTGAAAAGGGGTCTCCGGATCCTCCAGCCCTTCAACCTATAAAAAATTGTCTAATAGTTACCAGAATATAATGGACCTGTAGTCACCGGTACTGAAGGTGATAAACATGTCTCCGTTCAAGGTTGTCCCCCACAGAGACTGCCGTGTGAGTAGGAAATAACTTAAGGGAGCCCACCTCACTTTTTTTCTCTTGCTCTCCCTCTCTCTTTAGCTTGTATCCATTCGGCTCCATTCAGCCTACTGTTTGAAGACGTTTACCCCCATCCAGGTGTCAATCTTTTCCTGGCGAGCAGCAGCGAGCCAGCATATATATATTTTTTGTTTTGACAGCAAGCTAATTTAGTACATTATTTGATAGAAAAATTTCTCCGGCGAAGCCGGATTTCTCCATACAATGCTGGCTCGCTATCGCTCGCCAGGAAGAAATCGACACCTGGATGGGGATAAACGTCTTAAAACAATTGGCTGAATGGGGCCGAATGGATACAAGCCAGGGAAAGAGAGAAAATAAGATAAAGATAAAAAAAAGCCGGTGACCCCCCTTAATTGAAATCAACCATGTGCCGGCATAATCCAGGTTGGTAGTCATGAACTCTATAACCTATTTTCTACTTTCGATCATGATTTTAAGATATGACTCATTTTTATACATCGTAGCACCCAGTGGTGAGGGTCCTGGTAACACCCTTATTAGCCCACGATCTGGCGGAGAGCATGACTGAATTACGAGCGTAGTTGCTTATGCAGTGGTGAAGTCATCTGATTGGTCAACTGATAATTAAGGGGGTAGTGCTTGATTTTTGGTGTATGTATTTATCAGTTTATTTATTTTTAAGTTTCCTCGCTAGACCTCCATCAAGCTTAAAATAGCAACCCCTAGACGCCCTTTCAAGATAAATTTGTACATATTTCGGTAGAAAAATCTCCCGGCCGAAGACCGGTTCTTTCAATATTTACAGGCTCGCTGTCGCTAGCCAGGAAAAAATAGACACCTAAATGGCAATGAAAGGTCTTAATATTGATACAGAAATGGGGCAAAAGGTCTTAAAATAAAGAAACTAATGGAACGAACGTCTTAAAATCTCAAAAACTAATATTGTATACATGAGAGAGAAGGAGGTCCAGAAAAAGTGACTATCTCCTCCTTAAAAGAAACTTTACATTAGCTATTGACAGTCTCATCATTGCATTGTGAAAGTAAAACATAGCTAAAGAGCCATAATTTTGAATGGGGATTTCAAAAATGGCAGTATCAAGCACATTAATGTTAAATTTGCGGATTTGGTTTATCTTTATTCTGTTATTTACATTTAATTTTCTTAATGAGTGTCTATATTTTATTTTGTTTTGTTATTTATGTATTTATTTATGTATGTATTTATTTACTTTTTGTTTTATTTATTTATATTTTTAGTGCGTGTAGCTATTTTGTGGAAGATACCACCAGCGGCCAGATCCACAGGGAGCCGTGTACTGAGTGGGATTTCGACAACTCCACCTTCACCTCCACTCTCACCTCTGAGGTACACTCCAGCACACTCTAACACACTCTAAGCCATCACTCTCTCTCAATTCTCAACCTGCTTAAAACATCCTGCGAAATGCATATATTAAGAAAAGAGATAATATATACATATATATATATATATATATATAATAATAATAATAATCGTCTGGTTACTTATATTATGTTATATAGCACCCGTATCTCCTCCTCCGAGGATTCACAAGCGCTTGGCTTTCTTTAGTCTATCAGAGACCATTACCCATCCCCCTTGCTCATGGGGAGATGGTAACCGCTGGCTATATCCCAGAATTTTTTTCTCAATCTGAGCTGGGATTGAACGCGAGACCTGCAAGATGGGAATCAGGCACGCTATCAACTGAGCCAGCCGGACGGCTGGTATATATATATATATATATATATATATATATATATATATATATATATATATATATATATATATATATATACAGTATATATTGTGCCTGACATTAGATGCATATTGTTTCTACACCGTCCATGAATTAGCTTAGTGTTTTACTTAAATTTAAGTATGGTGTAAAACAAAAATGATATGCCTTCGTTACCATTATCTTATCCTCATCTCCGCCATCGTGGTTCACCTGGAAAATCCCTACTAAGAATATTTCCCGAATCCTTTGCCAACATATTCTCCCTTTAATTTAAGTGTCATGTTTTACGGTCCCTTGTCCCTTTAGACTATCTTGTCCGACGTATTGTGGGTTAATAACGTATTTAGTTCAATTGTTTTTGGAGAATATTGCTTGCTTTTGCCATCTTCGAGCAAAGTATAATTTGTATGCGTACAAACAAAACAAAGTTAGTTTCTGCTAAAAAATAGGTTTTCTTTAAACGTTATTACCAAAGAAAACGGTATTTGTGTAGTAACTTATTTATTAATATTTGAAAATGAATAATTAATATTTATTTTTCACAAATAACATAGAAATATGTGTTTATTCATATAGCTTTATCGACTGCTTATGATTTTAAACATATACTAAATCAATCTAATAAGTTGTCCCAATAACTTTATTAGTTTCAAAAATTCTTTGAAGATCTTAACTGTTTGATCAGTTGAACAGTCAAGCTGGACGCTCCATAAATACTACATCAGTTAGTGTTTAGTAGTCATTCTTATTAGTTATTCTACGAAGTTGTGAGTTTTTAGTGAATTTTGATTAATATAATACGCCAATAACACTAAGATGAATCGAATAATGATCATGTTCCTGACATGGGCTTCAGTTGTATGTATTACATTGCTTGGATACGGAGTTTGGTTAACACAGAAAATCAGTGCTACACACGAAGAACTATCGGAATTAAGGGCCAAAAACTGGAAAAGGCAGGTGGCGTCTTCTAGCCCCTATAACAAATGGCTTGGGTCTGAAATTATCAAATTCCCCTGCGAGGCGTTGGAAACATCTGCATTTAATATTATTGGACGTGAAAAGTATCTGGACTGCTTGATAGACGCGATCAATAACGAGGAGGAGGACCAAAAAATTCAAAATTCCTTCATTCGCTTTTTGAATCTTGTTGCATCCAAAATGATCCAGCCGGTAATATTCCTCATAATTTTTGCTGTGATATATCTGGAGTATCGATTCTCTGAGGAAACATTAGATGATAATAGCAGTAAAAGGGGGCTCTACAATAATGAAAAATGTAGGCATTCCAGTAATCATTAACCCTATTAGGGCCGAGGGAGGTCTGTATCGCTTCATATTCTGGAGTGTCTAAGACGTTTCACCCCACTAGTTTGGCGATAGAAGACTATTCACACCATAAAAGTGTTGATAGAGGATCCTCTGGAGTTGTTGTTTCTTATTATTTATATTCTGTTGTGTTTTGTTATTTCTTTAATAATTGTATACCTACTGTACTTTTGTTCAGTATCTCTTTTCTAACAGCCGGAGCGTGGATTGTTTTTATGTACATCATGAATTATGTCTGGGTATCTAAATATGTTATAATTTGAGAGGCTTTGATTTTTGTATCCTACACTGTAAAATAAACAAGGGTATACAAAGGTAAAAACAAACATTGGATATATCAACAGTAATTTACTTTGCCATCCTTATATTAGATGGGTTTATTACTATCAATATACTTTTATAAAGGGTAAATTATTATGGACACATTGATTGCCCTTTTCGTACCTTACCTTTTCTAAACCAACCATTTTTGACAGTGAACAATCAATATACTTTTATAAGAGTAAATTATTATGGACACATTGATTGCCCATTTCGTACCTTACCTTTTCTAAACCCATAATTTTTGACAGTGAACAGCGTAGCAAGTATCGGTCATTATCCCTTTGAGTACCAGCGACGTGTGCAATATCATGTTCTAGCTATATTTAGGCGATATTATGCAGCTTAGGAAGGATCCGTGGTACTTGAACGGGTTGGTTGAGATAGTTTGAAGCCTTGTTATTGCTAGAGGTACTTCCTAAGTTTACTA
Source organism: Paralithodes platypus (assembly GCA_032716605.1). Taxonomy (NCBI): domain Eukaryota; kingdom Metazoa; phylum Arthropoda; class Malacostraca; order Decapoda; family Lithodidae; genus Paralithodes; species Paralithodes platypus. Next base: position 16,344,280 of record CM064519.1, on the reverse strand, counting down.
CAATGATCTAATCATTGACAGAATATCATGACAAGGACGTCGTCGGTACTGTATCGGCCTTTATGAAGCTTTACTATAGTCGCTGCAACTTTAACCCTTTCAGTACTGGTGCCGTCCTTTTAAGGGGAGATGGGCCGGTTTTCTGGACCACTTTCTCCCTCATGTTTAGCCCCATTTGTTTTCAGATTTTAAGACCTTTCGCCCCATTTCTTCGTCAATATTTAGACCTTTCGTGCTATTTAGGTGTCGATTTTTTCCCCTGGCGAACGATAGTGAGCCTGTAATGTTGGAAAACCGGCCTTCGGCCGGGACATTTTTCTACCGAAAAATGTACAAATTAATCTAGAAGGGGGATCTAATGGATGTTTTTTTTTTTTTAATTTGATGGAGGTCTAGGGACGAAACTAGAAAAGGGATCTAATGGATGTTTTCTTTAAATTTGATGGAGGTCTAAGGAGGAAACTAGAAAAATAACGAATACATGCCAAAATCGCCCCAAAAGTGAGCCATCTCCCCTTAACCTGACTAATCAATATCCCCCCCTCAGTTCCAGTTGGTGTGCGGGAGGAAGTACCTGCGAGCCACCTACCAGAGTATGTATATGGTTGGTATGTTGGTGGGGGCTTGTTGCATCGGTACTTTGGCTGATAGGTGGGTAATGACTGTTTCTCTCTCTCTCTCTCTCTCTCTCTCTCTCTCTCTCTCTCTCTCTCTCTCTCTCTCTCTCTCTCTCTCTCTCTCTCTCTCTTTCTTTTCTCTCTCTCTCTCTCTCTCTCTCTCTCCTCTCTCCACTAACCCTCTCTCTCTCTCTCTCTCTCGCTCTCTCTCTCCTCTCTCTCCTCTCTCCTCTCCTCTCCTCTCTCTCTCTCTCTCTCTCTCTCTCTCTCTCTCTCTCTCTCTCCTCTCTCTCTCTCTCTCTCTCTCTCTCATCTCTCTCCTCTCCTCCTCTCTCTCTCCTCTCTCCTTCTCTCTCTCTCTCTCTCTCTCTCTCTCTCTCTCTCTCTCTCTCTCTCTCTCTCGAATGCCACCTCCTAGAGCATTGTGTTTACTTTGCCTTCCCAGTTAAAAGACCATACAGTATATACTTGCCTGAATAATATAGGCCCTTCAACAATAATGATATATTCTAGCATGACCTATGTTGGAATTCCTTTGCTTCCTGTAACTAACCCATTCAGTACCAGGGACACCCTTTTCATCCTATTCTGGCAACTATTAGACTATTTTATTCAGCTTAGGAAGGACCTCTAGCAATAAGAACGCTTCAAACTATCTGAACCTACCCTTTTAACTACCACAGATCCTTCATAAGCTGCATAATATCGTTTAATTATAGCTAGACAAAAATATTACACACGTCGCTGGTACTCGGAGGGTTAATTAGCTATATTCTTTACGCAGACATGGGCGGTTGACAGTGCTGACGTTTGCGACCATCGTGTTCGCGGCGGTCGCCCTAGGGTCCGCCTGGATAACGTCCCTCCCATGGTTGTTCGTGGCCAGGTTTGTTGTGGGCACCATGCATCCCACCACACTCCAGATTGGCTACACGCTAGGTGAGTTGCTGAGTTAGTTAGTCAAAATAGGACTTCACAGGCTAGCAACCCTTCTGGATTCTTAACCCCGTCTTTACCGACGACGTCTTTTTAAGTTTATTCTGGCTATATATAGACGATTTTGTGCAGTTTAAGAAGAATCTGTGGTAGTAAAAAGGGTTAAGTGAGATAGTTCGAAGCCTTTTTAATTGCTGGAGGCCCTTTTTAAACTGAATAAAATCGTCTAATAGTAGCCAGCATAAAGTTAAAAGGACGTCGCCGGTACAGAAGGGGTTAAGCCAGCACACTGTAAGTCAGGAACAGCGTCAGGACTGGATCCCTTTTCGAGTACTCAGTCCTTTGTGATGAGTTGGAACGACAGGCGATAGTTTATACTGCCTATTATTAAAGAAGAATGTTGAGTTTTGTACTGCATTATGTGGACACATTATAATTTATCCAACAGAGTAAATCCTTCATAAATTAACTAAACAAAAATCCTATTCCGTTATAATATGGAACCTGGTCAATATTTAACTAGAGCTTGCCAAACACAAAACAAATCTGTTCTCGATGTATATCCCCCGATACACAGCTGTTTACAGTGTCGTAAGTTCGCCGACAATATTGATGTAGCAGGTAAAGAGAGAAACGTGCAAAATTGACCATACTATGAGCGAAAGTAAGAACAGCAGTAAATGTTTATATATATTCTTACCATGAGAACGAATACTTTCTCACTAAGGATGCTAGTGAACTTTTGGTTATGGCTGTTCACTCTAGGACATGCTGTATATTCCAGCCTTCTTTGACTGCTTGTACTAACTTAGCCCTTTCAGTACTGGTGAAGTTATTTTTCTTTATATTCTGGCTATCATTAGACGATTTTAGGGATGGATGTAGTTACCGGGTGTACCACTACCGACATACAACATTAATCATCTATAAATACTTATAATAAAATAAATACTTATGAATCTATAATACTAGGTTAGGTTAGGTTAGGTTGTTTGGTTAAGGTAATGTATTTTTGTATCCAAAGGTAGTCAAAATAGACGGGAACATGATGGTGAGCGTCCGCGTGGTGTAAACAAGACGGGCGGTACACCCGGTAACTACATTCTTACCCGATTTTTCTCTTTTCAGGAAGGATTTATGATAGTCAACGAATTAATGGAGATATAATACATCTCTCTGATTACTTGACGTCCTTCCTAAAGCCGGTATCACAAGAGTGCTTTTATAGTCAACATTCGATAATCAAAAAAAAATCTGGCAACATTTCTGGAATATGGCACTGGTATCGGAAACTAGACTAATGATAGATTAATTTTGGAGACGGAAATAGACTAAATGTTTACCTAATAAACACCCAGACCAGTGTTAAGGATAAATGTTGAGGGAAAAAGCGTTCGTGTGATACCGGCTTCTGAAACATAAAATCAACAGCCAAAATATAAGGAATAATGGTGTCTAAAGAATAATAAAGGTACAAAAATAATACTTGCACTAATATACAGACCTCCAGCTCAATCAGTGCAAACTGACCGTGAAATTTATGAGCAAATTCCATACTGAAGTGGTTTACAAATGTCTTAAATATAAATAACATTATGTTAATTATTCATGAAAATATTCGATTTAGTTCCGAATAACTTCAAATATTTCAGGACAGTATTAGTGTCTTGGAATATACAGAAGAAGCGCCTGCAGTGAAATAGTAAACATTGTATTGAACAAATTCCGACATGCTGCTGAAGGGCCGTTTTTCTGGACCACTTTCTCCCTCATGTTTAGCCCCATTAGTTTTCAGATGTTAAGATGTTTGTCCCATTAGTTAGTCGATTTTAAGACCTTTCGCCCCATTTTTTCGTAAATATTTAGACCTTTCGTGCTATTTAGGTGTCGATTGTCTCCCTGGCGAACGATAGTGAGCCTGTAATGTTGGAAGAACCGGCCTTTGGCCGGTAAAATTTTTCTACCGAAAAATGTACAACTTAATCTAGAAGGGGGATCTAATGGATGTTTTTTTTTTTAATTTGATGGAGGTCTAGGGAGGAAAGTAGAAAAATACTGAATACATGCAAAAATCGCCCAAAAAGTTAACCATCCCCCCTTGAATGCAAGGCCGAGTCAGTGGTGTGCCCAAATTGGATATCCACTGTTCCAAGTATATAAAAAGTAATGTACAGTTACTTATACAAAATCGTGGACCCTTTTATGTTTTTCTTTATGCAATTATATCTATCTGGATGGATTATCGGATGGAACTTACTCTACAATAAATAGTATATGTAGTTTTGTAATTAATGTATAGAATATTATGTTCATTAATTCGTTTCTAGATATATAGTTCCATAATAATTCGAAACGGGTGAGGTCCACGATTTCTTTTGAGTGACTGTACCAGATACTTGTGCTGGCCTAATAGTCCTGATGGGCTAATGGCCTTTCCAATTAAGGGGAGGCAGACCGATTGTTTGGTCTGTCGGGAATAGGGTAATGATCCCGACAGTTTTAGGTCCAATAGGACATTTGAATTTGGCGGTATCGTATCGCATGTACGATTTCGGCTGGTTCTTTGTGTATTGTAGTTTATTCTTAAGTATAGGTTAAATATTAACTGTAATGTATAAATATCTACATCAGCTCTAGATGTATCATGAAACCAAGTTATGGGTTATAATTATTATGAGCCGGCAGCCCGATGTAATTTCGCGAAACGATCGGACGCCGGCCCTTTAGTCTCTCAATCAACACCATACAGCCAACATCTCCCCCCCCTCCCCCCCGGCTCTGACTCAACCCACAGTTCACCATGTGTTACAATTATTAATCTATAACAATAGTCCTACATCACCACTGCGGTAATTCTGCATAACTACTACTCCTCCTATTTTATGTTTAATTTATTTTATTTGTGTATGTTAATGCATTGTAAGTGTGTATTTTCTATTTAGAAAGTGAGGAAAGCCCAATTTATTAGCATTTGTATTATTAATTGTAATTCCGATACCTCAACAATCTAGGGGAGAGTTTGGGGTTTTGGGTGGGGTAAAAATAGGGGTATTATGGGAATAACTCTAAAAATGTAATAAATACAATTGAAAAAACACCAAAATGTTGAAATCCGAGCCAAGTTTTGGCAAAAGTTGGCTCGGATTTGGCCAATTTTCAGAGTCCAAAAAGGGCAAAATTGGAAAACAAAATTGGCTTGGATTTCACCCTTTTTCAGCTGAAGAAAACCCCAAAGTGTTGACCAAACTTGGCTGGTGTTTGTCGAATTTTCAGAGTCCAAAATCACAGTAACCTCATTTTGAATGTTGGCTGGGGTTTTCTTGTTTTTCACTGTTGAAAAACTCAGTAAGGATGTGGTTAACATTAGCCTAACCTAACCAAGTATTATGGGCCCCCCCCCCCCCCCCCCGCTAAATCCATTAAATCCGAGCCAAGTTTTGTCATTAACCTAACCAAATAACCTAACCTAGTATTATGGGGTTAACATTAGCCTAACCTAACCTAACATAGTATTATGGGTGGGGGCTGCCGCCCCCACCTCCCCGCTAAATCCATGAAATCCGAGCCAAGTTTTGTCATTAACCTAAATCAAATAACCTAACCTAACCTAACCTAGTATTATGGGGTTAACATTAGCCTAACCTAACCTAACCTAACCTAGTATTATGGGTGGGGGCTGCCGCCCCCACACCCCCGCTAAATCCATGAAATCCGAGCCAAGTTTTGTCATTAACCTAACCTAACCTAACCTAGTATTATGGGGTTAACCAGTATTATGGGTTTTGCCCTTTTTGGACTCTGAAAATTGGCCAAAACTTGGCTCGGATTTCAACATTTAGGGTTTTTTCAATTGTATTTATTACATTTTTAGAGTTAGGCTATTCCCACTGTCCACAATACCCCTATTTTTACCCCACCCGAAACCCTGCATTCCCAAACTCTCCCCTAGATTGTTGAGGTATCGGAATTACAATTAATAATACAAATGCTAATAAATAGGGCTTACCTCACTTTCTAAATAGAAAATACACACTTACAAAGCATTAACATAAGTCACACGTGAGTGGGGGGGGGGGGAGGGGGCCTGAGGATATGTCCCTATATAATGGGCGAAATTGGCCTTTTTGACATGGAAAAGACCCTGTAATGCAAGCCCTAAGGGTCTACTTACGGTTATATATTGAAGAAAGATAGCCATACTCGAGAAATACCGCCAAAAATACCCCTAAATGTGAGGAAAACTAACTTGGCATGAGGCCTTCCAGGAGGTTGTGTTTGAAACTGACGTCACACTTCACAGGCGAAGTGCATTGTGGGTACAAGTTAAAATGTATTGTTACAAATCGATATCCCAAAAACTAAATGTAGAAAAATTAGAAAGTAATAAATTCAGACAGTATGTAAAACACTGGAAGAGACCATTGTAAAAGATAATAATAATTTGTTGGGGAAATAAATCACTAGGTGAAGCTCGACTCTCATTGGCTAATGAACATCCGGGAACTTCTGAGAGGAGCCTAGCATGTAAACAAAGTGTTGTGGACTGGACTGGACTGGCTGGACAAAACTAGGACTTAACTCTGAAAATTGTATAGGGGGGTGACAATGAAATTAACAAAATAAGAAAAGTATCCCTTATCCGCGCATCTGTAGGGTCCCTTGAGTAAGGTAAGATCAACAACAAATAATTACCTAAGACAGGAATCCCGTAATCGAGTAGTAGTGGTGCAGTTAACCCTTATTGGGCCTTAAGCGCTTTGTTTACTTCCTTGACGCTTGTGGGCTTACAAATGGGCCGCCTCGCGCGATGTTGGGCCGACTTCCGTTTCCCTATTGTAGACCCGGCTTATTCCCTCTGTTTTTTTCCAGTTAGGCGCCATCCCTATCTTTTATGGGGCTAGTTTCCAGTTTTTTTTGGGCGTGTGATCCTTGGCGTTTTTTGGTGGGATGGCTGGGCTGGATATTGGGGTAGGGGTAATTTCGTCGGAAACCATTTCGCGCTCGTAGGCTAGGCTAGGCAGGCTAGGCCTGCAGGTGTCTGTGGTAGCTGTTCTTTCGCTTTGGTGGTGTGCCTGTGGTGTTCGTTGGGTTTTATCATGAGACTCATTTAATTACATTTTGCCGGTGGGGAGTGTTCTCATGTGACTCATTTAATTAAATTTTATAGCCTAGTTGCCTAATTACGGTCATGGGGTTCGGCCTCTGTTGATTCCTAAGAGATTGACAGCCAACAGACCTCATGATTGTGGGATGGGCAGCTGGGCTAGGCCTAATACCGGTTTAATTCTAGTTTCGCTTTCACAGCATACTCATAAATTTCTATGGCTACTTTAGAGTTGTCATATACCATACTTAATTCCTATATATGTCCAAAGCGGCGGAAATGCATTATAAAAATTATACCTACTGTAAAAAAAATATATATATTTCTCCCCATATGCGGCACCATAGCTATTACATAATACTAGGTTAGGTTAGGCAAGGTTGTTAGGTTAGGCTATTGTCGTTAATGTAGTTTATCATTATATTACGTCTTTTACCCAGCAATTTCCCTGATCTTCATAGTTGGTCGGGAAGCTATGCCTTTACAACGGCGCCTCCCTTCTGTCGCTGTGTACGTGAAACAAGAATTTTACCCTAATACCTAATACTAGCCTAGTCAGTTCTTTTCATTTACCCTTCTTTCTCTAGCCCTAGTTTGTTTCTGCTATTTGTCGATTTGCTCCATTAACCCGGGAACTGGGGGGAGACTCTTAAGAGTGAGTGAAAAAAAAATCAACTTTTGACATCGAAAACAAAAATATATTTTTATTTTTTTATTTTTTTTTGGCCCCTGGGCCATGCAAAATCTCAGTCCTCTACCTCCCCTCCTTCCCCACTTTCCTCCTCTCCTTCAGTTATCACCTATTTTCCCTGTTATTCCCTTATTATGAGGTATATTTTCGTGCTAACATTAGCGAGTTGCAAGCAGGGTGTTGTCATCACTGATGGCAAGCGAGTGCAAGAGAGAGAGAGAGAGTATCGATCGACTGTGTCTCAGTGGCCTTGGGGGAAATTGGCGGGAAAGCAGCTTGCCTCACCCATACATTATACAACTCGCGGGCTATATCTCCGATTTTGTAACGCTGTTTTCACTCGTTTTATTGTTGTTTCAGGTTAATACCTTTATAATCAACCCATAATAGGCGCATATGGATAAGTATTAATGCTATTAATGGCACAATGAATATTTTAGTGACGGAAACACCTCAAATACGTCAGCACAGGGGGACGTTTCCAATTACCCCCATGCGCACTTCAGAGGTTAATTCATCCTACTGCAGCTAGTAGCCTAATGACCGTTTCCAAATTGGGAGTGGCAATGCTATTGCCACATTTTTTAATTTAAATTAATTTGTGTAATAGTTGCTTTATAGTTTAGAGAGTTAATGGCCTAATAGACTTAACGATGACAGATTTAAAGAAACTTAAGATTCTTAAGGGAGGGATGAAGGGAAGTTTGGAATTTTTTTATTTTAATACCACAAATTTTCCGAGTGTTTTTGTTTTTGTTTTGTGTTCATTTGCATCAATATATAGTGTGTAATTAATTAGAAATCTCGGGAAAACCTATTTCCCCCATTATCGATCAATGTAAAGACACGCCCCCCCCATAGTGGGGAGGGCTATGAAGATCAGGGAAATTACGGGGTAAAAGGTGTAAAAATACGATAATAAGGTTTTGACACGAAAGCTGGCTCGAGTTTTCATGAATGTGAAACCCCTAAAACCCGAAATTTGAAAAACCCGAGCCAACTTTTGACCAAAGTTGGCTCGAGTTTGTCGATTTTTCAGATTAAAAAAACCCAGTTTCCTAATATCGAAAGTTGGCTCGAGTTTTCATGAATGTGAAACCCATAAAACCCGAATTTTTAAAATTTTACCAAAGTTGGCTCGAGTTTGTCGATTTTTCAGATTAAAAAAACAGTTACCTAATTTCGAAACTTGGCTCGGGTTTTCCGTGTTTTGAAAGTCTTAAACCCCAACAAATGGAAAACCCGAACCAAGTGTTGTCAATAGTTGGCTCGGGTTTATGGATTTGTCAGATAAAACAAAAACAGTATCTTAATTTCAAAACTTGGCTCTGGTTTTCCGGAAAAACCTGGCCAAGTGTTTGCAAACTTTGGCTCTGGTTACCTGATTTGTGAGTAAAAAAAACCCAGGGTAGTTATATGGAATAGGCTCGCACCCTTATTTTTCACGTTTCCTCCAGAATTTGAGAAATGAGTGTTTTCATGGTCTTAGTTATAATGTTTTCATTACCCTAACCTAACAACCTAACCTAACCTGGGGGCTGCCGCCCCCAGACCCCCGCAGTTTTTCATTGTCTTAGTTATACTGTTGTCATTACCCTAACCTAACAACCTAACCTAACAACCTAACCTAACCTGGGGGCTGCCGCCCCCAGACCCCCGCACTTTTTCATTGTCTTAGTTATACTGTTGTCATTACCCTAACCTAACAACCTAACCTAACCTGGGGGCTGCCGCCCCCGGACCCCCTCACTTTTTCATTGTCTTAGTTATACTGCTGTCATTACCCCAACCTAACCTAACCTGGGGGCTGCCGCCCCCAGACCCCCGCACGATTAGCATGGGGTAGCATTCAAGGAGACTACTGCAGCACTCTTTTTCTTCTTCTTACCTCTGACTGGGTATAGGCTATCCTAGTGTTTACTACCCTATACCCCTTTGAAAGGACATTAGCCTAACCTAACAACCTTACCTAGTATTATAGGTGGGGGCTGCCGCCCCCACACCCCCGCTTTGACTTAGATTTTTGGTGTATTTGTCTGTGAAGTGGGTATTTTTCAATTTGTTGTTAACGAAAATCTTCCATGCGCACTATATGGAGAAAAATATGGCGAATCTATTGCTGCCTATTTTCCCTATTAAATTGTTTCTCATAACGTCGCACTAGTGTCCTTGAATATTATCGGGTACCGTACCTTATTGAGAAGATGTGGAGGGAGTAGGTGGTGAGGAGGTGCTTCGGCGTGTATGGCGCGAAGGTCGGCCACTTCGAGGTCTGGCAGGGCGACCGGCATGCGGTTGTGATGAGGTCGATGTACCAGGCAACGGAGAGGATTGGGCAGAGTCAGGACGGGACCGTTTTCGTGAAGGAGAGCTTGGAGAACTGGGTTGACGGTGTGATGGGTAAACATCCGAAGGCGTGGGTCCTTCAAAATCCTCAGAGTCGTCGAAATATGAATCAGGAGATTCAAGGTCAGAGTCAGTAGGCTGAGGCTGAGGGGGAGACGTGTCTGACTGCGTAGGGTATAGCTTAGCAGCCTCAACCAGAAAATAGTGGAGAGCTCGGCGACGGCTGTAGGATTTCAGGAATATATATCTGGCAAGGTACTGCTTTAAGAAGTGTGGACGAATGCCAGGCTTCTTGATGTATTCCTTAACATCCCTCCACAGCCGCTCGACAGTCTGGGTGTGAATGTCCTTGTTTTCTGGATTTGTGAAGTTCAGCTTGTGGTTGACAGTGCCGTGTTCATATCCATATTCACTGATGGTGTTGTAGGCCTTCCAGCAATCAGAGTATATTATTGAACCGGGCAAAATGTACTGATTAATGATAGGTAGCAGCACGTCTCGACTGCGTGGGAGAGGGTCGAAGTTGTCGTCGATTAGCGGCACCACAAAGCGTTTGCCAGACACACGCTCAATCCCCCCGAACAACCAATACTGTTTTTTTCTCAGTTCTCGTCCCACGTGATATTTGGCCTTGACAATGAACGTTTCGTCGATTTCAACGACAATGTTTAGGCCACCAACAGGTTTCTGTTCAACAAACCAGGCACTTGTCACCTCTGAACAGAACGATCTCCAGTCAACGCTTGTTTTGCTAGTTATATCAAGATTTAGAACCGGCTCCCAATGTTGAAAGTTTTTATTGAGCCACAAGTTAATATAACCTATTATCTGCCAAGGTTCTAAATGGGCATTATCGAGGAAGGTCCCTTTTCTATGGGCAGTTGTAAAGCCACAATTCCGGCGTGTCGTCGTCTTCTTTAAAAACCAATATTCCGGACATCGCCACTCATTCCTATCCTCATAAAAATAACACTCATGGCCACATAGTCGACAAGTGACAGCAGTAGGTAAGCAACCGTGTTCAGTAAATAATTTTAGAGCTGCAGTATTGTTCCGTGTCGTATCAATTATTATTGAATGAGGCAGAAGAGAACAGCCTTTACACGCACCTGTCATGACTATACTGACCACCGGCTTCAAGGTATTTGGGGGGGGGGGGGTGTGAGTTGGTTGTTTGTGATTGGTTCACTGCAATGACATAACTGTTCATATTACAGGTGAGTGATTGGATCCTGCTTATATACGTGACGATAACCTATGACGTATAATGACGTGTTCATACAAAACACCAATAAGAAGCCAGAAGTATCTCGTGACATTATGCAGAAGGGGTGGAAAATATGAACCATTATTTCTAATGCGGATTGGCAGGTGGCGTTGTATTCGACTGACAGGTTGATAGAAAGAGCTCTCGAGTAAAAAAAAAAATGGCTGGCACGAACGGCGCGCCGTCTATAGGAGATTTTTGACAACCTTGTTACCAAAAAATACATTTCAGTACCGTAATTTTTTATTACGTTTTGCCGAGGGTTAAAACACATTTTCATATGATCTTTAAAGCATATACATTACATATTTATCTTCAAATATATCAAAAAAATTAGTGGTATTAAAATAACATTGAACCGGAAGTTTAAATAGGTGTTTAATTTAAGAGATCTTGATGAATTTTTATTAAGTGCCACGGCTGATCAAATAAAGGGTAAATTCGCTACCGTTACTAAATCGCTAGCCACTTACGATAATTACGCTCAGCAGGTATATGGTTTATTGACAATTACTGACTATGTGGAAGAAGAAATGTCGGCAGATCTTGAGTACTTTGAGGACGTCAATACAGCCTTAGCCAGACTATCTTCCACCCAAGAATCAACCCCTGTTAAGGATACCGGCACACCAAAGGCGACTGGTTTTAACCTGCCGAAGCTTACTTTGCCTACCTTTTCCGGGGATTCGGCTACCTGGACTGGATTTTGGGATATCTTTGAGTGTTCCGTCCATCATAATAAAACACTCACATCCATCCAAAGGTTCACATATCTCCGTGGTCAATTGAAAGGGGAGGCATTGAAGTTAGTCGATGGGTACAAGCTAGAAGCTACCAGCTACGAGTCTGCAGTGAAGTTGCTGAAGAGAACTTACGGGAGAGTGGAAGTCATCAAGACCGCGTTAATTACCAAATTCTTTACACTAGATCCTCCATCCTATGATGTGGCGGACCTAAAGGAGTATTATGCCTCCTTTTAGAGCCTCCTCCGAGCTATGGAGACAATGGCCATCACCAAGGAGGAGATATTTAGTGTAAGTATGTTGAACAAGATACCCTCTCCCCTAAAGGAAATCGTAAGACGACAACTAGCGACTCTCCACTAAACTTGGAAGCGTTGGTGCAGGTGTACCAGACTGAAGTCTTCAATATGGAGAGTACTGGACACTACCGACAAGTGGAGATGTCGCCATCTACTGCAGCTTTCCCGGTACAGACTTCTCCTAAACAGAAAAGGCCAATACCATTAGGTTGCAAGTTGTGCAGTGTCCACGGTCATCTGTGGTACCAGTGTCCTAAGTATCCTAAGGCTACACAGAAGATTGGCCAGGCTAAATTGCTTAAGTTATGTACCAGCTGTCTGGCAAGAGACCACTTCAACAGTACTTGCACCAATTCCTACATCAAACCTTGTAAGTATTGCAAGGGGAAACATTGGTTTTCCCTTTGCACCCAGTCTGATCAGCACGACGGCAAAGAAAAGGGGAGAACCCCCAAAGAGTCACATGAGAAAGGTAAGAGCGAAGGTGATAAAGTATCTGCCATGTCCATTGCTTCTCAAGAATGTCAATTGCTTCCTACTATGATGCTGCCAGTAGTGGGGAGTAATAATAATACTATAATGACGCGCACCTTACTTGACCAGTGCTCACAGAGGTCATTCGTTCTGCGGTCATCATTACCACAGCTCAAGTGTACCAGCAAGGGTCAAGAGAATTTGCGTCTCCATGGTTTCACTGGTGAAATAGATTCCAGTGACTATGATATAGTGGAGATTTCCTATGTTTATAGAAAAAAGGTATGTCCCATCAAGGCTGTTGTGGTCGACACACTACCCAGTTTCTATATAGCATCAGAGATTCAACCACATTTGAAATATCTCAGAAGCAAGGGTTATAAACTGGCTGATGATCAACTCTCTGCTAACAATGGTATTATGCTACTGGTCGGAGCTGATTATTACTACGACCTGGTTCACCCTGGATATCGGCGGGTAGATAAGCTAATAATGCTCCCCACGATCTAAGGGTATGCCATTTCTGGATCCTATGCCACTTCCTCTCAAGACACACAGGTGGAGGTGGTTACGGTCCTCAAGGTAGCAGTAAGCCCCATAGATAAATATATTAGGCCAAATGTGCCCGATAATACATGTACTGATATAGATAAGCTATGGGACTTGGACAATATTGGAATTGACCCACATGCACTTGATCGTGAGTCCAAGCTGGCGTTAAGCTCGTATGAAGAGACTGTAATGTATGCCTCTGGCCGGGGTCAGTATGTGGTACGGCTCCCTTGGAATGGTGGCCAGAGTAAATTACCTACTAATTTCCATCTAGCACTTGGTAGGTTACGTGGCCTTCAGAAGCAGTTTGTCAAGGATCCAAATTATTGCGAGACTTATGCGGCAGTTTTAAATGAGCAGGTACAACGTGGATTTGTGGAGAGAGTAGATCTCAATGAGTATGGGGATAACATCCATTACCTTGCTCACCATGGGATTAAAAAGGACAGTTCCACCACTCCTGTTCGTATTGTGTATGACTGCTCTGCTAAATCCAGTGATCGCTCCTATAGCCTGAATGATTGTCTGTACACGGGTCCGTCCCTGGTCTCTGATCTCGCGCAAATTATGTTGCACTTCAGATGTCATAAGTTTGCATGGGTCGCCGATATTGAGAAGGCCTTCCTGATGCTTCTACTCCATCGTGAAGACAGGGGCTCGACAAGATTTTTATGGCCACGGGACCCAATGGATCTAGATTCAGAGTATCTGGTCTACAGGTTCAGAGTCTTCTTATTCGGGGCGACCTGTTCCCAGTTCCTTCTCAACGCTACTATCTTGCAACATCTTGAGGAGGCTGGACTAGATCCTGACTTCAAGAATGAGATCAAGCAGGGGATCTATGTGGACAATCTTAAAGGCACTGGAGACAATGAAGATTTGTTGCTCAAGAGATGCTGGGAGATCCGCGATATATTTGCCAAGGCTCATCTATACTTGAGAGAATGGGCCACTAATAGTGATCTTTTGAAAGGTCAATTTGCTTCTGACGGTGTAGCTACTGAGAATAGTGAGGTGAAGTTTTTAGGCCACAAATGGGACACTACCACAGATTGTATATCCTTCTGTCACACCCCATGCGGCAGTGAGTTATGACCAAGCGAAACTGCTTAAGCTTGTCAGCGAGGTTGTTTGATCCCCTAGGTTTTTTGCTGCCTGTAACTATCCGTGCTCGTATGATTTTACAGCAACTGTGGCGGCTAAAACTAGATTGGGACACGCCCCTCCCGATTGAGATACAAGATACTTGGCGGTTAATTCGGTCGGACCTTTCCACATGTTGCAAGGTCCATCTTAATCGTCAGGTTATTAGTGGTCAACAGGTGGATCTACATGCCTTTTCTGATGCTAGTAATAGTGCGTACGGTACTGCCATATACATATGCAATGGTAGTGAAGCGACGCTGGCTATAGCAAAGGCCAAAGTAGCCCCTATAAAGATTACAGTTCCTAAATTAGAACTTATTGCATTGCTTCTGTCTGCTCGTCTAATAAAGTTTACACTGGATGCTTATGTAGACATACTACAGATTAATAACGTCTATGTCTGGAGCGACAGTCAAATAGCGCTTTCATGGGTACACAGCCAGAAAGTGTTTCCTGTTTATGTTTCTAATCGCACTGATGAGATACATAACTTAGTTCCTACAGCTAAATTTCGCTATGTGAGCACCAGGGATAACCCCAGTGACATAATTTCCCGGGGGATCTCGGCGCAATAGTTTATGTCGTCCTCTATTTGGTGGCATGGACCTCCATGGCTTATATCTCCAACTGAATGGCCTCAGGATTTCAGGGAATGCATATCTGATCCTTCAAGTCGGCCCCAAGATGATGTGTTAAGTAGTTCGAATGTGAGTACTACGCATCAGGATAACAAGTTGGTAGAGTGGGAACGTTACGGCAGCTATGATCAAGTAATACGGGTATTTGCATGGATATACCGTTTCATTAACAACATGAGAAGTCGGGCTCACGGGTCTTTCCTTAGTGAAGATTCGAAGCATATCAGACTCCATGAAATGAGATCAGCAGAAGCGAAACTAATATGTTTAGTACAAAGGGAATCTTATCCTACTGAACATCAAATCCTGAGCAAGGAGTCAAAGGCCAAACCCTCAAACTTAATGAGGCAGCTAGGATTATATATGGAAGGAGGCATAATTAAGTGTAGAGGCAGGATACAAAAGGCGGACATTATTGATTCTGCGAAATATCCTGTCCTCCTTAGCTCCTCTCATTTGATTACCAAACTGTTGATTCGCCAATGCCATAGGACCTGCCTACATTTTGGCGTAAATTATGTTCTGGCGTATATGCGACAACGTTGGTGGATCCCTAAGATGCGACTAGCAATTAAAGGGATCCACAATAGCTGTACTATCTGTAAAAGATTACAGGGTAAGCCTTACTCCCCAATTGATCTACCTCCCTTGCCTGAGTTCAGGGTACAAAGGACTGAACCATTTCAGGTAACTGGGGTAGACTACACCGGAGCGATTCATGTTAGAGAATCGCCCGGTAATATCATAAAGGTATATGCCGTTCTATTCACATGTGCGGTAACCAGAGAGATTCATATTGAATTGATTGACGACCTATCCAGTGAGGGGTTTTTGCATACTCTAAGACACTTTGCAGGCCGCAATGGTTTCCCTCAAATTATTATGAGCGATAATGCGACTTGTTTTGTCGGGGTCTCTAAATATCTCCAGAGTTTAATGGATGACCCGCAGGTTGTGGCTACCCTCACTGGAAAGGGTTGTCAGTGGAGATTTATACCAGCACGTGCACCATGCTTCGGGGCGATTTGGGAGAGAACTATCTGTATCGTCAAATCTGCCATGATGAAGGTATTAGGAAGAGCAATGGTGACCAGACGGGAGTTGCAAACCATCTTCATAGAGATTGAGATGTCAGTCAACGACAGGCCCTTGACCTATACCTCGGCAGATGTTGATGACCTCTTACCCATTTCGCCTTCTATGCTAGCACGTGGACGAACCCTTAATACCTTTCCTAGATCGTCCGTAAATGACGAAGATCTGCAAGACCCTACGTTCGGCAATGCTGATGCCACACGTCGTCGCTTCCAGTATGTAAACAAGGTGTCCGACGATCTATGGAAACGGTGGACCCAAGAATATTTGCTGTCTCTTCGCGAGCGTCACTCTCATAAGATCAAAGGGACGAATCAACGATGGTCTCGTATCGGGGATATCGTCCTGATTCATGATGAGCGTCCTAGGTTATTTTGGAAGCTTGGTAGGATTATCGATTTGTTCCAGGGCATTGATGGTCTTATAAGGGTTGCTAGAATACGAACTTCGACTGGGGTTACTATTCGCCCAGTCGTAAGGTTATATCCCTTGGAGCAGGATGTAGAACTGCCGGATGATCCTGGCGTCTCTACTGATACCCCTCCGCGGGAGAGTGCTGGTGACAGTGCTCCTCAAGGTGGGGCAGCTGATGATGAGAAGGATGATCCTCCTCAGGCTTCAGGTGGCGCTCGTCCCAAAAGGAGGGCAGCTATGAGTTCCGTGGATCTTTGGAGATCAAAGATCAAACAAGGTGATCTTTGACTTCGATGTCCTTTTTTGTTTTCTGTATATAGCTCCTGTATATCATTTTTGGTGGCGGGCAATATGTCGGGAATAGGGTAATGATCCCGACAGTTTTAGGTCCAATAGGACATTTGAATTTGGCGGTATCGTATCGCATGTACGATTTCGGCTGGTTCTTTGTGTATTGTAGTTTATTCTTAAGTATAGGTTAAATATTAACTGTAATGTATAAATATCTACATCAGCTCTAGATGTATCATGAAACCAAGTTATGGGT
This sequence comes from Paralithodes platypus, assembly GCA_032716605.1. Lineage (NCBI taxonomy): Eukaryota > Metazoa > Arthropoda > Malacostraca > Decapoda > Lithodidae > Paralithodes > Paralithodes platypus. The sequence goes on along the minus strand of CM064519.1, from coordinate 16,327,411 downwards.
TATAATTATTATGAGCCGGCAGCCATATGTAATTTCGCGAAGCGATCGGACGCCGGCCCCTTAGTCTCTCAATCAACACCATACAGCCAACATCTCCCCCCCCCCCCCCCCCCCCCCCCCCCCCCCCCCCCCCCCCCCCCCCCCCCCCCGGGCTCTGACTCAACCCACAGTTCACCATGTGCTACAATTATTAATCTATAACAACAGTCCTACATCACCAGTCCTCTAAGCTAAGTTCATTGTATCGATATTGTATTATGTGAACAAATGTTCCTACATGTCATGCAATTGAATTAGCCGTGTGTGGGGGACTGGATTACACCCATCGACTACGTCGTTGGTAATTATATTATAACTATTTGTTGGGATATTTCATGTACCAGTGATATGTAATTTAACCTCTCTATCTAAATTCCCGACATGGTCTATTAATTCATGAATTCATATTTTGTTTTTTAGTTTCCTCCCTTGACCTCCATCAAGCTTAGAAAAACACCCCCTAGACCCCCCTTCAAGATAAATTTGAACATTTTCCGGTAGAAAAATTTCCCGGCCAAAGGCTCCTCTTAAAATTGCAGGCTCACTACCGCTCGCCAGGAAAAAATAGACACCTAAATGGCACGAAAGGTCTTAAAATTTACAACTAAATGGGGCGAAAGGTGTTAAAATCACCAAACTAATGGGCTGAATGTCTTATAATCTCAAAACTAGTGGGGCTAAACATTAGGGAGAAGGGGGTCCAGAAAAACGGTTTTCCTCCCCTTAAGATAAAAAACACTATTTTTGCACTTGATTGGACACTACTCGTTAGTAGAGTCGTGAGCATATAATTATAAGGTTACATCAATTCGAATCTTTGAACCTACGAAACCCATTTCTGAAGCATCTGGGCTATAATAATGTATTGTATGGGCTAGTTTGTTTTCGATACTGATTCAAATGAGTGCCTCGCCATTTATGCTTTTGACTGTACTGTACTGTACTGTATTGTACAGTAAGTTCCCTTATTAGCCCTCAAAGAGCATATTCAAATGTCCAAAGTACGCATATTTTGTAAATAGTTTACTCCGAATCTTCCCATAAAACGTATATGCACCATTTGAAATTTGGATATTTTTATGCCAAACTCTGAGGCGTTTGAGATAATATTTAATTACCACTATTATCTCGTTTGAGTTCAATAAATATTCGAATGGTGTACTTAGACTGTATCATGAGTGAACAATCTTTCATAAGATTCAGCTTGAAGCTTCAAAATGTTTCAGAATTAATTATCATGTACAATTTAGGACGCATATACTGGCATTATATATTTTCGCGAACGGAATAAGTGAACCAAGAAACTCAAATTTCAGGTAAAGAATAAATGGAAAGATTCGATTAATTTCGGGACAGCTTCGAAATTTTATGGGTGGATTTTGATGCCCTAGAGTGAACTTTTTTTGTCTCCTTACAGCCCTGGAGGTAACTGAGCAGAAAATGAGATCCAAGTTCGGGCTGACGCAGTTCTTGCCGTGGTCGGTTGGGGTGATGGTGACCAGTGGATGGGCCTACTTGGTGAGGGACTGGAGAAGTTTGCAAATCGTCATTACAGCGCCCGCCTTGATATTCTTCGCCTTCCTGTGGTGAGTTAACTGTTCTCTAACTTAATCCCTTCTGTGCCGGCAAGTCTTTTTTTTTTTTTCTAGCTTCATTTAGATAATTTTATGAAGCTTAGGAAGGATAATATATGGTAGCTAAAAGGATGATTTTAGGTAGTCTGTCGCCTATTAATGGGTGGACGTCCTTCCTAGCTTGAATACAATCTTCTAATAGCTGGCAGAATAGAATGAAAAGGACGTCGTCGGTACTGAAGGGGTTAAATACACTCTAGGACGCACATTTTGGGTTGGGGAGCCGACCAGGGCTGCATGGCTTGAACCGAGTAAGCTGTTCCCTCCCACACATATTTGGGGGTCCACATCTCAGCGGACACAAGGTGGACCACTCACCTTAGCAGTATTAGACCAAAGGCTAATAACGCCCTAGGCTTCCTGCGCAGTTATCTCACTAATTGTAACATAAACCTCAAAATTCTAGCATTAACACCTTACGAGCGGCCTATGCGGTTTATTTATATGTACCGCACAGTGAGGTGTTTTTAGCCAAAATAGGGCTGTTTACGTGATCATTTTCATGCCTAAATAAGACCCAGAACGTAAAACAAGTACCTATCCCTGAAAGGGCATAAACAGAGCTTTCGAATGACACCATAACGATCCTTGTATGATGGATAGTTTTCTTGCAATAACCGTGCAACGCGAGTGCAAAAAGCAGGTAATTCGGTACTTTCGGTACATAATTGAGTATGTAGCGAGTGAGAGAGGGAGGAGGGAGCTGAGATTTGTGTCAGTAGGTTCGCCGCGGTGGTCTGGAGCAGTCATACGCTCGCTAGTCTCCTGCCACCACTTGTCTCTCTCTCTCAGCCACATTACGTGCTGAAATTGCCACTCGACCTATGTCGAGCGCCGCCACATAGTCCAGCTTTATTTAACTCGACTTATGTTGCTCGCCGCTAATTAAGGGTTAAAACATTTGTCCGGCCACACTTAGAATACAGTAGCACTGTCTGGGATCGACACTCGTAATAACCTAAATAAACTAGAAACCATACAAAGCTGCAAGATGGACCAGACGTGATTACAGACTCACTACACCTGTCACTTTGATCAAACAAGACTAATATCGTATAAATACGATAGACTATGACTCTTTTGTGATCTTGTATGTCTCTGTGACGTCACGATCTCTCCTACAGCACGATGTAGGACGAGTAGATCGTATATTATAAGATTGTAAATAAGTTAAGTTATAAAAGGCCTAATATGCTATTAAGCAATATTGCCATGGTCTTATGTAGTATATATGAATTTATCGTATATATTAATATAATTTATCGTATAGAGCAACCTAAATGCGGTACGATAATTTGGGCTCCTGGCGGTTTGCCAAGGCAGCAAGGTGTGCTTTTGAGGTACGCCAGAGCCTTCACGAACACCAACCAGTTAACATCTAATTTTCCGCCCTCAGTTGATCGTGCTTTTGTGCCTCTAATCACAATACACATACAGCAATACACACAACTACACCATCACGACGCTCTCATCGACATCATGACTGACTGATAGATAAGCATATTATTCATGTCCATTCCCATGTAATCATTTATTCTTTCTTTAACTTGACTCGTGTCTTGGGACCGAAGTCTCGTTCCCCATTGTCCACCGCCATATTGGGTAAAACGTTCTCCCTTGCCTCATTGCCACGTGGAACTATTGGTGAGTTAATTCCTGGCTAATATTAACCCTTATAACCTTACCCTATAATTATATACATTTATTATGTGAGACCTTTGGATATAAATTGGCTTGTTTCAGATTGAATTCAATTTAGATATAGAGTATTCATTTAGATTGATTTTATTTGATTCATTATAGCTTAGTAATATTTAACTTCCATTGATAGTTTACCACAACTAGACCCACTTGCAACAAGACAAATACACAGACCACAGATGTTATAAAATCAATAACAATTTAGTAGACAAAGATATATATATATATATATATATATATATATATATATATATATATATATATATACTGTATATGGTACGATTTTAGTTACTGGACACCTATTTGACAGGTACCACCGAGGATTTAATACATATTTGTTTTCGGTTTCCACGCATCCAACATTAAGCTACACCTTTTTCTGGTCCGGTAATAGTATTGAAAACTATATAATAACTTTTTAAATGTGGTTTTCGACGAGAATAAAACGGGGCGTTTGGGCCAAAAATCGGCGGCGGGGGGAGTCCGTCGTCGCTTCGGATCGTCAAGTTTTTTTTACCCAGGACGCTCGAGGTGACGGCCAGCTGTTTTACTTGACCCTTGCTGGTGGGGGGGGGGGGGGGGGGGGGGGGGGGAAGAGCCCCCCTCAACCCTGTCCTGTATCCCACGCCCTATAACGCAAGTTTTTATTAAAAAATTGACCCAACAAGCTTAGCCATTTTAAGTCGACCGCCAAGGCGGGAAGTCACTCAGAGCTTAAAGTAAACAAAGCGACGATGCTACTTCCACGAACGAACGCAACCGAGTTGTCTTTATATTTCATCTCCTATTATCATTATTAAAGTGTCCCCATTGCTTTTTTAGTGTTTCGTACACCAGAAAAGGGTGTAGCTTGGTGTTGGATGCGTGGAAACTGAAAAAAATATGTATTAAATCGTTGGCGGTACCTGTCAAATAGGTGTCCAGTAACTAAAATCGTACCATATATTGTTACGACCGGCACAACGAAATAAACAAGGGCACTTAATATTGGACTATAAGATAGGCTAGATCTGCAATAACGGTACGCTAATTCCAAACCCTCTAACTATTAAGCCGGTGAACAAAACACTTAAACCCTCCAGAGTTAATCTACTGGATAACGGGGTATCAATTAACTGGGTTAAGTGTACTTCTACAAAGGCTTTCCGGTGACGGCAAAGCCTACTCACAACAAGAGTAATTACGTTAATAAAAAGCTCTCAAGTAATAACAATGCTTAAATAAACTGACAAGATTTAATAAAAGGTTATATGCTTAACTCCTTCAGACATATTATGTTCCAATAAGTCCGAGGAGGCGGGAGCCCCAGGATCATTGCCACTGCCAAGCACTACACTCGCAACAACACTGCGGCCGTTAGAATTATCGGAGAAGGCTGAGGTTGCCTCCAACGGTTTTATCGTAAGCTAACTTATCGAGCTCATATGACGCAAAATCGCGTCATAAACTTATTGGAGAGGCATGGAGACAAGTCCATATGACGCGATCGCGTCATATGAGTTTTTGGTTATAAGTTCCATATGACGCGATCGCGTCATATATGTCGCAAGGAGTTAAGTTATCTTTAGTGTGAGTCTGAACTCAACACTAAACTCTTCAATGCTCTATGAAAACACTTTAAGTCTAGTCCTACAGCAAACAGATATGGAATCTTCTGAAAAACGTCTGATGCTCTAGGATGCTCGTCGAATATAGAACAGGAATAATGCAGGGGCAGGAGACCAAAGCGTGTATCCTACATACACCAAAAAGTAGGATACATATACATGGAAACAAGAGAGTGCAACATCTCTGTAACAGCACTAACAACAGCCACTCAAAAACAGTACTTCCTTAGCCAAAGTAACAGCCATACTGGGTTGTGCACTATGCATCAACCTAGGCTAAAACAATACGTGAATAATTGCTAAAGCATACGCAGTTAAAGTTAATAAACAATATGCTGTCTTTCTTACTAATAAAGTCTAGCAGCGGCATAAAGGTACAGGGCAGAGCTCAAACATGCTCGCAGCCTACTGTCTCCCCTGAACAGATTTTCCTTATCTTACGTTGAGTGACTAGGAGGCTCTCTTGGTTAGTCCAGATCTCCAGTATCTGGTCTTACCCTGGCGCTCCTCAAAGGTCAACAAAATGAGATAGCAAGCATACAAGCAAGAGTAGGCAAAAGCCCTTAGCTTGTATACTGCTAAGCTCTCAAAGGAAAATATGCAGAAGGGTGTACTACAGGCTACCTAGCTCCGTCGAAGTCGTACAGGCTCTGACTTGCCATATACATAACTCAGACAACGACCAAAGATACCCTCCACTGTCTAGCATTAAATAGTAATAAAGAACAACCAAATAATTAGAAGCACCCAATAATATGAATCCATGTGACTATGATTATAATAACCTCTAAAGCAAGTGCAAAACATATGTGAGAACAGGCGCTGGTAATACGACTGGCCGACTATGGAAGTCGTATGCGAGAACCAGAAGGGTTGGGTAATTGAATAAAGATAAGAAGTATTGGAAAGAAGGAGTTCAGAGAGAGGCAAAGCAGTAAAGGGGGTTAGATGCGAGACAGAATGCGAGGGACGTCTAGGACCAAGCGCACAATGCCATGTTCTGAGGAGAGGGAAGGATAGGAGCCCGACCACTGGGCAAGGAGGGCGGCGACCAACCACAGGCCACTACGTCACAGGACAAGCAGACTTCATATACCACGCTAGGCCCACCGTCCAATAGCGAGCTAGTGGGCCCACCGAGCGAGGAATGCACACGTACACACACACTGCCTCTTCGCTCTCCAACTCTCTCTCTCACGCGCTGCATATTATAATCACTACTATGGATATAAAATACTTCTAAGTGTCACAGACAAGAATAAAGGCAAACACTGATCTGTCTGTGACAACACGAAAACTAAGAAAGAAAGAATAGCGTTCTACGATTATTATAGCCCATTTCACTGCCGTGGCGAGTGCTAGCGAGTCACGAGTACATTCTGGCAAGCTGGCCAGCATAACAATATCTATATATATATATATATATATATACCCGACAAGTATACAATTTATATGATGCAGCCACAACCTATAATACCACACCTATCAGGCAAGCACGGACATATTTAGATAATAATTTTGAACAAAGCTTTTTTCATATTCTCCCTATAGAGGGCAGTTTCCTAATTTTATTAAGTGTTTAATCGAAAATTCTTTACTCAACTCCACATATTCCCTTATCTTCATAGCCCTCCCCACTAGTATTTTAGACTGTTTTTAGATTGTTGGTTAATGGGTAAATACTATTTTCCACCAGTCCTTGGTATAAACCAACCCTTTACATCGACGAAAATATAAGATTTTTTATTTTTGTTTATAAAAATGCTGTCCGGGGTGTCTCCAATTGTTACCAAACGATCTAATAACATGTTTGTTGTTTTCGACGAGAATAAAAGGGCGCGTTTGGCCCGAAAATAGTTTACCGCCTCTTCGGATTATCAGTTTGTTTAAATGATGCTCAAAGTTAGTTAAGTTTGCTCTTGTTATTTGCCCCTTCCTGGCAATATACTGTAGACAATAAGTCTACTGGGGTGATCATACTGTATCCCACGGCCAAGGCTGGAAATAATTTTAATGTGCAAAGTAACTTTTGAGTGTAATATAAACACAGCGATCGAGGTTACTCCCCCGAACGCAACTCTTCATAGTTATCTTTATATTTTGTTACTTTCTTGTCTATTATTATTAGGGTCTCCATTACGTTTTGGGTGTTTTATACACCAGAAAAGGGTGTATCTTGACGGTGGATGCGTGATAACCTAAACAATTTTTAAGTCCGTGGTGGTACCTGTGAAGTGCGCGCTAATAAATTGATATCGCACAGAGTTTTACCCCAGGCACGACACCATTGCCGTTGATAAGTTTACATTGAGGGACCTGCAGAGTGCCACTCTCGGGCGGCATAATGTGCGTGGGTTGTGTATGGTGTCAATGATTAGGAGAAAAATCAAGGAGAATGATTAGGATTAGGGAAATAATGACTGGTGATCCTAGTTCTAAAAGAATCAAGAGTGGGGCTATAAACGGTAGCATTCAAGGAGACTACATCGGACTCTTCTTCTTACCTCTGACTGGGTATAAGCTATCCTAGTGTTTACTACCCTATACCCCTTTGAAAGGACATTAGCCTAACCTAACAACCTTACCTAACCTATCCTAGTATTATGGGTGGGGGCTGCTGCCCCCACACCCCCGCTATTTGACATCTTTGACAGATTTTTGGTGTTTTTTTTTTCTGTGAAAAGTGTATTTTTTCAGTTTGTCAATAACGAAAATCCTCCATGCGGACTATATGGAGAAAAATATGGCGAATCTGTTGGTGCCTATTTTCCCTAACAAATTGTTTCTAATTAGGCGGACGTAGTGTCCTTGAACATTATCCTATAAACTATATGTAATGGGAGGTGATCCCACTCTTGGATGTTGCAGGGAAAGAAATGAGTCTAAATATGTCTGTGCTTGCCTGATGGGTGTGGTGTTTTAGGTTGTCACTGCGTCTCGTATAGTGTATACTTGCAATGTATAAATATCATTCTTTGTCTATGTCTACTAATTTGTTAGTGATTTTTTATAACATTTGTTATCTGTGTATTTGTCTTGTTTCAAGTGGGTCTAGTCTAATGTCTTGAGTCAAGTAACAGATGTAGTGTATGTAATCTGTCTGATCCATCTTGCAGCTTTGTTTTGTATGGCTTTGTTTATTGATGTTATTGTGAGTGTGTGTGTGTCCCAGACGGTGTTGCACTCTTCTAGGTGTGACCAAACAAGTGTTTTAAATGCTATAATTTTTATGATTGCGTTCCACTTGGCGAGATTCCTGTGCAGCAAGCCCAAGGCCTTGTTAGCCATTGTTCTGATGCTGCTAACGTGAGTGGTCCATCTCATGTCCGCTGAGATGTGGACCCCCAAATATTTGTGGGAGGGATCAGTATCAAGAACAGTGCTATGAAGTTTGTAGGAAAAAGGGAAAAAGGTTTTGTTCGAACTAGTGAAGTGGATATGGTGACATTTGTCGGGTTTAATATTATTGTCATCTGCAACTTGGCTTCCCATTCTTCAAAGGCAGTTAAGTAGTCTTGTAGTCGAAGGCAATCGTTCCTATTAAAAACTAAGCTATAATCTGCAAAGAGTCTAGTAGTAGAAATAAGCGATAGTGGGTGACCGTTTATGTAAGAAAGGAAAGATAGGGGACCCAGAACGGTGCCTTGTAGAACACCAGAAATTACAGGCACAGTAGAAGAATGAGCACCCTCGAGAACAATATGTTGATCCAAATTGGTCAAAAAATTTCTTAATCCAGTGAAGAAGTGGTCCTTTGATGCCCTAATAATCTAACTTGGGTAAGTCTTTGGTAGCGGCCTTTGTCGAAGGCAGAATTCTTTTTTTTTACAGTGCTTTCATATAGTGCCCCTATAATGCATTTACGATAGTATTGACATATCTAACACAGAATGATGTGCTTTGACAAACTTATAACTATCCTTGAAATAGATGGGTCTTGTATCAGGTTGGTCCTAGACTAATGCCAAATTGTCTATACATGTAATGTTTATTTTAAAATGTATCCATGAATAAGCCCTATTCCACCTTCTATTACAGGCACTCTACTGATGAGCTCGACCATTCTAATAAAATACCTAACTACTCTACTGCCTTCAGGTTGTTGGGCGAGTCTCCGAGATGGTTGGCAGTGGTCGGGCAGCACCAGAGGGCCCTCACGGAACTAAGTAGAGCTGCCAGGTGGAACAACGTCAGCCTACCTCCCGATCACGTCCTGGGAAACATCATGGACACCATGAGACGACAGGTAACAGGCTGCCCAAACCAATCTTTCAACAAACTTTTTTGCAATAATATTTTGACTCCATAGATTTTCTGTATATATGCTAACACTATTTTGTAATATGACACGAAATGTGAATGCATCTATATAGTGTAATAATATGCATGCCATTATTTGTATACACATCCACATTGTTCAGACTTAGGGTGTTCAGGCATGTTGACCCCAACGTACCTTAAATTTGTCTGTCACTGTTTTGGCTTTGCAGGCGACACTCGTTACAGGTAGCCTGTCTTTGTACATACACATAGAAAAAATGGGGATGGTATTTTTTTTTCTTTTTTTCACAATACAAAAAATGGATTTTAGCCTAATATCTACAGTAATATGAAACCCTAGTAAGATCGCTTGATTTACATAAGTCATACTCTCGCAGTTATGATCGCGTCGAGTTTGACTGATTATTATCCCACGGCCACCTGTTGTTAATCTATATGATGATGACAATAAGTAATGGAGGCAGTGAGGCTTTTTATCCCACGGCCAGTTGTTGAGTCAATTATTTTATTACTGGCTGTTGATACAATAATAGGGTGCTTTACCCCTCCATAGCTTATCATAATATATATTACCAGCAGGGGACAAATAACTGCTAACTGTGGTATAATTTTGTAAAATATAATTAGACGCGAACGTAATTGCCAGCGTGCGACTTTGGTAAACTAAGCGCGCGGTACACCCGCTAACACAACACTTACTGCCAACTTTCATGAGTCTTATTGGAGATCCATTCGAAAGACATTTTAGCCCTATAATGGTTACTATGGGTGTAACATTGATTACATCATATGAAGTCACGATCAGAATGAATAACTTAAAGGACGGTTCTGGTACATGGAAAACCCACTACACACGTACACACACAAACCACTACTGAATATAATGAGCAATGTTGCTAATTTTCTTTCAATATAGGGAGTTTGGTGCAAGACGATCAGAATGGCTAAGTCTCCACCAAAGAATTGGGTTAGAGTGATATGCGACCAAGTTTTCATTCTTTTTAGGTGGGTATGTAGGCTCGGATGCCATTGGCTCTAGCCCACTCATAATGTTCGGGGACTTCACCTATTTCTAGCTATGGAAACGAATGTATGAATACATAATTGTCTATGCATCAAGTACAAAATAATACTATTTATTGAAAAGCAAGCTCTATCCAAAAATCAATCGAGATAATTAAAAATGCATACAGAAAAACATAAGAGGTCCACGAATTCTTATGAGTGGGTTAGAGATTATGACATCAGAGTGTACAGAAAGTATAATAACTCTTTTAATCTTTAGTGTTTCCATTGTGAAATTTTGTCCTCGTTATCTTATTCTGTCAAATTAAGTTTGTGGAGATTATGTGGGTGTCTGTAAGCAGATTGTCAAATATACTAATGAACAGATTTTGAAAGATCTTAGTCAGTACATTAATTTCGTACAAGAATAGACATTATTGCTTTGGCTAACATCTGATTAACCTCATTCCCCATTTTAACCCATCGCTTGCCCCAAATTAATTGTTCGGCTCAATTTTGAGTTTATGCGATTGTCTATCTGTCAGTCTGCTATTTGAGTTTATTTTTTAAATTGTTCTTGTATTAATTTGTTTATACTATTTTAATGTTACTACACAGAACTCCAAAGATGCGACTGATTACACTGGTAACCTGCTTGAACCAATTTGTCGTGTCGATGCTGTTCTTCGGCCTGACCCTGGGAGCGTCAGCGATGGAGGTGGACCCCTTCGTATACGTCGCCATTTCAGGAGCCATGGAGCTTCCCGGGTCGACCCTTATCGTACCTCTGGCAGGGCGCGTGGGTCGTAAGAAGCTGATAATGTCTGGCTACGCTCTCAGTGCCGTTGCTCTTCTTGCTCAGCCTCTCATACCAAGTGGTGAGTGTATACAGTTATAAGCATAAATGGCGACGCACATATTTGAAGCAGTATCGAAATATAATGTGGCAATACAATGCATAATTACTGTATAGCTTAGATGGTTCAGAACTTTGCTTTATTTAGTTTTTCTTCTATGTGGATGAGTGAGACAAAAGGCCAAACTGCCTGTGACTAGTGCCTACCCAGAGTTGAAAGAGTGACCGAACCAAAATCAGGTAATGTTAGAGCCAGCATGCCTGGACACATGGAGTTTGAAGCAATTTAAGGGGAGATGGTAGTTTTTTCTGGACACCTTTCTCCCTCATGCTTAGCCCTATTAGTTTGGTGATTTTAAGACCTTTCGCCCCTTTTTTTATGTCAATATTAAGACCGTGTCATTTAGGTGTCTATTTTTCCTGGCGAGCGATAGCAAGCCTGTGGTTTATGAGGAACCGGCCTTTGGCCGGGAATTTTTCTACCGATTTTTTTTACAAATATCTTGAAAGGTGATCCTGGGGTTGTTATAAGTGTGATGGAGGTCTAGTATAGGGAGGAAACTAGAAAATAATTTATAAATTAAAAAATCGACCAAAAACTCAACCAGCCTCCTTTAAGTCATAGGAGAAGGGAAAGATGGTTCAAAGATTCTAATAATGCTAAAGAAATGTACTGATAACGTTTACATTTCAGAGCATCACTGGTTGTCCGTAACCCTGATAATGATAGGCAAGATGGCAGCCACTTGTACCATCAACATGGTGTTCCTGTACGGGCTGGAACTGAATCCCACCGAGATCCGCAGCCAGGGGATGTGTGCCTTCATGGTGGCATCCAGAGCGGGGGGCATTGTCGCTCCCTTCATTATGGCCGCACTGGTAAATATGATTTTATCTATTTTGTAAATGCACACATACACATACACATTCTCTCTCTCTCCAGCTTCGACTATTTCTCCCTATCTTAGACACTTTTCTTCCCTACCTCTCATTTTGTATTTCCGATTAATTCTCTACTTTCCTCTTGCCTGCGAATCTCTACAGTATATCTTTCTGCACATCATTGTGGATGCCCTGTATGGGCTAGAGCTAAACTCTAAAGAGATGTCCTTCCAGGGGATGTGTGCTTTCTTGGTGGCACTGGTGACCGACTCGCAATTACTTATACAGTATATTTATATTTACAATGGGCATCCATATTGATAGGTTGATATATCATAATGATCCTCATCATTCATTATTATCTGTAGCATTTTTCTTTCTCCTATAAAGCTCTCTATGAAGGATAACCATAGCAAATTTAATTATAATTTAACCTGAGGAGAATGTCATTGATGTCTTCAAAGTACCACCCATGCAAATATATTACCTTAAATTCTGAAAAAAATTGTTATATTTACCATATTAAGCAATATTACTACTCCATATGCATATATTTTACTTGAATAATGAACATGTTAACATTGAAAAACTAAAAATAGGTGTAAGGACGAGATATCCAGTGTGAAACTGTATATTTGTGACGGGAATGGTAGGGGAGGTAGTCGGGAGGGAGTGTGACATAGGTGTACTTTCTCAGGAATTTTGAGTTACTGATAGGTCCAGGCTGGTCTTGTGCCTGTGAAAAGGAAGAGAGGGTAAGGGGGAGTGTACAGGAGGGTGACTAAATGTATTTGAGGTGGGAGAGACTAATTTTATAGGAAGTGGGTGAGAGAAAATCTTGGATAAATGAGGGGGAAACGTATGATTCGGGTTATAGATATGATGTAGGAGAGAGATAGATTTTAATTCACGTTTTCTCCCCAGGACTCTACCTATCCCTGGGCCATATCGGTCATCTTCGGTGGCAGTGCCTGTGTGGCGGGGCTGTCCGTACTGCCGCTGTGGGAGACCAAGGACACCAGCCTGCCAGACACTGTGGCGGCTCTGGAGGGATAAGTCACTCCACCCGCTGGTACCAGGAGAGTGCTCATAGTCCAGCGGACCAGGTGAGCAGATTCAAAGTTTGAGTCTTTTAGAGTGGTTCAATTTATTGCTTGTCCTTTCTCACTAGCTCTCGCTCTCACTCTCGGTTTTTCGCTTGCTCTCGCTCTCACTCTCTCTGATTAAATCCTCGCAGGGATAGTAATATCTGTGTATCTATATAAATCTCTTGTAATATATATTATGCATTTCTGTACAGTTCGTTCGATATGTGGTATAAATTTAATTGAACGATGAGTCCTATTTTGAAACCTTCCCTTGCTAACTTGAGTCGGTGTTTTCCTATAGTCACTGTTCACTGTCGCAAGACTATCATGTAGTATTATACTAGCTACTTGGGAAAACATTTGTATAACCGAAAGTATAATACTTGATTATCCGCATCCCCTACCCAACGCTACCTTCCCGACCCAAGCAAGGAAAGAAGCAATAGTTATGGGAATCTAAAATTGGCACCTATGGCAGCTTTAGAATTATGAAAGGGCACTTCGACTTTGGTATCGACAACTAGGAGAGAAAATATAGATTTGCTGAATTCTTCAAAATATTTTCTTTAGAAGCTAAACGACCAAACTTTCTGAAAAAAAAAGAGTTTGTGTGACTCCACCATAAGAAAAAGTTATGGCCATTGATATTTTTGGTTTTAGTTACGATGATGCCTATTATCTTGTCATTGGGTAATTGTTATGCCGAAATCTGCCAGTAAGCCCCACGAGCACTACACCAACCCCAACACCAACACCAAACGGCCTTCGGCCGGGAAATTTTTCTGTCGAAAAATTTACAAATTTATGTTGAAGGAGGATCCTGGGAATGTTTTTTTTGTTAAGCTTGATGGAGTTCTAGGGAGGAAACTAATGATAAAAAGATACACAAATGTGCAAATAAATACACCCATCCCCCCTTAAGCAATAACCCAGGTCTTTGAGACGCTAGTAATGTCGTAAGGTGCTCTGGGGTGGTAGGAGTACAAAGGAGTACAAAGGAAATCAAGCAACAACAGATCTAGTGACCCTTCTAGGCTGCTTGTCCTCCAAAACACTGAGGATCAAGTGTCCAAACAGTGGTTTAGAGTGGGTAAGGGAACATTGGAAAGGGAACTACTGCCCTAGAACTAATATCCGTGGCAGGATTAGGAAGTTAGTAGGGGACAGATGGGTTAGTAACTGAGGGGGGGGGATAAAATAAAGTTATTCATTTACAAACGCAGTCGGTCGCGGGTTTGATGCGAGATATTTGTCTAAGCGGAGTTTAAATGAATCAACGGTGCTGCAGTCTATAACGTCTCGGGGAAGCCCATTCCACAAGTTGACAACTCGATTGAAGAAGAAATTCTTAGATTCGTGTGAGTTAAAATATTTACCAATAATTTTGCAACCGTTTCCCCGCGTGTAATTAGATTGGTCGATAGTGAAGTACTTACTACAGTTCATATTGTCAATGCCTTTGATGATTTTGAACACTTTAATTAAGTCGCCTCTTAATCTGCGCTGGGTTAAAGGAAATAGATTTAATTCTCTAAGACGCTCTTCGTATGGTTTGTTCTTTAGGCTAGGTATCATTTTGGTAACTCTACGTTGAACTCGTTCTAGCTTGTTTATATCTTTTTGGTAATAAGGGCACCAGGATTGAACGCAGTATTCCAGAAGAGGGCGGACTAAGGAATTGTAAAGGGTTAGGATAACTTCTTTGGATTTATGCTCAAATGACCTGCCTATAAAGCCAATTATTTTGTTTGCCTTCTTAATAACACCTTCTGAACATTGTTGACTCGGTTTTAGGTTACTCGATATTGTTACTCCCAGATCGGTTTCTTTGTTTACATTCTTAAGCTGAGTGCCATTCATCGAATAGTTTGCTTTCTCATTTAGGTATCCGATATGTATTTTGTACTATTGTTAAGGTCTTGTCATGTTGCAAATTTGATTTTAAATAATATTTTGACATTTAACATGTAGTTTCTTTATTCATGCAGAGTTTAGTCAAATTTGCCAGAACGTCCCGGACTTCCCAAACTTGACTACTTCCTTTAACGTGACGATAGTGCGTTGTTATATGTGCGATTAGTTTGCTTGGGAAACAGATTAACTTGCTCATGTAGTAATGTACACCCTATGTGGTGGATTGTGTTCTTTTATTTAATAATTTTCATTTTAGTAAGCGTTGTTTCCACATAGCGATTTTGATAATTTAATTTGACTTTATATTGTCCTTGTCCCAATTTTGGTTTGTTTAGTTTGAAAGTTTTACATTTTAATGTAGTACTTTACATTTATCCGCATTGAAACTCATTTGCCAAATTTGGGCCCAACATGACAATTTATCTAGATTGTGTTGCATATCGTCAACTTGATCTTTTGAGAGTACGCTATTTGCAATTTTTGTATCGTCAGCAAATTTTGAGATTGTACAGGTGAGACCCTCATCTATGTCGTTTATGTAAATTAGAAAGAGAATTGGTCCTAGTACCGATCCCTGGGGTACCCTGCTACTTACATTGGTCCATTTAGATGCCTTACCGTTTATGACTACTCTTTGCTTTCTGTCGCTGAGCCAATTTTCTATCCATTTCAACACACCGTCTTGTATTCCATGCGCTTTTAGTTTTAGCAGTAAACGTTTGTGGGGAACTTTGTCAAAGGCCTTTTGAAAATCAAGGTATATAATATCTACAGCTTTACTCTCATCGTAGAGGTTGAGGATATCGTGGAAGAAGTCTAAGAGGTTTGTTAAACAGGAAAGTTTTTTACAAAAGCCGTGTTGAGTATCTTTAAGTAAGTTATTTGCCTCTAAGTGATTTACGAGTCTGTCTCTTATGACCGTTTCTAGCATTTTACATACAATTGAGGTTAAGCTAATTGGACGATAGTTACTGGGTAGGGATTTGCTGCCTTTTTTGAATATCGGTGTTATGTTGGCTAGCTTCCACTGATCAGGCATAGTCCCAGACTGCAAGGATTCATTGAATAGCAATATCAGTGGTTTGGAGAGCTCATCCTTAGCTTCCTTTAGAACTCTAGGTGAGATTGTATCAGGTCCAGGCGTTTTATTTACCTTGAGTTTATCTAAACAATTCAATACTTCTCTCTCTGTAACGGTGATATTGCTTAGAACATCTGAATTATCAATCTGAATCGGCGATGGTGTAAGGATATCACCGAGGTCTTCGGTTGTAAAAACTGATGCAAAGAAGGTATTGAGGGCATTACTCATTTGTACTTCGTCTTTGGTGTATTCTCCATTTTCATCGACTAACGGCCCAACAGTTGAAGTAACTACTTTTTTCTTTCTGATATAACTATAGAATTCTTTCGGGTTTGTTTTACTTTGATTCGCAACATGTAACTCCAGGGTCTTTTTACTTTGCTTAATTAACTTTTTGGCTTTGCGTCGTAGCTCTACAAATTTCACCCGTTCTTCGTCATTTTGCGAGGATTTTAATCTATCATTAGCAAATTTTTTAGCAAGCAGACAGTCTGAAATATCTTTATTCCACCATTTGGGCTTATCATTATGGCCTGGACGCCGTATTTTCGATGGTATGCAGTCTTGCACTGCCTTAAGGTAAGTGGTTGTGAAACACTCCCAAGATGTATTTATGTCGTTATTGTTAGTCAGAAAGCTCCAGTCAGTTTCTTTAAGCTTTGATTTAAGTTTATGAAAATTTGCTTTCTTGAAATTAGGGGCTTTCTCAATGCTGCTATTTGATTTGTTACTAGTAAACTTTAAAGTGAAAGTTATCGTACGATGGTCGCTGTTACTGAATTCATCACCAACATTCAAATTCTCTATTGATTCTTCTTTTGTTGCGAGTACAAAGTCAAGCACATTATTACCACGGGTCGGAGATTGTACAAATTGAAAAAGTGAAATCTCTTGCAAGTTAGCATAGAGGTCGTGTCCAGAGTGTGAAGTAAGAATATCGCCCCATTTAGTCACGGGTAAGTTGAAATCGCCAAGAATTACGGTATCTTGTATGTTAGTTATTTCTGCAATTTGTTCATAAATTTCACTGTCAGTTTGCACTGACTGGGATGGGGGTCTGTATAATAAAGCTAGTGTTACTTTAGTTCCTCGTTTATTATTTAATAGTACGTAAGATGTGTCTATATTCGCAATTTGAGGTTTTGACATGAAGACGGGATTAAGACTTTCCTTTATAAAAAACAGAACTCCTCCTCCATTTCTATTGATCCGACTTTTCTCAAACATTGTATAACCCAGGAAGCGTATATTCGGCTAAAAAGTCTGTCTTCCGTATTTAACCAAGATTCTGTAATGCCGATTATATCATAATGTTCTGGAAACACGATTTCCTCTAGATCTGAAAATGTATTGCGTATGCTACGAGCATTTTCATAAAACACCTTAAGAGTATTAGAGTTGGATGTTACTGATTGTGCATAGTCTGAATTTTCAGTTCGTATTTGACTTACACTACCCTGTCTGGGGTCTGGTTGACCCCGTTTTTTGAACGGAAATCCTTGACTGCATCGTTCAGCAGACGACCAAGACGTGCAGCTCCTACTTCATTGAGATGTACACCATCTCCTGAAAACAAAGATTTATCATAGTAAAAATGATCCCACGTGTCGACAAAGCCGATGTCCTCCTCCCTGCAGAGTTTGGCTAGTCGGCGATTTGTACTGGTAGCTATGTTGTAGAATCGGTTTTCTACATCAATCCGGGGAACAATTCCTGAAATTAAGATTCTATTAGATTTTTCCTTGAAGGACCTGATCAGCCGCCGGTACTTGCAAAGTAGTTCCTCTGACCGCGTCCGTTGGACATCGTTCGATCCAACATGGATGACGTACGTAGTGCTTGCGGGGGCGAGCCTGGAAACCTCTTCCACAGCCGCAACAATGTCGTCCACGCTGCCACCTGGGATACAGAATCGCTTTCTGGTCCTGGGTGCCCTGGCGCAGAACTCTGTTAGTTGGCCACGGACCATGGAGTCGCCCACAAGCCGAACTTCTTCCGTTTCCTCTTCCTCGTCAATAGCCAGAATTTTGAAGCGGTTTTGACATGTTGTCAGGATGACCTTCCTGGTACTGGTACTGGGATGCACATTGTTTCTCACTAACTGAAAATTGTCCTGAGGGGGAGTGAGAGTAGTCATTATTATTATCTGAAACATCTAAGGTAGCTGCTGCTGTGGGTACCGGTACTGTATGCACTGGAATGGCGGTTGACATCGTAGTGGTTTCTTGGGCCGAGGGCCGAAGTGGTTTCTTGGTAGTAGGAGATGGGGTTAAAAGAATGCCACTCGGTGGTATATTTAATAGGTAATCAGTAGTTAGTTCTCGTCGTTCTTCTGTTGTATTGGATATCGGCTACAGGTGCTTGGGTGCAATAAATTGAAGTTGTTCGTTAAGGGGGGATGGTTAACTTTTTGGTAGATTCTTTCATGTCTTTATTAGTTTTCTAGTTTCCTCCCTAGACCTCCATAAAGTTTAAAATAACACCCACTAGACCCCCTTTCAAGATAAATGTGTATATTTCTAGATTGAAAAATTTCCCAGCCGAAGGCTGGTTCCTCTTAAACTGCAGGCTCGCTATCGTTGTTCGCCAGGAAAAAATTAGACCCCTAAATGACACGAAGCGTCTTAATATAGACAAATAAATGGGGTGAAAGGTCTTAAAATCGCAAAACTACTATGCCGTAAGTCATAAAATCTGAAAACTAATGGGGCTAAACATGAGGGAGGAGGAGGGCCAGAAAAACTACCTATATCTCCTTTAATGCTGCACGGTGCTGGAGATGGAGCTTGGGTTGTTAAATAATATTTTGAATGTTGTTGATACAGCTTACGTTACACCGCACTCCTAGACAAAGTAGAAAGGAAAGCCTTTTGTATCAGTAACTCCCGTCCACTCACCAACTCTCTGTAATCTCTCTCTCTTCGCCGCAATGTTGCATCTCTCTTGCTATTCTATCGCTACTACAATAATCAGTGTTCCTCTGAGCTTTCCCAGTGTATACCACCTCCTCTACGTAGTGTACATAGTACCCGCCTTGCAACACAATCCCACCCCTACTCTGTGCAGCTCTCCAACCCAAGAGTGAAACGCTATTCTCAGACTTTCTTCTATTCAACTACTGAGCTTTGGAACTCTCTCCCAGAATCAGTCTTTCCCTCATCCTATGACTTAAATTGCTTCAAATTCCGTGTCCAGGTATTTTAGCTCGAACGTCCCTTGATTTTGGCCCTGTCACTTTCAAATCTGGGGAGGCACTCGCTGCAGGCAGTTATGCCTTTTGTCTCCCTCATTCACATAGAAAACAAAACAAAACCAAGATGTTGGTTATTACTGATCATACAGCTTGGGTTTACCTGGTAAGTGCGTGAAGTGGTTTGAATCCACCTATCCCTGGTGCGGTAATCCCGCCAAAAATACGAATTTCACAAAACCGCATGAAAAGTACATCAACACATTGTAAATATATACCCTCATCCACCACGAGTATATTATTGTATATAAATTATGTGGCAATGGCGTCGTTTAGCTCATTAGTTGCAATGTTGGACCATATAGGCAATAAAGTCGGGAGTAGGGGAGGAAGGTGCAGGATTTTTGTAATATCTCATATCTCCCATATAAACCAATACTATTATGCCACATGTGCACAAGTTTGGATAACAAGACACTTTTAAGAATTAGGGCTCCGAAATTAGGTTAAGAAAACTTTTTTTTTAGAGAATAATTATAGGCCTAGTCAAATAAACAAACAGAGTGGGAGGAGGGAGGGAGGGAGGAAAACGCGCTCACCTTCTCCCCTCCTCCGCTGCTTGCAAAGTGCTTTGTGACGGTTTAGCCTCCCCCTCCTTGCCTCTCGTATATGTACATAAGATAGAGGATATAATTAGGTTGAGTGACTGTCTCTGAGCACTGCTACTGTGTTTACAATGATGGAAGAGTAATGGTGTGAGCGTGTTTGAAAATTTTGTGAAGTTTGAAGTCGAGAATTGCCACTTCATCTTAGTTGTCGGCCAATTTTCATACGTATCTCGCCTTTGTGGCAGTTTTGGTGAATGTTTGAATATTGTGACTCAATTGAGTCTTCCTGCATTTGATCAATAAAACCTCATTAGAGTCTTGCCGCATTTTAGAGGTTAATAGGTCTATCAATAATATATTGAACGTTGCTAGTATTACAGCTTACTGTGGGCCCCTTTTGCTCCCCAGAACTCGCCCCCACAACATCCTGGAGGGTGGTCAGAACCTTAGGCTCCGACCACCTCCCGATCATTATCACCACCAAAACCAGACTCACCCCAGCTAGCCACAAACACACATACACCAATTATAAGAGCTAACTGGGAAGCATTCACAAATGAGACAGAACAACTCTAAACAGTACACCCATCACTAACATCAACAATGCTGTACACATACTCAATAAAACTATCCAAAACGCTGACAAGAAACACATTCCAAGAGGTAACAGAAAAAGACACAACCCCAACTTCACACCAGAATTTCAAAACCTCATCAGACAACGCGACATACTGAAACACTCCCCAGCACCCCACACACAAGACATCACACAACAAATTCAAGCACTCAACACCCAAACTAACAACAAAATACAAGAACAACAAAAACTAAATTGGAATAACTTCCTACAAACACTTGATCACAAAACAAACCCCAAAAAACTCTACAAAACACTAAACAGCATCATACTTTCCAACAGCAACACAACACAATCACATGCTGCAATCACAACAACAGACTCTACTCCTTCATGTAAACAACAAGCAAACACTCTCATCAATCACTTCTCACATGTCAGCCACCTAAAACCTCACAAAGACGACAGACGTGTCATCCGACGTAAGAGACAATTCCCCACAGACCCTGACTATACACCCTTCACCAATCACCAGACAAAGCATATCATCAACAATCTCAAGCACTCGCCCACCTGTGGCCTAGACAACATAAGCAACATACACCTCAGACACCTGGGAACACAAGACATACAAGCACTCCCTAACATATCAAACTACAGCTATTCACACAACACAATACCAGACATTTGGAAGCATGGTATCATCATCACATTCCCCAAACCCAACAAAGACCCCACGCTACCCACCGCCCTATCACACTCCTTTGCTCCCCCTCCAAAGTCATGGAATGCCTAGTATTACAACTAATTACACCTGACCTACCCCTAGCTCCAACACAACATGGCTTTGGGCCACTGTACTCCACAAACACTCTTCTCACAGACCTTACACAAAGAGCTTTCGACGGCATCAACTCAGCTAGACCACCACACAGATCACTATTAGCCACACTCGACATTAGTAAAACCTTCGATGCCATCCCCCGCCACAACCTAACAAACAAAATCTACAACACAAAAATGCACAACAACACAAAAAGGTGGCTGGCCAACTTCCTAGCAGGCAGATGTGCACACGTATCTTTTGCCGGTCAGTCATCTAAAATCAGAAACTTTCCAAACGGAGTCCCACAAGGATCCGTCCTATCGCCCGCACTCTTCAATCTGTACATGCACGATATAACTACACCCAATACGCCCCAAATAAACTTAGCCTCCTATGCAGATGACATAACACTCACATGCACACACCATGACCCAAAAAGAGCAACCGATCTCCTTCAACCCTATCTCAACACACTACATGGCTGGTGCACTACAAACAGACTTAATCTAGCCCCAGCCAAATCCACCGCAACCCTGCTCACAAGTTGGACAGGAGAACACGAATACATCCCTCAACTCACCATAAACAACACACCCCTAACATATACACACACACACTAAATCCTAGGAGTAACATATGATACTCATATGACATTCAAACAGCACACCACAAACATTAAAAAGAAACTGACACCCAGACTTAACGCCCTCAGGTCACTTGCTCACACAAAATTTGGACACCACAAAGAAACTACCACCACAGTATATAAACAATACATAAGATCAGTGATGGAATACGCAAGCCCAGCCTGGGCTTTTAACCTAGCTGAAACACATCATAAGACTTTACAGACTATTCAAAACAAAGCCTTGAAGATCATTACAGGCTGCACAGCTACTGCACCCACAGATCACCTACATCAAGAAACCAAAATCCTCAAAGTCAAAGACCATCTGGACATGAGAGGCACTCAATTCCTGGCAGCAGCCTCCACGAACCAAGACCACCCACTAAACTACATGGCAACACACCCACAGACACCAAGAAATATCAAAGCAACACCCAGCACACGGTATCACACACAATTATTGTCCTCTCTCCCTCCCTGCCCACCCCGAACCAACTTCCAGAAGCACATCCATACTCATATCTCTCACCGATCCATCAACTCACTCACAGACAACACGCAGCTGCATGCACGACCTCCCGAAATCCATCCTTCCGAATCCTCCCTTCCTCGCGAGGACAGAGTCCACCTGGCCAGGCTGAGATGCGGACACCATCCAGCTCTCCTGAGCTATCAGAAGAGACTGGATGACTCCGTTGTCGACTCCTGCCCGGGATGTAACACAGCACCCCATACCATTAAACACATCATAGAAGACTGCATTTCACACAACCACTTACGCCAACAACACAATCTACACTCAATGAGAGCTCTGTGGGAAAGCCCGATCGTGGCCATGGCCTTCCTCAGGGACTCGGGGCTGTTCGGCCAGGCAGCTTAGGGAACAACAACAACAACAACAACAACAACTGTGGGCCCTACTAGTCTGGTGTTCAGTTCAGGTAATTTTGGTAGTATTGATGCTTGCCTGATTTGGTGTCTGTTTGTCAGAGTAGAATTGAAGATTTGGTTGGAATCGGCTAGTGTGGCGGTGCATTCTGGTAATCCAAGAGGGGTCTATGTATAGGCCTTTTTGTAACAGGCTGCTTCCCTGTGTAGCCGGGGGCAAACGTAATAACAGAAGAGATTGTCATTCCAGTTTTCTTTGATGTGCCTGTGGGCGTCTGTGAGGGAGAACTATAATTTATAGGCATAACTCTTTCCATATGACTGCTGTGTTCATGTTTGCTTTATTATTTACTTTGTAGCTTTTGTCTTCAATGTCTTCAGCATAAACTAGAAGAGATTATCATTCCCATTTTCTTTGATGCAATTGTGGGACTCTGTGAAGGAGAACTATAATTTAAAGGCATAACTCTTATTTTATGTCTGTGTTCATGTTTGTATTATTCACGTTATAGCTTTTGTCCTCAATGTCCTCCGCATAAACTATACTTATTACTTCAGATTACTCTGTAATATTTTTTTTTGTGTGTATGCTTGGCCTTCAGACACGGTACTGAAAAGTAAATATAGTATAAAATTTATAAATTTGCTGTTCACTGATTACTAAAATACTTTATATAGAACATTTAGACATGCTAAAGGTGAGGGATAAGATCTTCCCAGATAAATTAATTGATCTTTAAGCAAAGTGACATCAGCTTTAACTCCTATATATACCTACATCCAAGTGTTCAATCTAAAAAAAAAAAAAATTATCCTAGAATTGGCATGCCTAGTACAATATACAGTACTTTACAGTATATATGATCAGGGATCTCAGGGTTTGGGGGATGCGTCCAGTATTTAAGGAAGTGTTATTTGTTTTATTTTGGATGTCATTAGACAATTTTATGCAATTTAGGAAGGCTCTAGTAATCACATGGTTAAAAGCTAGCTCAATAAATGCTATAGCTCTTAAAAGTGCTTTCTAAGATTAATAGAATAATAAATAATAGCCAAAATATACAATCAAAATGCATCCCAAACCTCTAGGGGTTAAAGTAAATAAATCTAAGATCATACAATAGAAGTACAGTCGTGGTCATTAATGCTGATATACACTTTCTTGAGCCTGTTTCAGGCTGAATTGAATCTCCTTAACCCATACTGTACCAGAGGATATTACCTTAAATGTACCCTCCAGTACTAGGCAGTGTGGCCAAAATGGCTTCAGAGGCAAGAGAGCACACCCTCTGACCTCAGAAGTAGGTGAAGTACTGACCCAGACAGCCTGTAGATAATGGCAGCCAACCTGAGAAGTGTTGCCAACTCCTCAGAGCAGTGCCCACAAATAATGTTAGTAGGTACCGCTCGATACTACCAGTTACAAGGACTGCATATTACTAATGGCTGTCTGCCGTCGC
This sequence comes from Paralithodes platypus, assembly GCA_032716605.1. Lineage (NCBI taxonomy): Eukaryota > Metazoa > Arthropoda > Malacostraca > Decapoda > Lithodidae > Paralithodes > Paralithodes platypus. Next base: position 16,303,143 of record CM064519.1, on the reverse strand, counting down.
TAGTACTGGCGAGTGACTTTTTTTTTTACCGACGGCCGTCGCCGGTACAGTAAGGGTTAATGTTTTAATTGATATTTTGAAATCGGAGGTTAAATTAATTTAAGGATCCCCACTGCATTAGAATAATTAATAACCGCGACTACATATAAACAAGGCTACAGTTTATCATATTCTTTGCAGTAAGAAAGTGCCGGAGCCTCTCAACGAACAAATTACTCCCTGTTGATAACCGGCGATGATGAACGCTTGGCTACTCAGAAGAAACTCAGGCTAGCAGTAATTGTATATAGTTCCAATAATGGATAAACTCAGTTGGGCAAGTATGAAGTGTGAAACACAACTTGGGGTATAGGGAGACTTCTAGCAAATCCCTGTAGTAAGCCCACGTAACTTTATGATTGAATCACTCGGGTGGAATGTGATTGGCTGAAGATTTGTGTGGTGGTGAAGCAAATATTCTCATCCATTTGTATGTAAATGAAGGTTAATTAGAGATAAGTGGTAGGAAATAATGTATAGAAAATACTACAGTGTTTAATGACCGAACGCGGAGTATAATAGAATTATAAGCGTTCAAAATCTGTAAAACCTAACCGACAACATAGCACAGAGGAGCAGCATCTCAGCTGGTTGTTTTGTTTATTCATGATCTTTGAAGATGCTGAAGGATATCTGGTGAAGCAGACTAATAGATGTTGACCTCCAAAAGAGAACCGGTTTTGAATTCTTAAAGGAGTGATGCCACTATCTATTTGTAATCCAATTCAGAGACCTGGCCCGATACTGGCACAATAGTTGAAGGTATTTTTTATTATGCGTTTAACACTCCCGCTTTGAGCTTAAGCTTATATGACCCCCTTCAGCACGGGCTAAACTCCTTGTCTTTCGCTCGCTAGGCCTATTTTATCTGAATGCAAGACTTTTAGACGGATACAGGACGTTTTGTCACCAACCCAGTTAGTCGCCACCTCTTAGATCCGTTTCGTCACCGCGATCTGACGTTTCGTCACCATAATTAGCCACTACCATTTCAAGGCTATTGGACCTTGCTTTAAGTATTTATGGTTATTTGTGATGAAAACTTAATGGTTGGTTGCCTAATTGTATTATGGGATGGTAGATATTTATCTGATATGATTTGTTAAGGTTCTGATCTAGTTTGTCAGAACGTTGTCTTATTTATAAGACTATACTCGCTCTTAATTGTCGCCATTTCCAGACCAACAGAGGTAATCAATGTGGCCCAATTTTTTCCACTGGTATCCCCTATCACAAGGTAGCATTGGCTTCCAAATTGGGATATTATCATATCGTGAGAGTATCATTTTTAGAGTGAAGTCCCATATGATAGCATTGGCTTACAACTTTGGATATTATTAAATCATGAAAGTATATTTTTTTCTGTAATTCAGGTTTTAGGGTTTACTTATCGTCCTAGGAAGAAGGCATTTGCAGGATCTGAGAAACTTTGTAGTTGTCATACCATTTTCTTCATAATTGTCCCACAGTTTCCAGAGACTTAGTTGTTTTTCAAGAGTGCCATGTCGTGAGTTTGATTTCAGCTTATGCTCGGCAACTAGCTGATGTTGTAAGTTAACAAAGACTGCTTCTTTATAGAGCAGGGGAACTAATACGTATAACACGATGTTGTTGTTGCTGTTCCCCAGACTGCCTGGCCGAACAGCCCCAATGCCGTGAGCAAGGCCAAGGCCATAACAGAGCACCTCCACAAAATCCTCCCTGCTTACCACTAATAAAGCCCAGGTGACCGAAGCCACTCCAAGGCAGGTAGCTGAGGAGGGTGTGGAAACGCCCGGGAAACCAAAGCCCCACCCAAGGCCCTGTGTCCCTCAGCAATTATGAAGGGAAAGTTGAGGGGCAAAAGAAAAATGTGACGCTTTGGCTCCCAATCTGCCAACCTCTAGATTGGCAGTAGGGAGGTCAATCCACGGAAGAGACGCCGTCACTTGCGATCTAGAAAATATATAAGTAAAAGGAACAGTCGGATTAAGCTATGGGTATGGCAGAGATCGCTCTGCTCTCCCTCTGATAGACCAACCCATCACCGCATGACTAGAACCCAATCCTCTCGGCATCAGCTAGGAAAGGCCCTAGAAAGCCGCCTTTGGCGGGGGGATAGCTCCCTTACTTCAACTCCTTTCGAGGTTGGGCACCCGCCGTGCAGTAGTTCAGCATTATTGTTAATGGAGGAATGCCATGTATCTCTGCCATGGCACCTGTCCATCAGTGTTGTTGTTCCCTAGGCTGCCTGGCTGAACAGCCCTGAGCTCCTAGGGAAGGCCACGGCCAAGACCGGGTTCTCCCACAAAGCTCTCAAGGTATGTATTTGTGTGTGTTAGTGGTTGTCTGTTACAGTCTTCCATAATGTGTTTGATAGTGTGCGGTGTTGTGTTACAACCCGGACAGGCGTCCTGGACGAGTCATCTAGCCTCTTCTGATAACTCAGAAGGGCTGGATAGTGCCCACATCGCAGCCTAGCCAGGTGGACTCTGTCCTCACGGGAAAGGAGGGTTTCTGAGGGATGGACTTCAGGGGGCCGTGCATGTAGCAGAGTGTTGTCTGTAAGTGACTGGATGGATCGGTGGGTGATTGTAGTCCATCTTGTCCATCATTGTAAAGTATGTGGTAAAGGTTTGTGACTTTGGTAGAATCATTTGAAGGTGTTCTGGGCCCAGGCTGCAGGTTCATCCTGGTGCATGTTGATGCCACTGTCCAGGTGTTGTAGTGCCAGGACTTGGGGCCTCCTTGTATGACATCGGCAGAAGTACCGTAGAACAGATTTGGTTGAAACCTGCCGCCCTCCTGTGCTGCACTGAAGCTGTTTATGGTGGTAGTTATAGATGGTATTGGTAGAGGTGGTTGGAGGCAGCATCCACTAACCATACAAACTACCTGGTTATTGCCTCTTTAGTCACCCAGTAAGTCCATTCCTATATACTAAATATAGCTTGCAAGTTCCACAAATAGTTATCGGGCATATTGTACTGTATATATTTATAAACAAACCCATTAGGCCTATACACTAAACATTAACCGTAGTAATCGGTGTATAAGTTCCAACTTCTTGTGTGTACAGAGGCAGTGAGGGAGAGGGGCCGTAAGTTACATTGATCTGTAAACACTACTCTATACCCTTTAGTTATATCTATAGTTTCAGAAATCAACATCTCATAAACATCAATAAACTGTCATTTAAGTGTGTGGAAATATAAATTTTCACTAAAATCTGAAGTTAGTCAAAATAGACTTCAGAGGCTATCAACCCTTCTGGATTATTAAGCTAGCACACTGTAAGTCAAGAATAGCGTCAGGACCGGAGCCTTTTCGAGAACTTCATTCCCATCATCGTAAGCTTCAATAAACTGTCATTTACGTGTATGGAAATATAAATGTTCACTAGAATCTGAAGAGAGTTTCAGCAATAATAATGATGTTTTCACTCAGGAGATCGATGGACGATGATGATCATCCCTGCTCGTTTGTTAATTCGCTGATGCATTCCTTCCAAGTCATTGTTAGTTCTGATAAGGCGATGAAATTCACACAATTTTTTTACAGACCACACCTTATTTTCAAAGCATGCCTGGTGCATATGATCTGAGTTTTTTTGTCCGCTCAAAGTGTGATGCTCACTCCTTTAATTCTTCAAATGGTCTTGTCTCTCCTTGGCAAATTGGGAAGTGCTAAAAGTTGTTGTAAGAGTTCATATACTGGGCCATGTTCCATGTAGGCAGTTGTCAATCCAACTTCTTGAATTTTTCCATATACAGCTTGACACCAGTGGAATGTGCACCCATGCACATGTACATCAGGAAACACAGTCGTAACAGATGTCCACAATGCAATTTCGAAATCTAAAATAACCTTAGACTTCTGGCTCAGTGATTAAATCCTTAATTTCTTTGAATACTTTTTCATAACTTTCTTGGCGCTTTCCATTCATGATAAAGGCTAAAGGTAGGCCTACTTATTTTGTCTGATCATCGGACTTTAAAAATTTACAAATTTAAATTCATTGATAAAACGGTTTTCGTACTACTTTAAAAGCCCCGTCAATATTACATTGCCGGGACAAACTTAAGAATTTTAGTTGTTCGTTGGTGGCCATGACTAGGTGACAAAGATGTTGCCTGGCCATCATCGTAGCATGTCTTTATGTCGGCCTTTATTAATTCCTTGGGTAAGCTTTCATACATCAACTCAAAGTCTAATTGCTTAGGATGATGTGGTTGCTGAGCTTGGCGAAAACGACTAGCTTGCTTGGCAACATTGATGGGACAATTTTGTAGAGGCCAGAAGGCCGGCTTTACCCGGATGGTTGAGAGCATGCACACCTGGGATATATGTATTTCCACGCATTATAACAGTTGCTAGATATATATTTTCTTTCTGGCGGACACTGCAAGTCCAGTAGGTTAAATTTGTTTTTTTCTTTGTGGATGGTATATACAGTATATTCAGTATATCCATCAGAGCTATGTAGTCTTAGCTTCTCCCTCTTGGTTCCAGTGGGAATAATATCCAAGCGAATCGGTTGGTATTCTTGAAGTTCTGCTGAAATGGGTCGCTAAAATGGATCGCTCATGTAGAAGGTCGATGGTGTCGTTATCATCTAAATCCATTGCAATTGCTTGATTATATGTCTCAGACATCTAAATCCACTGTGACATATGAATTGTTGGTAGTTAGGTCGTCGATGGTGTCGTGGACATCTAAATCCATTGCTGGGACATCGAAAGTGTTAGTTGCTGTATCTATTATCAGTACAGTACTGTTATTTAGCATTATATCGGGGCAATCCGGGCAATGCCAGAGAAAAGTTCCACCTTCTTTAAGGTGTCTGGTAATGTTTCTATATTCGGTCAGGGATATTGATGTCCTACACTACCTGTACCTCCAATTATTGCAGTAATCACACAATAGAGCCTGTTGTTTAGGACGGACATCCTTGACACATCCAGAACATAGGTACTTAATATGAGGTGCCGGTAGAGATGCCATTTTAAAGTTGGGGTCACCTCGACGACTTGTTAGTGTTGACCGACTTAAGTTGGGAAACGCAATGCTCTTTGTCGAAAAAAAGTTACATGACAATTTCTCATGATGATAAATTTCGAAAAACTCAAATTGAACATTCCCGCTAAGCGCAAAAAACACGAGACGAGAATGTGTCCGTTGTATTTCGAAATGGAGTGACATTAAGCGAAATGGAACTATATATTTCGGTATAATTCGCTACATTCCGCTCTTTCGTACTTTAGTGACATCCTGGGTGAGAATATACATTGGAGTGGTTTATGAGTTTCGAACCAAGCTACTAATAATGCCTTTTGGACTAATAATCATAGTGGTGACAAAACGGGTTGGAATTTTGGTGACTTAAACTTTTTTTTAGGACAACTTCCATAACTCAGTGTTGACTGCCAGTTCACCGGCGCTAATTGGACGGTTCACCGTCGAACCTCTGTCGAAACTTCATTTTATTTTTATTTTATTTTGTGTATAGTGTAGTACTACCCGATAGCACTATCGTTAGTGATAGCCATGTGTAATGTTTACTATTTTAATGTCTTGTCAAGTTGCAAATTTGATTTTAATAGAAAATTTTGACACTAATTGTAGTTTCTTTATTCATGCAGAGTTTAGTACAAATTACCAGAACATCCCAGACTTCCCAAATTGACTAATTCCTTGAACGTGACTATAGTGCGTTGTTATGTGTGCGATTAGTTTGCTTGGGAAACAGATTAACTTGCTCATGTAGTAATATACACCCTATGTGGTGGATTGTGTTCTTTTATTTATAAATGATTATTTTACTTAATGCGTTGTTTCCACATAGCGATTTTGATTAGTTGTGTTCGTATACGTTTTGGTTTGTTTATTTTGCAAGTTTTACATTATAATTTCAACTGTATTTGTTGACTATTTATAATATTCTTATGCTTAATATTGATTTGCTAATTTAAATTTTATATTTATATTTAAAAGGGTTTGTAATCAGGCTTTCAGAGACATTTCGTAATTATACGTTTTTGTATACATTGTCTTATGGTTTACAGTTCTTATTACATTACTTTAATAGTGTAAGATTTATGCAATGCATAAAAGTAACTTACCTATTAAATATGATTCAAATAAAAATAAAATAGGTACCAGTAAAAGATTATATATTGAAACTTATTTGAATATTTAGTTAGTCTTCTTCCTCTTATTTCGGACTTTGCTTAAAAAATCGAGACTTGTTGGAGGAATTGGCTAGGCGAGATACATTTGTCACTGAAAGCTGCCCAAATATCAAAGATTTTGGCTTGGTAATATTTAAATGAGTTCGCTGGCGTCGTTGTAAATGATCTTCTGTTATGAGTTGGTGATGAGTGGCAACCTGCTGGCATTCCTTGTGGACTTCAGTTAATTCATACACATTTATATTATTGTCAATTCCTGCCGTTGTACACATTTTATTGAGACTGTGGTGCCAACCTTCTAAATCATTATTTATTCTTACTGCATGGCCGAATACACAAGAAGAAGATGGTGGAAATATGTCTGAAGAAATTCAAGTGATTTCAATATATTCTAAAAGTTTGTGAAAACCTTGATGAGATATGGCCCAAGTAAGTTTTGAAATTCCTGGAAAGTTGTAGTGATCTGTGTTGCAGATTTGGACTTGTCTATACAAATTACATAAACCATACTCCTTTAGTTTCCTCCACACTGCCTGGTTCCAGTGGAAATTGCAACTTCGCAAGGCTATTGCTGGAAAGACCTCATTGAATGCATATCACACAGCTGCCTCGAAATCCATCCTCACTGAATGTAATGATGTAGTTGATAGAAAAGACTTTATGAACTCCTGCACAACTTTATAATCCAGTTTAGAGTACAGAGACTTGAGTACAAACACCATTGGAGCTTGTTGTATATTTTAACTTTGCTTAAGAAACTATGTTTGCTCCAGAGCTGGTAGAAAGGCTTTTGCAGTCTTGAAAGTTGCATCCACATACCAGGTTTTTGCTGCTGACCGAAAATTAAAAGTATGAATGCAGTAAAAAATATTACCTGGCGTGCTGATCCCACGCTCTAAGGTCCACCTGCTTAAAATCAAAAGGAATTGCTTCCTTGACCCACTCAAAATCCAGGCTCTTTGGATGTATTGGGCTTTGTTTCTGACGGCACCAGTTGGTTAAGCGGACCAGGGAAGGTACACCTGGGTAGGTACACCTGGGTAGAGAAGTGCATGGTGCATCTGAATGAATGTAATTCTCTATGGCCTCTTTGACAATCGTAGAGCCTGAAACAAAGGAAAATGCCTGCCCTTCTGAATGCAAGCGAGACTTGATCTGAGCATCAGGTAGGGCACAGTCACTTGGAGTGCACTTGTGTGGTTGTGCTGCTCGGATGGAATGTGGTTCAGTCTACGGCATGGGTCCTAGGCATATGGTATCTTTGTTTCGTACTGTGCACCTCCAACTTTGTTGTCCTTTTGTGTTCATCGTCCCATCCTTGTATGTGTAGCCCCTTTCCACTAGGAGTGCACCATTTAATTTAGAAGCATTGGGAATCACAACAAAATTCACTGGCTCTTCTTCACTGCCACTAGCGATGTCATGAACAGGTATAGTACTTTCAAGGTTAGATTCCTCAAAAACTTGGGGCTCTTCAAATGTTAGCACATCATTGTTAGGAAGTTGTGCCATATTTGGACATAAACATTCTTGTTGATGTGATGGTGGAGACAGTTGGTCGTCGGCTATCGTTGATAAGTAGAGTTGCATAGTGGAGTAGAGATTGGAAGTTGCTGTAGAATTGAAATGCTTAGCAGGAGGAGAGTCTTGACCTATATTTTCTAACTCCGTAGTTGGCATAGGCTGCTAGGGAGTTGAACAGGATTGACATAACCAAACTATGTTAAACTCCTCGCGCACATCTTTGCTGTAGTCACCTTGGGGTATGTTGATACCACAAGTCTTATGGTGTCCCCTATGGCAGCCTTCATATTCCAAGGTCGCTCACACTTGCAGCCGTTATTGTCCATTGCCCTTATATTAATTACTTATGTCCGCCTTATGTAGGCCTACACACACTTGCACACACTCACACACATGCACGAGAGAGGGAGGACGTTGCTCTCCGCAACTTGCGTTTTGCCTGGTCTAATTAACAGATTTTGAGTTTTGTATTTTGTATTGCTTGTTGTCCCATGAAGTGTTTGTAATTTGGTCATATATATATATATATATATATTATAGCGAGTTGGTCATGTAATGAAATATTTTGAAACTTTTACCCACAGTATGTCAAAAACATTATTTTATTTGATACTTACCTTACCAATTATATATGTATTAAATAAACTTTATTATTGTGTAACAAACTGCCAATTTCTTTTTATATAAACCTATTATAATTTTTGAAATTTGACCTAGACTGTCCTAGCGATTCGTGACAAACGCATAATGTTCGTGGCCACCCCTTCTCGGGAATTTCGTCTGGCAATAAAAAAAATAAATAAATAAATAAATAAATAACAAATAATAATAATAATAATAATGATGATTTATCTAAAAATAAATTTATTCAATTTTGTTGAAGTGATTGGCTATAAACGAATAAAGTGTATACCTACCTACCTACTGTATGTCTACCTATGTTGAGTTCGCCACTGCTAATGGCACCGAGGAGCGCACCCACGGTATAGTAACATAAGGAGGTAGGCGCATGGCGGTAGTATTGGAACCACGACAGTCACTTGTTTGGGCCTCCGTGACGTCACTGAATGACTTTTACCGTCTCCCAAGCTAAATATGGTGTTCTAACAGGATCAGTATATTGCGTTTACCACCGAAAATGTTAAGTGACATGGATAAACATATACATATATAGTGTGACAGGACCCTAGTCTATTTGCTAAAGTTGTTATTTTTTGCATTTGAAGAATATATATACAGCTATGAGGTAGTATATAGCCGACGTCACTTAAAATTTTACCGCGGAAATGCGATGATATTTTTGTTGACCTAATTACCTAATATGTAGAGTAATGTCGATTAATATCGATAATATTATTGTAGTAGGACCCAAGCTACATGTTAGCATTGTTATTGTTTTTGTTGTTCCCTAAGCTGCCTGGCCGAACAGCCCCGGGTCCCTGAGGAAGGCCATGGCCACGATCGGGCTTTCCCACAGAGCTCTCATTGAGTGTAGATTGTGTTGTTGGCGTAAGTGGTTGTGTGAAATGCAGTCTTCTATGATGTGTTTAATGGTATGGGGTGCTGTGTTACATCCCGGGCAGGCGTCGACAACGGAGTCATCCAGTCTCTTCTGATAGCTCAGGAGAGCTGGATGGTGTCCGCATCTCAGCCTGGCCAGGTGGACTCTGTCCTCGCGAGGAAGGGAGGATTCGGAAGGATGGATTTCGGGAGGTCGTGCATGCAGCTGCGTGTTGTCTGTGAGTGAGTGGATGGATCGGTGAGAGATATGAGTATGGATGTGCTTCTGGAAGTTGGTTCGGGGTGGGCAGGGAGGGAGAGGGGACAATAATTGTGTGTGATACCGTGTGCTGGGTGTTGTTTTGATATTTCTCGGTGTCTGTGGGTGTGTTGCCATGTAATTTAGTGGGTGGTCTTGGTTCGTGGAGGCTGCTGCCAGGAATGGAGTGCCTCTCATGTCCAGATGGTCTTTGACTTTGAGGATTTTGGTTTCTTGATGTAGGTGATCTGTGGGTGCAGTAGCTGTGCAGCCTGTAATGATCTTCAGGGCTTTGTTTTGAATAGTCTGCAAGGTCTTATGTGTTTCAGCTAGGTTAGAAGCCCAGGCTGGGCTTGCGTATTCCATCACTGATCTTATGTGTTGTTTATATACTGTGGTGGTAGTTTCTTTGCGGTGTCCAAATTTTGTGTGAGCAAGTGACCTGAGGGCGTTAAGTCTGGGTGTCCGTTTCTTTTTAATGTTTGTGGTGTGCTGTTTGAATGTCATATGAGTATCATATGTTACTCCTAGGATTTTGGGTGTGTGTGTATGTGTTAGGGGTGTGTTGTTTATGGTGAGTTGAGGGATGTATTTGTGTTCTGTCCAACTTGTGAGCAGGGTTGCGGTGGATTTGGCTGGGGCTAGATTAAGTCTGTTTGTAGTGCACCAGCCACGTAGTGTGTTGAGATAGGGTTGAAGGAGATCTGTTGCTCTTTTTGGGTCATGGTGTGTGCATGTGAGTGTTATGTCATCTGCATAGGAGGCGAAGTTTATTTGGGGCGTATTGGATGTAGTTATATCGTGCATGTACAGATTGAAGAGTGTGGGCGATAGGACGGATCCTTGTGGGACTCCGTTTGGAAAGTTTCTGATTTTAGATGACTGACCGGCAAAAGATACGTGTGCACATCTGACTGCTAGGAAGTTGGCCAGCCACCTTTTTGTGTTGTGCATGTTTGTGTTGTAGATTTTGTTTGTTAGGTTGTGGCGGGGGATGGCATCGAAGGCTTTACTAATGTCGAGTGTGGCTAATCGTGATCTGTGTTGTGGTCTAGCTGAGTTGATGCCGTCGAAAGCTCTTTGTGTAAGGTCTGTGAGAAGAGTGTTTGTGGAGTGCAGTGGCCTAAAGCCATGTTGTATTGGACCTAGGGGTAGGTCAGGTGTAATTAGTTGTAATACTAGGCGTTCCATGACTTTGGAGGGGGAGCAAAGGAGTGTGATGGGGCGGTGCGAGGAGGGTAGCGTGTGGTCTTTGTTGGGTTTGGGGAATGTGATGATGATACCATGCTTCCAAATGTCTGGTATTGTGTTGTGTGAATAACTGTAGTTTGATATGTTAGTGAGTGCTTGTATGCCTTGTGGTCCCAGGTGTATGTTGCTTATGTTGTCTAGGCCACAGGCGGGTGAGTGCTTGAGATTGTTGATGATATGCTTTGTCTGGTGATTGGTGAAGGGTGTATAGTCAGGGTCTGTGGGGAATTGTCTCTTACGTCGGATGACACGTCGGTCGTCTTTGTGAGGTTTTAGGTGGCCGACATGCGAGAAGTGATTGATGAGAGTGTTTGCTTGTTGTTTACATGAAGGAGTAGAGTCTGTTGTTGTGATGCAGCATGTGATTGTGTTGTGTTGCTGTTGGAAATGTGATGCTGTTTAGTGTTTTGTAGAGTTTTTTGGGGTTTGTTTTGTGATCAAGTGTTTGTAGGAAGTTATTCCAATTTAGTTTTTGTTGTTCTTGTATTTTGTTGTTAGTTTGGGTGTTGAGTGCTTGAATTTGTTGTGTGATGTCTTGTGTGTTGGGTGCTGGGGAGTGTTTCAGTATGTTGCGTTGTCTGATGAGGTTTTGAATTTCTGGTGTGAAGTTGGGGTTGTCTTTTTCTGTTACCCTTGGAATGTGTTTCTTGTCAGCGTTTTGGATAGTTGTATTGAGTATGTGTACAGCATTGTTGATGTTAGTGATGGGTGTACTGTTTAGAGTTGTGAAGTGTTGTTCTGTCTCATTTGTGAATGCTTCCCAGTTAGCTCTTTTATAATTGGTGTGAGTGTGTTTGTGGCTAGCTGGGGTGAGTCTGGTTTTGGTGGTGATAATGATCGGGAGGTGGTCAGAGCCTAAGGTTCTGACCACCCTCCAGGATGTTGTGGGGGCGAGTTCTGGGGAGCAAAAGGTGATGTCTGGAGATGATGGGTTATAGAGGGCTTGGTGAGGAATATGGGTATGTTGATGGATGTCGTTAAGGATGATGAGGTTATCTGTTTGGTTTTGTAGTACCAGCTCTCTGTCTGTGTCGGGGTTGTCGACAAACCAGGCAGACGTCTTGGCGTTGAAGTCACCACCCAGGATGATGTGTGGGGTGTTTGTGATGTGTTGTAAGTGTGGTCTGTATTCATTTGGTACTGTAGGGGATGTTTGGGGAGGGAGGTTTGTATTTATGATGGTTATGTTGGAGTTGTTGCCAGTGCGTATTTTAATTGACTGTATTTCTGTTGTGTTATCATTTGGGGGAAGGAGGGATTTGGTTTGTACACTGGTTACTATGTATGATATTTCTTTGTGTACCAGGGTGATGAGTCCACCGCCCCCGCCGACAGCCCGGTCTTGTCTGATGGTGGTGAAATTATGAAATGTGGATGTTTTTTGTGTTGTGCGGAGTTTTGTTTCTTGTAAGATGTCAATGTGTATGTTGTGTTGTTTGATGAAGTGTGAGAGTTCGTGTTTCTTTGTGTTGATGCCATCTATGTTCAGTTGAAGAATGTTAATGTTATGTGCACGATGTATGTTGGGTGCTGCTGCACGAGGATGGGATGGGGGGGGGGGCGCCTGGGGGGGGGGGATGGGTGAGGTGGGGATTGGGGAGCAGGAGATGGGGTTGGAATGGATTAGGATGGGATGGGGTGTGGTGTGTTGAGTTGAGGATGTGGATGGTATGAGAAGGTTAGGTGGGTTAGGGAGGAGAGGTGGACGGGTTTTAGGGGGGGGGGGGGGGAGTGGATGATATGGGAAGGTTAGGTGGGTTGAGGAGGAGAGGTGGGCGGGTTTTAGGCGAGGGATTTGACTGGGAGAGGGAGGGGCATGAGGAACAGGTCCAGGTGTTTGTGTAGTGTTTCTTGGAGGCAAGTGTTGTGCAGGTGAAATGGGTCCAGTTCCCGCATGAATTGCAGAGAACTGAACCCTTAGTATGGTGACTCGAAGTGATGGGTTTTGAGCAAGTTGGACATATGTATGTGTACGTGGGTCCTGGGTTGCTCTCAATGTCTCTGGCTAGAAGAAGTCTTCGAGAAATGACAGCCGGAGAGTCATTTATCGGTGTAGGAAAAACTGTGTGATGTGTGGTGTGAGAGGTGTGGAAATTCCCGGCGCGACCGAAGCCGCTCCAAGGACCAGTGCCCCCAGGGAGGGGGCAGGGGATGGTTGTGACGGTTTGGCTCCCGAAACTGCTCCCCGCGGCCGGCATCCGGTTTTCCTCCACTGGTCGTTGATTTTGTCTTCGGCCGTGGAGGGTCGGCAGCCATCCGCGGTTGGCAGCCTCTGGAGGTGGCCCCACAGCGTAGACGCCGCCACATCAGGACCTTATTTGATATATGTGTAGTTTATATGAAGAGATATTACGAAGGTGTTGGTGATACTGGATTCGTCGGTCGGTCGGGAGAAAAGCTAGGCCTAAACGGAATCTCGTTTATCCCTTGCTTAACTTCCTTTAAATTCACGTAGTTTGCCTCTGACACTCATCAACTTTCACCCAGTGATGGCGTGTGAGGGTGTATGAAGGCCTAGGGGATGTGGAGAGATGATTTGTATAAATATATGGCCAGCTAGAGGGAACATAGATTTCTACGAAGCGAAATGGTGAGTGGGGGGGGAGAAGAACGGACGGTGGTGCCCTCTGACGGCCAGAGAGAACACTATAGCGGAGCCTATGTCAACAAACGATGGTATACGAATACTTCACTAAATATTCGCTTATAGAATAATCAACGTTATTCCGACAACTATATCTTATATTATGACGGTACCATGGTTGAGCGTGAAGTCGCAAAATAAAAATAATTAATAGAAGTCTGATTAGTGCTTTTTAGAAGCCTTTATGTATATGAGTTCAAGAATTCGGTGCGTCTACCTTCTATGTTACTATACCGTGAGCGCACCGCCCTTCGTTGTTTGAAAATGCATAATACAGCTTATAATTTATTATTATAGTAAAAATACTAGGTTCTCCACCTGGCGGAAATATTAATTCATTAGTAGCTGTTTTTTCGAAAGTCCCTTCAACACCATTACGTTAGTTTTAGTCATATGTTGCTTACCAATAGAAGAGTTTCTTAAGTATATAATCTACCTATACTTCTCAAATGAGTAAATAGAACTCGATAAACCCTGTTAGTAACTTACAGTAGGTCCTTTTTAAACTGCATAGAATTATCTAATTTTAGCCAGAAAAGGATAATGCGTCATGGTGGTGTAGGGCTTAATGGTAATTAATTAAACTACTTTATATCTGAATCATATTTACCCTTTGATGATTATGACTTTTTTTCACTTTATATTCTGGTTATAATTAGAGGATTGTAAATACTTTAGGAAGGGTCTGTGCGAATTGTGTGTATAAACTCTCAATTAACCCTCTGACTTCCATATATCCTTCATAATCTGAATAAAATCGTCTAATAGCAGCCAGAAATAGAAAGATGTGCATCTTATCTTATAAGTGTTATTCTGAAGTTTTCGTTATTACATGTATTTCATGTATATTTGCTGAGTTGGTACTGGTTGAGCGCTACTTGTTGAAATGCTATACTGGATGAGTTGTCAGTCGCTAGCTAAGTCGTAACAATATAACATATTTATTGTTTTTACTCGATTTTCTGAGTTACTTAACTTAAAGTATACTAGGACGCGCTTTATATTTTTTCCACGTTAACATTAGACAAATTTAGGGACTTTTGGAAAGGCCTATAGTAGTCCGTTATTTGTGATACCGTTTCATTTCTAGACTCCTAAGCTTAATAAATTATAAGCTTCTGGAGCAGTGGACCGCTGGTTCCTATGTTCAGAAAATTCCTGTGCTTGGTATGCCTCCAGCCAGGACCCCACTGGGGTAAATAAAATAGCAAAACAGTGGTGGAACTACCATCCGGGTGAGGGACTGCTCTGGGTCTGTTTTTTCAGTGCTAAGGATCATAATCCACTTAGTGGAAATGGCACTGTGGAGTGGGTCAGTGGAGACATGTCTGGGAGCTGGGAGGCAGTTTCTGCCGTGGCCATCCCTTTGGGGCGCTTCCTCTGGAAGCGAGGCGTCAGATTGATGAAGTTAAAGATAGAATGTACTAAATAGGGCGTCGTTGTGTAATATCCTTATAACAACACCCCGGTATAGGTTATGCGCATTGCCTTTTTTCATACCTAGAATCATACACTCAAAAATTACTTTATCCATAAAAAATAAATTGAAGCAATAAAATACAGCCTAATAAGACTGTTGCCATTAATTCAATTTGTCAAAATCTCTGGGAAATATCTAAAACTACATTCGCCTTTTATTTATATATTTTATTAATGTTCAGTGCAAGCCCCAACACTCTTGGGAACATTGTGGCTGAAGCTCATGCAGATACAAATGATATGTCTCCTTAATTAACAGAGAATGAATATGGCATACGTTAGGACATTGAGGACAAAATGGAATTTGCGAGAACTATAGCACACAATTTTCAAATTTCTAAACCAGTTACCCACTAACAGCTGAGGTAACTCCATTTTCGGTTATTTCCATTCTACAAAGTTTTCTGCGTTTGTATCTGTCCAAAGCTTTATGCAATACAGTTAACCCATTCAGTAGTGGTGTCGTCCTTTTAAGGGAGCCCACCTCGCTATTTGTTCTCTTTCTCTCCCTCTCTTTGGCTTGTATCCATTCGGCCCCATTCAACCTACTGTTTTAAGACTTTTACCCACATCCAGGTGTCAATATTTTCCTTGCGAGCGGTAGCGAGCCAGAATATATATTTTGTTGTTCTACAGCAAGCTAAATTTGTAAATTTTTCGATAGAAAAATGTCTCTTGTGAAGCCGGATTTCTCCATACAATGCAGGCTCGCTATCGCTCGCCAGGGAAAAGTCGACACCTGGATGGGAATAAAAGTCTTAAAACAGTTGGCTGAATGGGGCCAAATAGATACAAGTCAGAGAAAAGGAGATAATTTTTTTTTTAAAGCAGGTGAGCCCCCTTACCTGTATTCTGGCTACTATTACTCTACTTTAGTCGGTTTAGAAAGGGCCTCCATCAATTAACAGGCTTAGAATTATCTCCCTTAACCCTTTTTACTACCACAAATTCTTCTTAAACTGCAATAACATCTTCAAAATATACTGTAGCTAGAGTAAAATATAATATACATCACCGGTACAGAAGGGGTTAATTCAGTTGATTGGCGGCATCGCAGGGTGCTATTCTTCGGTTATAAGGGCTTATGGGAAAGATATAATAAGTGTTGCAAAGCACCAATGGCCTCCGTCGAACGCAGTCAATCACCTATAGCCGCTCCAAACCTTTTCTTGCTTATAGCCTCTCTCTCCCTCTTAAAACTCTTTCGGCTGATCCAGAGCAACAAACAGAATCAGAATAACAATAACAACAACACAAATAACCCCAACAACACGCATAAGAGTGATGTGAGCGGTAATAAGCCTCCCGTCCGTTCCCACCAGCGGCAGAAAAGATCATTAAGGCGGGATGGGCGTATTTGCTCATTTATGCATCTTTTCTTATTTATATTTTTAGTTTCCTCGCTAGACCTCCATCAAACTTAATATAAGAACCCCAGGATCCCCCTTTTCGATATATTTGTATATTTTTCGGTAGAAATTTGTCCAGGCCGAAGGCAGGTTCCTCGTAAATTAAAGGTTCGTTATCGCTCGCCAGGAAAATTATAGACACATAAATGACACAAAGTAATATTGACAAAGGGGCGAAAGGTCTTAAAATCGATTAAGTAGTTGGGCGAACGTCTTAAAATCCGAAAACTAATGGGGCTAAACGCAGGGAAGAAGGGTGACCAGAAAAAACAACCATCTACCCTTAAACTCTGTTACAGACAATCATGCTGCCCCCAAAATGCCGAAGCTATGAAAGAATTACTCCTATCTTCTGAAATATGTTTGTGATTGCGTATGTACAGTTGGCCACACACATTCCATTGATCAACCATCCCAGCAAATCTTAACTTGGCAGAGCCGCACCCACCAGGCCTCCCCAACCACCCTCCCTCACTCCACCTCCCCAACCCCCCCCTCTCACTCCACCTTCCCAACCCCCCTCCCTCACTCCACCTCCCCAACCCCCCTCCCTCACTCCACCTCCCCAACCCCCCTCCCTCACTCCACCTCCCCAACCCCCCTCCCTCACTCCACCTCTTACCAATAGTGGAAGGGAAGGAAATGGAGTGAGGGAGTCGGGTTGGGGAGGTGGGTGCAATTCTGCCAAATCACGACCCCAACGGAATAGAATATGTGCGGCAAACTGTACCTATCGAGGGTATATAGAAGCTTTTCGAAGAGTCACAAATGAAGAGAATTAGTGTAGTACTCTAGAATGTACATAGTCTACCGTACACCTGTTAAGGGGGGATGGGCTATTTATTTTTATTTTTTTTCCTTCCATAGACCTCCATTAAGTTTCAAAAAACATCCCCTTGCAGATAAATTTGTACATTTTTCGGTAGAAAAATTTCCCGGCCAAAGGCGGGTTCCTCCTATAATAACAGGCTCAGTATCGCTCGCCTGAAAAAAAATAAGACACCTAAATGGCACGAAATGTCCTAATATGGACAAAAAATGGGGTGAAAGGTCATAAAATCGCCAAAGTAATGGGTTGAAGTTCTTAAAATCTGAAAACTAATGGGACTAAACATGAGGGAGAAGGGGGTCCAGAAAAACGACCCATTTCCCCTTAAAGTAGCTCTGGACCAGCTGAGAATCTTGCCTACCGTTCATCTTTGAGTGATCACTTACTGACTATTGTTTTTTTCTGATACGATGATACGCAACTCGTGTACCCTTTTTTTTTTTTTTTTTTTTTTTTTTTTTTTTTTTTTTTTTTTTAGCTACATATGTTTTGCTGGTTCGCTGATGTATCTCATTTCTTTTAAGTGGGACATTTCTGGACCCCCTTCTCCCTCACGTTTAGGCACTTTAGTTTTGAGATTTTAAGACCTTCACCCCATTAATCTGGCGATTTTAAAACCTTTCATACAATTTAGGTGTCGATTTTGTTATGGCGAGCGACAACGAGAGGGGTATTTTTCTACCGAAAAATAAAAAATAAAAATGTATCACAAAGGTGGATCTTAGCGGTATTTTTTTAAGTTTGGTGGAGGTGTAATGAGGAAACCAGAACAAAACAAATAATTATAATAGTATATACAATTGAAATACAAATCTTCCCTTAATTACCTCTCATTACACACCCACCATCAATTGTGGACCAGGGTGTATGGGTAAGAGAAGGAGCTAGGGTAGGGTGAGGGGTGAAGTATGAGTGTGTTTGTAGTATGGGTAGGACAGAGAGAGTGGGTGGAATAGAGAGAGTGAGGTGGGAGGGTAAGGGTTAGGTGAGAGCAGGAGGTAGGGTAGGGTGAGGGGTGAAGTATGAGTGCGTTTGTAGTATGGGTAGGACAGAGAGAGTGGGTGGTATAGGAAGGGTGAGGTGGGAGGGTAAGGGTTGGGTGAGAGAGGGAGCCAGGGTAGGGTGAGGGGTGAAGTATGAGTGCGTTTGTAGTATGGGTAGGACAGAGAGAGTGGGTGGTATAGGAAGGGTGAGGTGGGAGGGTAAGGGTTGGGTGAGAGAGGGAGCCAGGGTAGGGTGAGGGGTGAAGCATGAGTGCGTTTGTAGTATGGGTAGGACAGAGAGAGTGGGTGGTATAGGAAGGGTGAGGGTGAGGGTCCAGGGTGTGTAGGTGAGACAGGGAGCAAGGGTAGGGTGAGGGGTGAAGTATGAGTGTGTTTGTAGTATGAGTAAGGACAGAAAGAGTGGGTGGAATAGAGAGAGGGAGGGGGGAGGGCAAGGGAGAAGGACCAATGTGTGTTTAGAGCAATGTTTAAAGTGTGGGCGTGAGTGGGAAAGAGAACTGTGGTTAGGTGAGGGGTGAGGTATGAGAGTGTTTGTAGGATGGGTAAAGAAAGAGAGAGTGGGTGGAAAGAGAACGAGGGGAGAGGGTATGGACCAAGGACCAGCTAGGGTGCATATAATATCTAGTGTACCGGTCCCAGCCCAGTCAGTCTCTCGGTATTCCTCGTGTTGAGTAGATTCGGTGTACAGGTCAGTGCTTTTCGCTGTGTCTTAGTAACTACGATAACTACACTTAACCCTCTCAAGTAACGCGGTGTCTTTATTGTATAATTTTGGTAAGACTGTATTATTCATTCATTTTTTTTTTTTATTTATTTTTTTTTGTTTTTTGTAAGTTCTTGCTAGCACTGGATTAATGATTTCAGTAATAAGGCGATATAGTTTGTTTTATTCGTGCCATTACCTACAGATTATTATTTTAGCAACATCTTGTTTGTTTTCTTCTTGCTAACACTGGAATATTCTTTCAGTAATTTGACGTCTTTGATTATTTCTTGCTAGCACTGGATTAATTTTGTGTAGTAAGGTGTTTTATATATATTCGTCCCATTACCTATAGATTAGTATTTAAGCAAAGTATTTTTTTTTTTTTTTTTTTTTTGTAATGTATCATGCTTTCAGTAGCATGGATGGGTTTTGCTGTATTTTGGCTACTACTGGATTATCCTTTCGGTAATGTTGCAATTCCGTGTTTTGCTCTTGCTAAAAGTGGATTATTTGTCATTAATGTAGTGTCTGTGTTATTCTTGGTAACATTGGATTATTCTTTCAGTATCATGGCGTCTTTGTTATATCCTTGGTAACACTGGATTATTCTTTTGGTAGCCAAACATTTCTCTGTCATTCGTGGTAACACTATTTTTCTTTCGGCAACATGGTGACTCTTTATTTTATTTTATATAATTCTTGCTAATACCAGATTAATTTAATGCAGCTTTGAAGCGACGTTTATTAATTAAAGGAGTGCATTTTAGATCGTTTATCCCTATAACTATACTATTACTATAATAAAATTAATAACACTGGCCTGTACTAAGGTCATGGAAAACTACAGTATATTGTTAAAACTACAGTGAACATGACAGTCATGATAATATCTCTCTAAATACCGCTAGGTTGCCTCTCTCTCACTCTTCTACTCAAATTACAATAATTATAATCGGTGTTCTTCACAGCTTTTTCAGTGTACACCTCCCTCCGAAGAATGGGTGGCCCCCGCTTTTCAACACATTCCCATCCCTATCCTGTCCAACTCTTTAATCCAAGAGTGAACCGATTTTCCCAGTATTTCTTCCACAAAACGAGTAAACTCTGGAACGTTCTCCCTCAATCTGCCTTTCCCTCATCCTATCACTTAAACAAAATTTAAGCAACACATGTCCTGATATATTGACTCTAGTATACCTTGAATTTGGCCCTTATCACTTTTACCTGTAGGGTGACACATGTTACAGGCAAAATTGCCTTTTATCTCCTTCATACACATAGAAAAACAAATAATAACGATATTTCTGTAACCGTTATTCTATATTTTTATTAATTTCACTCCAACACCAAACACCTTCCAATGAAATTAATGAAAGTAAGCATGTTATCCACCGGGATTCGAACCTGGGTCTGTGTTGGTTGTGTAATGGTTTAGATGTTTTTGTTCTGGGTGTAGGGTCCCGAGTTCGAATCCTGGGAGGACCATATGCTTTCATTAGTTTATTCAAGTACATTGGGGTTTGTAATGTATGATTAATGTTGAGAACGGGGTGTTACTTACCACATACAGATTTTAAACACTCTAACCATTACACCATCAAGGCAGTTATCTCCGTTTTCTATAAGTACTGATAACTAAGATAATGGAAAACTAAATATTCGTCTTACTGAACGGGTGGAAATCGCCGCTTGCCATTAACCCCTTCTGTACCAGCGACGTATTTTTATATTATTCTAGCTTTATTTAGATAATTTTGTACAGTTTAGAATGGGTCTGTGATAGTAAAATGGGTTAAGAAAGATAGTTCGATGCCTGCTAATTGTTGGAGGCCCTTTGTAGGCTGGAAAAAATCGTCTAATGATAGCCAGCATATAATGAAAGGGAATTTATCGGTACCGAACGGGTTAAAATCACCCGCGTTAACACTATCATTCTAAGATAACAAACTACTTGAAACCTAGACGGAGAACGTTTACAGCTTGATTGTAACCAAAAATATCCACTAAATACCAAAACTTTACACCATACACCAAAAATATACACTAAACACCAAGAATATCCACTAAACACCAAGAATATCCACTAAACACCAAAAATATACACTAAACACCAAAAATATACACTAAACGCCAAATATATACACTAAACACATAAGATATATACTATAAACACCAAAAATACACACCAAACACCAAAGATATACACTATAAACACCAAAAATACACACCAAACACCAAAATTACACACCAAACACCAAAAATACACACTAAACACCAAAAATACACACTAAACACCAAAAATACACACTAAACACTAGAAATATCCACTAAACACCAAAAATATACACTAAACACCAAGAATATCCACTAAACACCAAGAATATCCACTAAACACCAAGAATATCCACTAAACACCAAGAATATCCACTAAACACCAAGAATATCCACTAAACACCAAAAATACACACTAAACATAAAAAATATACACACTAAACACCAAAAATATACACTAAACACATAAGATATACACTAAACACATAAGATATACACTAAACACATAAGATATACACTAAACACATAAGATATACACTAAACACATAAGATATACACTATAAACACCAAATATATACACCAAACACCAAAAATATCCACCAAACACCAAAAATATCCACCAAACACCAACAATATCCACCAAACACCAACAATATCCACCAAACACCAACAATATCTACCAAACACCAACAATATCCACTAAACACCAAAAATATCCACTAAACACCAAAAATATCCACCAAACACCAAAAATATACACTAAACACCAAAAATATACACTAAACACCAAAAATATCCACCAAACACCAAAAATGTACACCAAACACCAAAAATATACACCATACAAGTGTTCCCTCGTTCATGTGTGCTAATTTGAGCTCGTGAACAGCTGAATCCCTTATTATGTGTAGAATATATGTGAATTAAGATCTCATTATTTACAGTGTAATATAAATAACCATATTAGAACGATTCACACTGACAAGCGGATAGAGTAAGGGGCTATTGGCTTATGTGTTGGTCTATTAATTCATTTATTTTTAACTTTCCTCGCTAGACCTCCATCAAGCTTAGAAAAACACTCCCTAGGCCATCTTTCAAGGTAAATTTTTCGGTAGAAAAATATCCCGGCCAAAGGCAGATTCCTTCTAAAATTACAGGCTCGCTATCGCTTGCCAGGAAGAAAATAGACACCTAAATGGCACGCAAGGTCTTAATATTGACAAAGAAATGGGGCGAAAGGTCTTAAATTCGTCAAACTAATGGAACGAATGTCTTAAAACCTCAAGTATGCTAAACATGAGGGAGAAAGGGGTCCAGAAAAAGCGACTACCTCTCCCTCAAGTGGGAGGGAAGAGCTTGGGTTCGTTATACTCTAAAATGTTGTGCTATGTATAACACCTCTTCAGAGAGACCAAGATGGGTTATACATTAACCGAAACGTTACAACATATTTTTTTTTTCTATGTGCATGAGGGAGACAAAAGGCATAAATGCCTGCAGCGAGTGCCTCCCCCAGATTTCAAAGAGTGACAAGGTCGAAATGAAGGGATGTTCGAGCTAAGATGCCTGGACACACGGAGTTTGAAGCAATTTAAGTCATAGTTAGAGGGAATCAAATCCCTTCCCCGTTTTCTTTCCCTCCAAATATAACCATATCAGAATATTTATTATCGAACTGACGACATTATATATTAACGCTTTGCTTACAGGTCTTTTCTTAATGATGTCCTCTACACTTTAAACCATATGAAAATATTATATAGGTACGGTTGCCCACATAAGCTTTGTTCCTCTCAGTTATATTATGCATGGAAATATAATGCACATGATTGACTTACTAGTGTAGTTTCTTATGCATTGGTTAACTCGTCTGACTATAGTATGTTTCTTTTCAACTGACGATAACGTGTAAAGCCCATCTCCCCTTAAATACTGTTGATAACGTCTATTTGCGATAATCAACTCTGCGTAGGCAGAGTTTGGTATCGCCCCCGTATAGTGGGTACCACACAAACAAAATGTCTGTCGTCGTCGTCGTCGTCCGTCTGTCTCGAAACTCCTCCTAGACCGTTGGACGGATTTTCACAAAATTTCACACGAACATTAATTATTTTGTTGCGTGAATGCGAACGTCAGTCAAAAAAGTGTTTTTTTAATTTATGCAATAGTTATGATTTTAGGTCCAAAATATGGTTTTACCCCCCCCCCCCCCCTGGACCCTCCCCCCCCCCTCCTCCCAGACCCTCCCCCTCCTCCCAGACCCTCCCCCCCCTCCCAGACCCCCCCCCCCCCCCCGCAATGATGGCGTTATTAGTGTGTGAGCCCCGAAGGGGATCGCACACTAAGAACGCATTCGTTCTGGGGGCGAAAACATCTCACTCCGCATTTGCTAGGTTAAGTTAGTTTAGTTGGCATTAGAAGTAATGGTAGTAATAGTGGGATTGATGGTGATAGTAGTGATGATGGTTGTAGTTGTATTGATGATGATGACAGTAGTAGATATGATGGTGACAGTACTAGTATTAGTGATGATGGTCATAATAGTAGTGATGATGGTGACAAGTAATGATGCTAGTTGTAGTGATAATGATGACAGTAGTGATGATGGTGTGAGTATTAGTGATGATGGTGAGTAGTAGTGATGATGGTGAAAGTTGTAGTGATGATGACAATAGTTGTGATGATGAAGATCATAGTAATGGTGATGATGAAGATCATAGTAATGGTGATGATGGAAGTAGTAGTGATGATGGTGATAGTAGGATACATGATGGTAATACTTGTGACAGTAGTAATGATGATGGTTATAGTAGTAGTGATAATGTTAACAGTAGTAACGACGATTGTAAGATGGTGGTGATGATAGTAGTAATGATGGTTGATAGTTGTAGTATCAATAATGATAGTAGTGATTAAGATGGTAGTGACAATGGTGATAGTAGTAGTGATGATGGTGAGAGTAGTAGTGATGATTGTAATTGTAGTAGTGATGATAATCATAGTAATGGTGATGATGACAGTAGTTGTGATGATTGTGGCGGTTGTAGTGATGAAGGATGTAGTAGTGTTGATGGTTATTGATGGTATTAGTAGTGATGATGGTAACCCATCGTAGAGTTGGGTATGCCGTTTTGATTTTGGGCAAAACGGCACGTCTACTTTATTGATAATGGGGGAGTGCGTAATGAGTATATATATATATATATATATATATATATATATATATATATATATATATATATATATATATAATGATAGAGGTGCCATCTGTGCCGACCGAGCCACAAGTGTTCGGTGAAAATGTTTGCAATGATTACTATCCATCAACAGCCCACAGCCCTCGCATGCAGTTAATGGGGGACAGTGGTTAGTTTTTAGTCTGTTTTTGTATTCATTTATATATAGGAAAACAGAAAAAAATAGGAACAGTGGGGATTGGGCCTGAGTAGATAGATAGATAGATAGTTTTGTTAGTGTCCTCGCTAGCCCTCCAACAAGCATAAAAAAACACTCCGTAGACCGATAAATTTGTACATTTTTCGATAGAAAAATGTCCCGGCCGAAGGCCGACTCTTCTTAAAAATACAGGCTCGCTATCACTCGCCAAGAAAAAACGACACTTAAATGGCACGAAAGTTCTTAAAATTGACAGGGAAATGGGACGAAAGTGGTAAAATAGCCAAACTCATGGTTAAAAAATCCTTAAATGCCTTAAAATCTCAAAACTAATGGGGCTAAGCATGAGGGAGAAGGGGGTCGAGAAAAACCCTCTGCCTCCCCTTAACGTCGCGTGTACCTGACTGTTTAACCCCTTGAGGATATGAAGCGTTTTGGCAGTTTATTCGGAAAATATTACCGAAACTACCACTAATTTTCCCATGGTTTTTCTGTTTGGTTTTAGGTAGTTTGCATCATTATACAGTAGTTGAAATGTGTTACAATCCCCGGAAGATGTTATTTCTCTCATTATCAAACGATCTTAAAACACTCGGATGTAAGTCATTTTCAGAGTAAATATACAATTGTGTTTGCCTTTGGATACAGGATGGGTTGAGGCCTCACCCCCCATGACTTACTGAAATCAGCATCTATTTTAACAGTAAGGGGCTTAATAAGAGTTTCACTGCCGTCAATAGGAATTGTTATAGGGAGATTTTTGTTTGTTTTTACAGTACTTTATATAGCGCATAATTATACAATGTATCTCCGGAGATTGAAACACATTTTAATATGATCTTTGCAAAACTAGCCTTCAAATATTGAGAAATACTTAGTGGTAGTTTCGGTAATAAGTACTGTACCATTTATTCTGGCTATCATTAACCCCTTATGTACCGCCGACGTCTTTTTAATATTATCATAACTATATTTAAACGATTTTGTGCAGTTTACGAAGGATCTGTGGTAGTAAAAAGGGTTAAGTGAGATAGTTTGAAGCTTATTAATTGCTGGAGGCCCCTTTTAAACTGAATATAACCGTCTAATAGTAGCCAGAATATAGTTAAAAGGACATCACCGGTAGAGAAGGGGTTAAGCGATTGTATACAGTTTAGGAATGAACTGTGGAAATTATATATATAATATTCTATGTAAGTGAGGGAGACTAAAGGCAGAACTGCCTGTAGCGAGTGCCTCCGCCAGAGTTGAAAGAGTGACAGGGCCAAAATCAAGGGACGTTCGAGCCAAAATGCCTGGACACGCGGAGTTTGAAGCAATTTAAGTCATAGGAAGAGGGAAAGACTCATTCTGGGAGAGATTTCCAGAGCTCATCTGTTGAATAGAAGAAAGATTGAGAATAACTTTGCACTCTTGGGTTGGAGAGCTGCACAGAGTAGGGTAGTACTAGTAATGGAACTGGGTTATTTCATATATTTTGTTTTCACCAACCCACCAATTAATTTACAAATAAACCTAACTAATGAAATCAATGAAAGTAATGAATACATGTGGTACTCCAAGGACTCGAACCTAGGATACTCACACCGAAATTCCGCACACTAAGCATTACGCTATCAAGACAGAAAACCACTTGACTAGATTATGATTAGTTGTTTGACTAACACATTAAGAAATACACGGATGATTATGGGCATGAAAACGGTAATTAACGTGTCCACATTAACATCAGTATATACCTTTATGCTATGTGGTGTCTCTTTCTTTATTAACTTTTTATTCTGGCAAACTATGAGATTATTATTATTATTATTATTTTGGCAAAGGATGTTAAAATTTGAATCGGGTAAGCTATTTTAACTAACCTCTTGTCATGCACGTAACGTCCATAGACTAAATTATAGTGTGTTATGCTAACCAGGATATATTGGAAAGTAGGAGTCATCGTAATGAAATGGCTATTTTACACCATAATCTTAAGATGAATCTACTCTGTAAAAAATATAGACATAAAAAGGCATGTGCAATATTTGGGGATAGTGATAGTGCTTTACTCTTATAATAGATGGGTTTATTATTATTATCATTTCATAAACGTGTGTCAAAAGAGGGAAAGGGTGCAATAGGGGAAGAGGGTTTTAGGAACGCTGAAAGGAGTAACAAGAAATAGGGTGGTCAGTATGGAAGTAAAGAGGTCCTTGCATGACAGTGTGGTAATCCCGACATTGACTTACGGGAGCAAAGCATGGACGTTGGTGAAGAGACTAGAACCAAGAGTGAGAGGGGAGGAAATTAGTTACTTGAGAAGTGTGTGCGGAGTACATGGAGGGATAGACAGACAAATTAGGAAGTAGGAGAGAGGTGTGGTGTGGATGTAGATGTACTGGAAAGTGTGAAAAGGAACACCTTGAGATGGTTCGGCCATGTGGAACGTATGGGAAGCGAGAGAATGATTAAGAGAGTGTACGAGAGTGAGATGGAAGGACAGAGAGGGAGAGGTAGACCGAGTGAGAGGTAGAAGGATGGAGTTAAGAAGTAAATGAGTGCAGGCGGTGCTGGATGCGAGGAGGGGCGTCGACTGACTGGGGACGGAGGTGCATGGGGCCGTTTCGTTCGTGGCCACTCCTTCGGGGATCACAGCGTCCGACAATAGATAGATAGGTGTCACAGGAATATTTGAGCGTGACTGTACAATCGCGCTAATAAGTGATGTCTCGGCACCAAGTATATTTCGATCAATAATTGGTATAAGTAATATCTAAAACTGTCTTTATTCGTTTTGAGTGAGATATATAAACATCTTCTTACGCATACCCACCCTATTCAACATCTGACAGACATTAATACAGCACAGAGCGAGCCAAACGTAATGACATCTGAGACATGACTTATTAGCGTGACTGTACCTAGCCCAGTGTCAGGATAGCTGCTTACTAACATCCTGTCATCAATATCAAGCCCTATAAACCCGCTAGCACACCAGTCAAATTTCCGGCAACTATTTTATCTCGACACTCGTCTGGCAACTTCTGAATTGTGTGTACTCCTGTGCGAATTTTGCCACGGAGAAAATCTACCTCTATTCTAGTTGTCGATATCAGTGCCAATTATCCTAAAAGAATTGCCGGAATTAAAGTTTGACAGTGAGCATAGCAAATTGATGATAATAACTCTAGTGTGATATCCCCTTATTAAGTGGGTGGTAGTCACTTTTCTGGACCCCCTTCTCCTTCATGTTTAGCATATTAGTTTGAGATTTTAAGACGTTTGGCCCATTAGATTGGCGATTTTAATACCGTATGCCCCCATTTCGTTGTCAATTTTAAGACGTTTCGGGCCATTTAGGTGTCATTTTTTTTCCTGGCGACCAATAGCGAGCCTGTAATTTTAAGAGGAATCGGCCTTCGGCAGGGAGTATTTTCTACCGAAAAATTTATAAATGTATCTTGAAAAGGGGTCTAGGGTTTTTTTTTTTAAGCTTGATGGAGGTCTAGCGAGGAAACTAAAAATATATATGAATAAATGAATACATAGACCAAACAAACGGTGACCGGTCAACTCAACCAGTAGACCATTTCAACCAGTAGCTCTCAACCAGTACCAAATCAACCAATACGGATAGGTTAGGTTAGGTTAGTACTATATTTTGGCACTGGTTTGATTGGTCTGGGTTAATTTGGCACTGGTTGAGAGCTACTGGTTGAAATGGTCTACTGGTTGAGATGACATGGAACCCAAACAAACAGCCACTACCCCCTTAACACATCCCCTGCTCACCTGCGCATCTAAGCTACAATATTCGTGTGCGCATAACAGAACTCGGGTGGATGGGACTCGTTAGCCTTGGTCGGCAACTTTTCTAGGGGAGACAACCTTATACAAATCCGGGTGGATGGGACTAGTCAGCCTTGGTCGGCAACCTGTTTAGGGGAGTAAACCTTATACACATCCGTAATGCTTACCTAAGGGCGAAGCAGGTTAGTGAATGGAATAGCTGCTCAATTCTGTAGAAAAATAGTGCTAAAAAGATACATAGAAGTCCTCGAAGTCTGACTGACCCTATGTTTATTGGTCAATCCTGTAAGTCCTTCAGCAAATTGGCACGGGTTGTCCTTCTCACAGGGGATAGGTCTGCTTGGAGGCATTTTGTGTATGGTACCCTCCTAAAGGGGAGTAAGGCGTCCGGCAATAGATGGATAGATAGATAGATAACAACGCATACTCTGTAGCACACCTGGTACACCCTCGACACATTCAAGCGTCCCCTATAATCTGATATTATCTCCACTCTAGGGTGTCAAACCGGACCGATTTTGTTTAAGGGGGTCGCCGTTTTTTTATTTTTATCTTTCTCTCCTTTACTCTCTTTCCCTGGCTTGTATCCATTCGGCCCCATTCAGCCAACTGTTTTAAGACGTTTATCCCCATCTAGGTGTTGATTTCTTCCTGGCGAGCGTTAGCAAGCAAGTATTGTATGGAGAAATCCGGCTTCGCCAGAGAAATTTTTCTATCGAAAAATGTACAAATTTAGCTTGCTATCAAAACAAAACAAAATATATATGCTGGCTCGCTAACGCTCGCCAGGAAAATATACACCTGAATGGGGTAAACGTCTTAAAACAGTAGGCTGAATGGGGCCGAATGTATACAAGCCAAAGAGAGAGGGAGATAAAGAGAAAAAAAAGCGAGGTGGGCTCCCTTAATGAAAAATCACGCTCTGAATATTTCGCCTCTCTCCTGACAATTGTTCCCGAATGGTTCTATTATGTTCATCTTTTGGACATACCAAAACAAAATAGTATTACTTAAAATATAATAAATGAAAATACAATGAAGACAGAAAGAAAGCAAGAACAAAACATATCAATTATATAAAAATGCATCAGTAATCGTTAAGGGGAGGTTTTTATTTTGTTTCCTACTCCTTCAGCAATCTTAAAATTTCACCCCCTTGACCCCCTTTTAAGATAAATTTGTACATTTTTCGGTAGAAAAATTACCCGGCCAAAGGCCGGTTACTCTTAAATTACAGGCTCGCTTTCGCTCGCCAGGATAAAATCGACACCTAAATGCCACGAAAGGTCTTAAAATTGACAGAATGGGGCGGAAATTCTTAAAATCACCAAACTAATGGGGCAAACTTCTTAAAATCTCAAAAGCAATGGGGCTAGACATGTGGGAGAAAGGGGTCAAGAAAAAAGTCCCTCAAGTGGAAATCTCCACTTCACACAGCACTTCATATAGTACTACCGGTAAAAATGACGAGGAGATTAATTAGTGTCAGTCATAAATTTGAGAGATAAAAAGAGATTTACTTGGATAAGAGAACAGACAGAGATAGAAGACATTATCGCTGTGATATAAGCATTTCTATCGCTACTACAATAATCAGTGTTCCTCGGAGCTTTCCCAGTGTATACCACCTCCTCTACGTAGGGTATGTAGTACCCGCTTTGCAACACAATCCCACCCCTACTCTGTGCAACTGTCCAACCCAAGAGTGAAACGCTATTCTCAGACTTTCTTCTATTCAACTGCTGAGCTCTGGAACTCTCTCCCAGAATCAGTCTTTCCCTCTTCCTATGACTTAAATTGCTTCAAACTCCGTGTGTCCAGGCATTTTTAGCTCGAACGTCCCTTGATTTCGGCCCTGTCACTCTTTGAAATCTGGGGAAGGAACTCGCTGCAGGCAGTAGTTATGCCTTTTGTCTCCCTCATTCACATAGAACAAAAACAAATATATATAATATAATAGTTTTAGGAAGGGCAATTTTTCGATTAGATTATATTAGATGGACTGGCTAATATATTTATTAACTATAATAAATAAAATCTATAAATAAATACAAACCATAGATAGTAACCCATTCAATACCAGAGACTTTTCATGCATCATAATCTGGCAACTATTAGGCGATTATATTCAGCTTCTACCAATACAAATAATACAGACTGTCTCAATTAATCCTAACATATGACCGGATTATTATGGAATGGGTTGGGACAGGTCTTTGCCCTGAAATGGGGTAATTATCTATTTATCTACCTATCTATTCATCCATCCGTCCGTCTGTTTGTATGTCTGTTTGTCTGTCCGCATGTTTGTCCGTCTGTCCGCCTGTCTGTCCTCTCTCCTCTCTCTATCTTTATTTCGCTATGTATATTTGATGCAATAATGTGTCCATGTATGTAGACAGGTAAATATTCATCTTTTTCCACCACCATCGACGTGTTTACTAATATAACAATCTTTCACTATTATCTATTTATCTCATCACGATATTTTCGAAACTTAACCCATTCAGTACTGTAGACGTCATTTTCATAATATTCTGGCTACTATTAGACGATTTTTTTCAGCTTAAAAAGGACTTCCAGCAATTAACAGGCTTCGAACTATCTCGCATAACCGTTTTTACTACCACAACTACTTCTTAAATTGCATAAAATCGTCTAAATATAGCAAGACATGTTTTTTTGTTTTTGTTTTTCTATGTGATTGAGGGAGGCAAAAGGCATAACTGCCTATAGCGAGTGCCTCCCCCATAGTTGAAAGAGTGACAGGGCCAAAATCAAGGGACGTTCGAGCCAAAATGCCTGGACACACGGAGTTTGAAGCAATTTAAGTCATAGGAAGAGGGAAAGACTGATTCTGGGAGAGAGTTCCAGAGCTCAGATGTTGAGTAGAAGAAAGTTTGAGAGTAACGTTTCACTCTTGGGTTGGAGAGTTGCACAGAGTAGGGGTGGGATTGAGTTGCAAGACGGGTACCACGTGCCCTACGTAAAGGAGGTGGTATGCACTGGGATAGCTCTGAGGAACACTGATTATTATAGTAGCGATAGAATAGCGAGAGAGATGCAACATTGCGGCGGAGAGAGAGAGATTGCAGAGAGTTGGTGAGTGGACGGGAGTTAATGATACGAAAGGCCTTCCTTTCAACTTTGTCTAGGAGAGCGGTGTGAGAGGAACCTCCCCACACATGTGAACAATACTCAATACAAGGGCGCACTATGCCCCTGTACAGAGCAAGAAGCTGTGCAGGGGAAAAGAACCCCCTAAGGCGGTTGAGCACACCCAGCTTCTGGGAGGCTGCCTTAGCAAGACTGGTAATATGGTCCTTCCAAATGAGAGCAGAAGAAAAAGAGACACCAAGAATATTGAGAGAAGATGAAGGGTTGATTTTTGTATTGTTGAAGAATAAGGGATAGTCCGCTGGGAGATCCTGACGGGTAGATAGATGGAGAAATTGGGTTTTGGAAGCATTAAAGTTAACAAGGTTTTCTCTGCCCCAATTGGAAATAGTATTTAGATCAGAATTTAAGAGTTCTATGGCTTCATTAAGTTTGTCGTTGAGGGATTGCTGGCTGGGGCGTTCTGAAAAACTAATGGAGTAGTGTAAGGTTGAGTCGTCTGCGTATGAATGGATGGGAATTAGGGTACAGTTAAGGAGATCATTTATAAAAATTAGAAAGAGAATAGGAGATAGGACAGAGCCCTGAGGAACACCAGAGTTTATAGGGTGAGGAAATGAACAATGGCCGTCCACAACCGCAGCTATGGAACGGCCGGAAAGGAAATTAGAGACAAAGGCACAGATGGAGGGATAGAAACCGAAGGAGGGTAGTTTAGAAATTAAAGATTTATGCCAGACTCTATCGAAGGCTTTCGATATGTCTAGTGCAATAGAAAAAGTCTCACCGAAGTCCCGAAAGGAGGATGACCAAGAGTTAGTAAGATATGAAAGAAGATCACCAGTAGAGCGACCCTTAAGGAAGCCATACTGGCGGTCTGAGAGCAGATTATGAGAAGAGAAATGCTTAAGAAATTTGGAAGCAAGAATAGTTTCAAAAACTTTAGAAAGACAAGAGATAAGAGCAATTGGACGATAGTTGGAGGGTTGAGAGCGGTCACCCTTCTTTGGGACAGGTTGAATGTGAGCAAACTTCCAGCATGAAGGGAAGACGTTAGAGGATAGACAGAGACGAAAGAGTTTGCCTAGGCAGGGAGTCAGCACGGAAGCACAGTTTTTGAGAACAACAGGAGGAACACCGTCCGGACCGTACGCCTTATTAGTGTTAAGCCCAGAGAGGGTAGAAAGTACATCTTTAGAAGAGATTAGGATATTAGGCATAAGTAAGAGAGAGGAGGGCGGAGAGGGAGGAATAGCACCGGAATCATCCAAGGTGGAGTTTCTAGCAAAAGTTTGAGCAAAGAGTTTAGCTTTGTCAGAGGAAGAAGTGATGGTTGTGCCATCAGAGTGGGAAAGGGGAGGGAAAGACGAGGAAGAGAAATTGTTGGAGAGGTTTTTGGCTAGATGCCAGAAAGCTTGGGAAGAGCTAGAGTTGGATAGTTCAGTGCATTTATTATTGATGAAAGAGTGTTTGGCAAGTCGAAGAACAGATTTGGCTTGATTCCGGGCAGAAACATATGAAGAATGAGAGTCTTGAGTTTTAAGGCGTCGGTACCGTTTGAATGCTTCCTCCTTATTGCGGACAGCAGTAGAACAGGCGTGAGTAAACCAAGATTTTTTAGCATTAGTCTGAGAGAAAGAGAATGGAATGTATGCTTCCATGCCCGATAGGATTACCTCGGTAATGCGTTCAGCACTCTCCGAGGGTCCTCGGCCATGGAAGCAGAAATCATTCCATGGGAAATCAAAGAAGTACTGCCGAAGAGCCTCCCAGTCGGCAGCGCCAAAGTGCCACAAGCGCCGCCGGCTAGGAGGATCGGGTGGCTGTACTGGAGAGATAGGACAGGTGACAGAGATAAGTTTATGGTCGGAGGAGCCCAAAGGAGAGAAAAGATCGACAGTATAAGAAGAAGGGTTAGAAGTTAGAAACAGGTCAAGAATGTTGGGCCGATCTCCGATGCGATCCGGGATACGGGTGGGTTGCTGAACTAACTGCTCTAGGTCATTTAGGATAGAAAAGACGTAGGCTTGTTCACCAGGTGGATCAGTAGTGTGAGAGGAAAGCCATTGGCGATGGTGAACGTTGAAATCTCCTAAGATGGAGATTTCTGAGATTTCTGAGAAAATGTATGAAATAGACGTCGCTGGTACAGTAGGGGTTAACTTTTTCAACATAGTGGATTTGATCACTTCTATATAAAAGGAACAACACTTCCATATGCAGGTACTGTAAACAATTTATTACCTATAGAGGGGGAGGCCTGGCCAGGGGTGCAGGGAGGGAAATAAGCAATTGAATGGAGTGTGTGAACCTAGCTCTCTCTCTCTCTCTCGCTGCGTCTCTGGCTGGCTGGCTGGCTGGCTGGCTGGCTGGCTGGCTGGCTGGCTGGCTGGCTGGCTGGCTGGCTGGCTGGCTGGCTGGCTGGCTGGCTGGCTGGCTGGCTGGCTGGCTGGCTGGCTCGCTGGCTGGCTGGCTGGCTGGCTGGCTGGCTGGTTGGCTGCTGGCTGGCTGGCTGGCTGCTGGCTGGCTGGCTGGCTGCGCTGGCTGGCTGGCTGGCTGCTGGCTGGCTGGCTGGCGGCTGGCTGGCTGGCTGGCTGGCTGGCTGGCGATGGCTGGATGGCTGGCTGGCTGGCTGCTGGCTGGCTGGCTGGCTGGCTGGCTGGCTGGCTGGCTGGCTGGCTGGCTGGCTGCTGGCTGCTGGCTGCTGGCTGGCTGGCTGGCTGGATGGCTGGCTGGCTGGCGGGCTGGCTGGCTGGCTGGCTGGCTGTGCTGGCTGGCTGGCTGGATGGCTTGCTAGCTGGCTGGCTGGCTGCTGGCTGGCAGGCAGGCTGGCTGGCTGCCTGGGTGGCTGGCTGGCTGGCAGGCTGGCTGGCTGACTGGGTGGCTGGGTGGGAGGCTGGCTGGCTGGCTGCCTGGCTGGCAGGCTGGCTGGCTGGCTGGCTGCTGGCTGGCTGGCTGGCTGGCTGCTGGCTGGCTGGCTGGCCTGGCTGGCTGGCTGGCTGCTGGCTGGCTGCTGGCTGGCTGGCTGGCTGGCTGGCTGGCTGGCTGGCTGGCTGGCTGGCTGGCTGGCTGGCTGGCTGGCTGGCTGGCTGGCTGGCTGGCTGGCTCTGGCTGGCTCTGGCTGGCTCTGGCTGGGCTGCTGGTGGCTGGCTGGCTGGCTGGCTGGCGGCTGGCTGGCTGGCTGGCTGGCTGGCTGCTGGCTGGCTGGCTGGCTGGCTGGCTGGCTGGCTGGCTGGCTGGCTGGCTGGCTGGCTGCTGCTGGCTGGCTGGCTGGCTGGCTGGCTGGCTGGCTGTGGGCTGGCTGGCGCTGGCTGGCTGGCTGGCTGGCTGCTGGCTGGCTGGCTGGCTGCTGGCTGGGCTGGCTGCTGGCTGGCTGGCTGGCTGGCTGGCTGGCTGGCTGCTGGCTGGCTGGCTGGCTGCTGGCTGGCTGGCTGGCTGGCTGGCTGGCTGGCTGGCTGGCTGGCTGGCTGGCTGCTGGCTGGCTGGCTGGCTGGCTGGCTGGCTGGCTGGCTGGCTGGCTGGCTGGCTGGCTGGCTGGCTGGCTGGATGGCTGGCTGGCTGGCTGGCTGGCTGGCTGGCTGGCTGGCTGGCTGGCTGGCTGGCTGGCTGGCTGGCAGGCTGGCTGGCTGGCTGCTGCTGGCTGGCTGGCTGGCTGGCTGGCTGGCTGGCTGGCTGCCTGCCTGCCTGGCTGGCTGGCTGGCTGGGTGGCTGTCTGGCTGGCTGGCTGGGTGGCTGGCTGGCTGGCTGGCTGGCTGGCTGGCTGGCTGGCTGGCTGGGCTGGCTGGCTGGCTGGCTGGCTGGCTGGCTGGCTGGCTGGCTGGCTGGCTGGCTGGCTGGCCTGGCTGGCTGGCTGGCTGGCTGGCTGCTGGCTGGCTGGCTGGCTGGCTGGCTGGCTGGCTGGCTGGCTGGCTGGCTGGCTGGCTGGCTGGCTGGCTGGCTGGCTGGCTGGTTGGCTGGCTGGCTGGCTGGCTGGCTGGCTGGCTGGCTGGCTGGCTGGCTGGCTGGCTGGCTGGCTGGCTGGCTGGCTGGCTTTCTTTTAATAATGCAGTAATCCACCTTTCTCTACCTCTAGCACGACAGGTCTTATATGCTACAGATACACGAACACGTTATGGGGAGAATTATATTTGTTTATCAATGTCTGTTGTATATTATTTCCATTAGTTTCCTCTCAGGACCTCCATCAAGCATAATATAATACCCCAAGACCCCCTTTCGCGATGAATGTGTACATTTGTTCAGTACTGAATAATATAGGTCCGTAAGGGGGGGGGGGGGGGGTCACCGTTTTGTTTTATATTTCTCCTTTTCTCTCTTTCCCTGGCTTGTATCCATTCGGTTTCATTCAGCCAACTGTTTTAAGACGTTTATCCCCATCCAGGTGTCGATTTTTTCCTGGCGAGCAATAGCGA
The DNA here is from genome assembly GCA_032716605.1 of Paralithodes platypus. Classification (NCBI taxonomy): domain Eukaryota; kingdom Metazoa; phylum Arthropoda; class Malacostraca; order Decapoda; family Lithodidae; genus Paralithodes; species Paralithodes platypus. The sequence goes on along the minus strand of CM064519.1, from coordinate 16,267,554 downwards.
CCCAGCATTGTATGGAGAATTCCGGCTTCGCCGGAGAAATTTTTCTATCGAAAAATTTATAAATTTAGCTTGCTGTCAAAACAAAAATATATATAAGCTGGCTCGCTACCACTCGCCAGGAAAATATTGACACCTAGATGGGGGTAAACGTCTTAAAACAGTAGGCTGAATGGGGCCGAATGGATACAAGCCAAAGAGAGGGAGAGAAAGATAAAAAAGCGAGGTTGGTTCCCTTAAATTTCATAAACTCGTCTAATTTGAGCTATATAATCAAAGGTAAAAAGGCGTCATAGTGCTGAAGGGGTTAACTCTGAAGAATATGACGCATTTTAACGTTTATTTCCGACTATCATTATAAGAGTTTATACAGTTTAGGAAAGATATGTGGGAATGATAAGCGTAAAGACTATGTCAATTAACCCTCTGCCTTCCGTATACCTTTCCGAATCTGAATAAAATCGTTCAATGATAGCAAAGAAACAGAACATAAATGCGTAGTCGAATCTTGAAAGGGTTAATATTCAGACTACCCTGCCACTCAATGGAGGAGGAATTGGGAGTAATATTCTCTGAGTGGGAGATTCCATTCACGTGCACACATGCACACACACACACACACACTCGTACATACACACACACACACACATTTAATTACATTGAACGTATTTATCAGTACAAAATATCAGTGTGGAATGTTAACCCAAGGCCTTAACCTTGAGTGAGTGAACACACACTCACTGAAGAAGATGTTAATGCCAAATGGGACAACTTTGTATCTACCACCACCGAAGCCTACCACCACTTCTTCCCCACCAAGAGGACCAAAATGCACCCCTCTGACGTCCCATGGATTACTCCTCGGATCAAGAGACTGATGCAGAATCGGAATAAGGCCTTCTACACGGACAACAATCGCTACAAGGACCTACGCAACATTGTGATAAGGGAAATCCGTTGGGCGAAGAAGTCCTACTACCCTACAAAGATTCGTCATTTAAAACAAACCAATATCAGTCAGTGGTACTCTAAAATTAAGAATCTTTGTGGCTTAAGTAGTGGGACTCCTTCGATCCCCTGTGTTTCCCATGTCCCTCGTGTAGATGCACCTGAACTGATAAATAATCACTTCTCTACCATCTGCCAAACCCTCCCCAAACTAGACCGCACCAACCTCCCTGCCTTCCTCCCCAGTAACTGTTCAAGAATTTGAAGTGGCCAAAAATCTTTCCAGTTTCAAATAAAAAAGATCAACAACCCCAGTAGACCTACCCATGAAAATATACAAAGAATTTTCGGTGGAATTTGCCACCCCCCTTTGCTCGATAATTAATGCCTCCTTAAGGCAAAGTAAATGCCCTGCAGACTGGAAAACTTCATACGTCACTCCAATCCCCAAAACCCCCTCCCCACATTCTCTTAATGAACTCAGACCAATTGCCATTACGCCCATCCCTAGTCTAATCTGTGAGGACTTTGTATTCACCTGGGCTTACTCACAAATCCGTCACTTGATAGATCCCCAACAGTTTGGCAACGTAAAAACCTCCTCCACCACTCACTGTCTTATTAGCTTCCTAGATTATATTTACACAAATCTTGAGAAGAGAAAGACTTCCCTCGCCCTTGCCTTTATTGACTTCAGGAAAGCATTTGACCTTGTTGACCACACCATCATCATCAACAAAGCCATAAAGTTGGGGCTACATCCTACCCTGGTTGCGTGGTTGACCGACTTCCTTAGTGACAGACGACAAGCAGTGCGATACCAAGGCTTCATCTCCACCTTCCTAGACATCACATGTGGAGTCCCACAGGGCACAAAGATGGGGCCTCTATTGTTCCTCATCTTGATTAATGATGCCCTAAAGGACACCCCATTCCACTGGAAGTACGTGGACGACTCGACAGTCGGCATTACTGTCGATAACACCTCCCCTAACTATGACCCCCTACAAGACATCCTCGACCGTCTTCAAGCCTGGACCACAGACAATCATGTGACTATCAATCATGACAAGACAGTGGTCATGCACATCAACACTTCCGTTACCGACCTTCCTCCACCCACTGTCACAATTGGTCCTCATCCCCTTCAGCTTGTTGAGTCCACCAAACTCCTCGGAATCACTGTGGACAACAAACTGAACTGGAAGAAACATGTAACTACCATAGTCAGGACCGCCACTTACAAGTTATTTATGCTAAGGCGGTTGAGATCCCTGGGGGCGCCGGAGAATGAGCTGAAGAGTATATATAACACCTTCATACTCCCTAAGCTCACCTACGCCTCTCCCGCCTGGTCCTCCTCTCTAACCCTAACACAACAACGTCAACTGGAGAGAGTTCAGAGGAGGGCATGCAGGATCATCCTGGGTGGCACATATCCAGGGTACGAGGAAGCTCTCACCACCCTTAGCATACCTGCACTTTCAACCCACCACTACAACACACTCAAACAGTTTGCATCTAAGCTGCTTGTTCACCCACGACACAGAAACTTACTTCCACCAGACGCCCCTAGACCTACACGTGCAGCTCATCATTTCAACACACTCCAACCAATAAGAGCAAGAACTGACAGATATAAAAATAGTCCTATCCCAACCATTGTTAATATTATTAATAATATGTAATAACGGTCTGTCACACCATATATACGCGCCCACCTTTAATAATATATGCATAAGTGTGTGTGCGTGTGTGTATTAGAATATAATTATGTATGTATTTGCTTGAGTTTGTTTATGTATATGTGTATATATGTATCTATGTATGTGCAGTATATGTGTATGTATGTGTGCGTATATGTGTATGTATGTATGCGTTATTTATGTATATATATGTGTATAGTGTATACTGTTTGTGGTTCGAGCCCGGCTGAGAGTATCAGGTAGGATAAGAGAAGAGCATATATGCATGTAATGTGCATATATTTATGTATATGTATGTCTGTGTGTACGTGCTGTCAATGGTTCGAGCCCGGTTGAGAATATAAGGTATATAATATATATATGTACTGTACGTGTATTTATATTTATATGGTCATATGCACATATGTATATAAATATACGTACATATGAGCGAGAACATATTGCTCACTAGCGCAACTTCTGATTATAAATCTATGCATAAGCATTATCCATTATTAAGTGTTCGCGTATCTTCATCCATGTATTTCCACCCTTAACAATAGAACGCCCAGCTCTTCCATATTTCGCCTTCTGTCTCACACACACACACACACACACACACACACACACACACACACACACACACACACACCTACACTACCGAGGATTAACCTCCCATTGTAGTACCCGCACCCTCTTTACCTGACTTACCAAAACAGTTTCTGTATGTATGTATGTTTGTGTGCATACGTGAGCGTTTGTGTATACGGACATGTGCACACTTACTGCATGTTCTTATGTTCCTATATATGTATGTATATGTATGTGCGCACGTACGTGTATACGTATGCTCTGTATATGAGTAAGTAAATAAATGTGTATATGTACTGTATATCACTTACTCTCATGGTTATTTTATGATAATTTGTATTCTGCACATGCATCATTATTGTATTTATTTATTTTGTTTGTAAACTAAGCTTACCATCCTCATATCTGTACATCTCATGTTCATCCACTAAATTGTAAAATGTGTATTTTCAGCTCATGAGGCTGCCATTCTTTAATAAACCGTTTATTATTATTATTATACCACACACACACACACACACACACACACACACACACACACACCTACACTACCAGGATTAACCTCCCATTGTAGTAGGCTGTACCTGACCATACGGACCATATACGGACTTGAATTGCTGCACCCTCTTTACCCTTCAACTCACACACACACACACACACCTACACTACCAGGATTAACCTCCCATTGTAGTAGGCTGTACCTGACCATACGGACCATATACGGACTTGAATTGCTGCACCCTCTTTACCCTTCAACTCTTTACCCTGACCATACCAAAACAGTTTCTGTATGTATGTATGTTTGTGTGCATACGTGAGCGTTTGTGTATACGGACATGTGCACACTTACTGCATGTTCTTATGTTCCTATATATGTATGTATATGTATGGGCGCACGTACGTGTATATACGTATGTTCTGTATATGAGTAAGTAAATAAATGTGTATATGTACTGTATATCACTTACTCTCATGGTTATTTTATGATAATTTGTATTCTGCACATGCATCATTATTGTATTTATTTATTTTGTTTGTAAACTAAGCTTACCATCCTCATATCTGTACATCTCATGTTCATCCACTAAATTGTAAAATGTGTATTTTCAGCTCATGAGGCTGCCATTCTTTAATAAACCGTTTATTATTATTATTATTATACACACACACACACACACACACACACACACACACCTACACTACCAGGATTAACCTCCCATTGTAGTAGGCTGTACCTGACCATACGGACCATATACGGACTTGAATTGCTGCACCCTCTTTACCCTTCAACTCTTTACCCTGACCATACCAAAACAGTTTCTGTATGTATGTATGTTTGTGTGCATACGTGAGCGTTTGTGTATACGGACATGTGCACACTTACTGCATGTTCTTATGTTCCTATATATGTATGTATATGTATGGGCGCACGTACGTGTATATACGTATGTTCTGTATATGAGTAAGTAAATAAATGTGTATATGTACTGTATATCACTTACTCTCATGGTTATTTTATGATAATTTGTATTCTGCACATGCATCATTATTGTATTTATTTATTTTGTTTGTAAACTGAGCTTACCATCCTCATATCTGTACATCTCATGTTCATCCACTAAATTGTAAAATGTGTATTTTCAGCTCATGAGGCTGCCATTCTTTAATAAACCGTTTATTATTATTATTATTACACTCACACTCACTCGTACATACACACACACTCGTACATACACACACACACGCACACACACACACACACACTCGCACGCACACATACACACACACACACACACACGTACATACATACCCATATATGTACAGTCATGAGTCATAATACCTGAACACTCAAATTTTTTAATCTTTAACCCCTTCTGTACCGGTGACGCCCTTTTCATTATATTCCAGCAATTATTAGACGATTTTATTCAGTTTATGTGGGTCGTGCATCAATTGAGAGGCTACAGACGATCCCAATTTACCCCTCTAACTGCCACATATCCTTCCTAAGCTGCATAAAATCGTCTAAACATAGCCGAAATATAACAACATAGAATACCCGGTAGTGAAAGGGTTAAAGCCAAGTTGTGAAGCCTCTGGGATATATTCATGTTTATTCACCAACCCACCAATTTACTTATTAATAAAGCTAATTAATGAAATCGATGAAACTAATGAATATATTTGGTACTCCAAGGACTCAAACCTAGATACTCACACTGAAATAACAGAACATTGGATTGTCTCGCTTGGGTTCGATACAGATTCAAATTGGTGGGCAGGTATTATTGATCGTTACTGTACAGTTTGCCACATGAACTTGAACACACTACATGGTTTTCTGAATGGAAGGAATATAATATTATAGTATGCTTGACTTTACTAGAATTTTATAAAACCGTTAATTGAGTGAGTGCTGTACTGTATTTTATATATTATTTTGTAATAGTATAGATATCTTATCAATATTTGTATTTTTTGCTATTGTTAATGTCTTGTCATGTTGCAAATTTGATTTTAAATAATATTTTGACATTTAACATGTAGTTTCTTTATTCATGCAGAGTTTAGTAAAATTTGCCAGAACGTCCCGGACTTCCCAAACTTGACTACTTCCTTTAACGTGACGATAGTGCGTTGTTATATGTGCGATTGGTTTGCTTGGGAAACAGATTAACTTGCTCATGTAGTGATGTACACCCTATGTGGTGGATTGTGTTCTTTTATTTAATAATTTTCATTTTAGTAAGCGTTGTTTCCACATAGCGATTTTGATAATTTAATTTGACTTTATATTGTCCTTGTCCCAATTTTGGTTTGTTTAGTTTGCAAGTTTTACATTTTAATTGATCATATAATTTATCTGTAATTAAGTAGCCTAGGGAATCAACTAAAATATATTGCTCGGAAATGGTAAATGCAAGCACATTTTTCAATAAAGATTATTCAAATATTAAAATACCCCCCTCCCCACCATACACACATACACACGCACACGCACACGCACACACACACACACACACACACGTAACCATAGAAACGTGCATAGTCACTTAAATGCATACACACACACACACACACATACATACGTAGACATATACACAGAGAAACTCACCTATATACAGTATATACACTAGTTTTGTACAATTACTCAATTGTTCACTCTTCTACTCTCACTGTCACACACACGTGGGTACACTCATACACACATACACTCACACCCACGTGACACACACATGGCACACTCACATGTACGCACACATGTGGCACACACACATGTACGCATACACATCACACACACACGTACGCACCAACGCGACACACACACATACACACGAATACGCACACACAAGACATACAACGCCCTATTGTACAGACAGTGCTGTAATAAAAGATAATTATACTATTAACCCTTTGAGTGCCAGCGACGTTTGTTATATTGTATTCTAGCTCTATTTTGACGATATTATGCAGCCTAGGAAGGATCTGTGGTAGTTAAAAGGGTTGGTTGAGACGTATTGAAGCCTTATTATTGCTAGAGGTCCTTCCTAAGCTACATAAAATCGTCTAATAGTTGCCAGAATATGATAAAAAGGACGTCCCTGGTACTGACCGGGTTAAGAGTGAGGTGTTTAGTTTCCTCCCTAAACTTCCATCAAGCTTAAAATTACACTCCCTAGACCCCCTTTCAAGATAAATTTGTACATTTTTCGGTAGAAAAATGTCCAGGCCGAAGGCCGGTTCCTCTTAAATTACAGGCTCGCTATCGCTCGCCAGGAAAAAATCGACACCTGAATGGCAGGAATGATCTTAAAATTGACAGAAATGGGGCGAATATTCTTAAAATCGCCAAACTAATGGGGCGACCGTCTTAAAATCTCAAAAGCAATGGAGCTAAACATGAGGGAGAAAGGGGTCCAGAACAAAATCCCTGAAGTAGATACCTGCCCTTAAATGTTGGGTAACTGGTAAAGTGTGGGTGGGTCATGGCGTAGTACGGCTGTTTGGAATGCTATAATTTGAGTGAAAGGTTGTGTGTTTAAGGGGAGATGGGCCGTTTTTCTGTCTTTTTCTGTCTTGTTAGCCCCATTAGTTTGTTTAGGTTTTATGACGTTCGGCTCATTAGTTTGTCGATTTTAAAACCTTTCGCCCCATTTATTTGTCAACATTAAGACCTTTCGTGCTATTTAGGTGTCGATTTGTTTTCCTGGCGAACGATAGTGAGCCAGTAATTTTTTAAGAACCGGCCTTCGTACAAGTTAATCTAGAAGGGGGATATAACTTCGTTGTAAATATACAGACCTTTCGGGCCACGTAGGTACGGTAGGTGTCGATATTTTCCTGGCAAGCGATAGCGAGCGTGTAATTCTAGGGAAGAGCCTTGATAAATGTACACATTTATCTTGAAGAGGGGTCTAGAGGGTGATTTTTTTAATGTTGATGGAGATCTAGGGAGGTTACTATAAAACCTATAAATACATAAATTTAATAGACCGAAAAATAACCCCCACCCCCTTAACCCTTTGAGTGCCAGCGAAGTGTGCTATATTGTACTCTAGCTATATTTAGACGATTTTGCTCAGCTTAGGAAGGATATGTGGGAGTGGAAAAAGTGGGTTAAGATATACTGGCGATCTGACAGTAGATTATGGGAAGACAACTGCAGAAATGATTAATTAAACATAGCTTAAAGCGTTTTAGCAGTTTATTTTAGATATTAAACGATTTCATACAGCTCAGGAAGGATCTGTGGGAATTTAAAGGGTAAAAACTATTTCAATCGAACCTCGGACTTCCATATGCCCTTACTAATCTGAATAAAATCGTCAAATAATGTCCATAAAACAGAAATTAAGTGTGTCATCGATCCTCAGCGGATTAAAATATGCAAGAATGAGAGGAATTGGACGATAGTTGAAGGATTGAGAGTAGTCACCCTTCATTGTGACAGGTCAAATGAAAGCAAACTTCTAGCAAGAAGGAAAGAAGTTAGAGGAAAGAAAAACACGAAAGAGTTTGCCTAGGCAGGGCGTCAGCGCAGAAGAACGATCCGTACACCTTGTAATAGTCTGTTCATTCTAGGTTGGGTAGAAATCGTAACCCCTAACCTCTCATAACTCAAAACGGACTAGAGTAATTGAGCTAATATTTCTACCAAATAGGAAGACTTGGCTAGGGAGTAGGTGTATACATTGACAGCTTATTTGCTTTAGCCCTTTTTGAGTTATAGAGGTTAAAGGTTACAATTTCTGCCCAACCTAGAATGAACGGACTATAGTATTAAGCCCAGAGTGGGTAGAAAGTACATTTTAAAAATATATGATATTAGGCATAAGTGAGAGGGGGGGGGGGGGGAGTGAGGGATAGCATTGGAATCCTCCAAGGTTGAATTTTTAGTGGAAGTTTGAGCAAAGTGTTTAGCTTTATTATGTTTTTTACACCAACCAATTTCACATCTAAACTTAATTAATGAAATCAACAAGAGGTAAGACTGACGGTGGTGTCGTCGGTGTGTTAAAGAGAAGGAAAAGACCAGTAATTGTTGGTGAGGTTTTTGGGTAGATATCAGAAAGCTTAGGAATAGTTAGAGTTGGAAACATCAGAACATTAAATTTCGATGAAAGTGTATTTTAGCTAGCCTAAGAACATATTTGGCATTGATTTCGTGTATATATATATATATATATATAAATATATTTATATATATATATATATATATATATATATATATATATATATATATATATATATATATATATATATATAATATAATACACAGTACATAATATACAGATGAGAGAGAGATTAAGAGAGCGAGTACTGTATAATTTTGTGTAGGTGAACCCAGAGTTGGTTCAAGTCTAATTTCACTCTGAGCCTCATTAATTTTTCCACCCTCTCCATCCTCATATTTATTTCGTTTAATGTATGTATTTTGTTTCTATCCTACAACTGTGCCCCCCTGAACAGTTGTAGGCTTTAAAGTATCCCTAATAGGCTCAAAATCGCGTCATATGTCGGAGAGGCTTAATATAGCTATTTCCATTCACAGCGCCTTCTAAGTTACAGGTTCGCTATTGCTCGCATGAGTCAATGACCATGATTGACGACAACATTATCATGAAATGTAGCAACCTAAAAGTGTGTAGCTAATGAACCTGATTTTCAACAAACTTAGTCGATTATTTCATTTATTAATTGTTTGTCAAGTTTCCTCTCTACATCTCCACCAGTCTTAAAAAAAAAAATCATCCATTAGATCCCCCTTTTAGATTAATTTGTACATTTTTCGGTAGAAAAAATTCTCGGCCAAAGGCCGGTTCTTCCAAAATTACAGGATCACTATCGTTCGCCAGGAAAAAAAATCGACAACTAATTAGCACGAAAGGTCTTAATATGGACAAGGAAATGGGGTGGAAGGTCTTAAAATCTGAAAACTAATGGGGTGAACGTCTTAAAATCTGAAAACTAATGGAGCTAAACATGAGGAAGAAGGGGGATCAGAAAAAATGACCCATATCCCCTTAACACTGGCTGCACATATTTCTCTCCCGCAGTGTGAGGCAGTACCCCTTGGCCAGGCACCACCATGGAGGATAACTTTGACAGCATTCTCACCCGTCTGGGCACCGGCAAGTGGACCATACTCTATGTCGTCGCCATGAGTTACTGTAAGTTTTATTTGTTAATTTTAAATTATGTTGTTAAAAATCATTAGGCATCAGTCATAGCCGGGTCGCTTGTAATGAATGGTTTTGTTTATGTATTTACACCCGCCCATATATACATGGAGGTTAAATCACATATAGGCCTACGTGTGATCAAATTATGTAGTAAAACTCGGTAGGAAAAATTAAGCATCGGAACACCAAGCTTTCGTCTATTTTCTCAAGACATCTTCAAGGTAATATGAATTCCCCTGAAGATGTCTTGAGAGAATATACAAAAGTTTGGTGTTCCAATGTTTCATTTTTCCTAGCGAGTTTTACTACGTAGATATTCATATCTATCTTCCTACAACCTATTTTCAGATCGCCAGTATGGTTTCCTTACGGGCCTCTCTATTGGTGATCTACTTGCTTATCTTACCAACTCTTGGTCATCCTCCCTTTGGGACTTCGGTGAGACTTTTTCTGTTGTGCTAAGACATATCGAAAACCTTCGATAGCCCTCCTTCGGTTTCTATCCCTCTATCTGTGCTTTGTCTCGAATTTCCTTTTCTGACTATTCCATAGCTGCATTTGTGGACGGCCATTGCTCAATTCCTCATCCTATCAACTCCGGTGTTCCTGTCTCCAGTCCTCTTTCCAATATTTATTAATGCTCTCCTCAACTGTACGGTACCTCTAGTCATATCCATTTTTGTTTTCTTTTTTTCTATGTGATTGAGGGAGGCAAAAGGCAGAACTGCCTATAGCGAGTGCCTCCCCCATAGTTGAAAGAGTGACAGGGCCAAAATCAAGGGACGTTCGAGCCAAAATGCCTGGACACATAGAGTTTGAAGCAATTTAAGTCATAGGAAGAGGGAAAGACTGATTCTGGGAGAGAGTTCCAGAGCTCAGCTGTTGAGTAGAAGAAAGTTTGAGAGTAACGTTTCACTCTTGGGTTGGAGAGTTGCACAGAGTATGGGTGGGATTGAGTTGCAAGATGGGTACCACGTGCCCTACGTAAAGGAGGTGGTATACACTGGGAAAGCTCTGAGGAACACTTATATGCTGATGACTCTACCTTATGCTATTCAACCAGTTTTTCACAACAACCCAGCATGCAATCACTCCAAAAGCCACGTGACAAAGGACATAGCATGCCTATCTTCTGATCTATCAATTATTTCTGATTGGGGCAGAACAAATCTTGTTACTTTCAATGCTTCCAAGACTCAATTTCTCCATCTATCTACCATTTGCAATCTTCTTGAAGACTATCAATTATTCTTCAACAGTACACAAATCAACCCTTCATCTTCTCTCTATATTCTTGGTGTATCTTTTTCATCCGACCTTTCCTGGAAAGACCATATTACCACTCTTGCTAAAACAGCTTCCCAGAAGCTAGGTGTACTCAACCGTTTCTGTGAGTTCTTCACCCCCGCACAGCTTCTTGCTCTGTATAAGAGCACAGTGCACCCATGTTTCGAGTATTGTTTGCACGTGTGGGGAGGTTCTACCCGTACCGCACTTCTCGAAAGAGTAGAGTCAAAAGTCACTTCCTTTTACTAGTTCCTTACAATCTTTTTCTACATGCCACAATATTGCATCTCTTTCACTCTTTATCGCTAGTATAACAAAGTTCTTCAGAACTCTCTCAGCACATACCCCCTCCCTAGCGGAGTGTAGGTGGTTCTCACCTTTCAACACATCCCCACCCCTGACTTAAATTGCTTCAAACTCCATGTGTCCAGGCACTTTGGCTCGAACTTCCCTTGATTTCGGCCCTGTCACTCTTTGAACTCTGAGGGAGGCATTCGGCACAGGCAGTTCTGCCTTTTGTCTACTTCACTCACATAGAAAACAAAATAGGAATGATGGAGAATGCTTGTGAATAGATGAGTGATAATGCGGTCATTGGGAGAAGGGGTCGGGAGCCAGTTGGACTAGATAATAGTCCGTCAGGCGCCTTACCCGGGGAACCGGTATACCAGAAGGGTACGTCATGCCTGGATGTGAGATGTGCGGGCATTGTGGTGGTAAAGTTTCACTGCGTGTCTGCCTGCTGAGACCGGAACCTCTCCGGGAGGTTTGGGACCTGGGAATCTTTTGCAGGAGACCCCAAATGGGCCTGGGTCTCTGGGTCTTCTCCTGGGCGACCTGCTCTAGATGTGTGTGTGAGTTTTTTTGTTTTCCCTGTTCGGGGTCTGTCTTGAGTCGGCCACCCCCAGCTGCTGTGGGGTATGTGCCTGTGTATATACATACATACATACGTTTCTCCTGTTAAAGGTATTTGTTCCTCTAACACACAACTTTGCGTAGATCACACCTACCGCTCCCTTCTTAACACAGGTACAAAAGGAAACGCACACTCACCTCCATCTACGCTTCTTCTTTCAGGGTATCTGCTGCTGCCGTACACAGCTCTGGCGGGGGCGTTTATGGCTCCCTACATAGACCACACCTGCCACCTGCCGGCTAACGCCGCCCTCACGCCCACAAACGATCTCATCTCTAAAGCCAGCCCGGGAACGGAGTAAGTCTAAAATAAGGAACATATAGTTAATAATAATAGTCAAGAATAATAGTCATGTGAGGGAATTATTTACATCCCTGGGTTTTGTTGCTTAGAGGACAAGAGAGTTGTATGAAGTAAATAGTATGTCATAAATAATTTAAATTTTTTATATATCCATGTTCTATACTAATTTTGATGCATACATTGTATTTCGACAGTGAGAAAATAACATTTATGCAGAACAATAATGCCTATAATATTAAAACGTCTAGTTCTTCCAAAATATAAACAAAATATACTACTATATTAGTAGTATAGGGGGGGGGGGGATACCAAACTCTGCTTACGCAGAGTTGATATCATTGACCGGATTTCATAAAAGCGCTCCTATAGTTAAGGTAAAAGATCAAACCCAGAATGTTAATATTATATTTCCCATAATCTGACACATACATTCTCTTTAAACCTACCTGCTAATTTCGAAATACCTGTTCAAGCAACAGAGAGAGAACACAAAAATCATTGTATTCATAGGTCGATGTCACTGGAAAAGGTCATATAGTTTTGTCAATGCATTATTCTCATTATCATTTATATACATTTCACAAAATTAACTGATAATGTTCATTATATGAACCATATGATGGCCATTTTTCAGACCAATATCGTTACAGGCCATGGTCAAAGGTAAATATATATACATACTGTATATAAGCCGTTTCTACCAAAGTGGTTTAACACTAATTCAGAAGTCTAGCTCTCAGAGGTGGGTAGGCAGTTTTTATTATTTGTATTTCATTACTTACCTATTTATTTAATTTTTGAAAAAGCGAAAACTGCAAATCTACTGTATTTTCTATATCACGCATTAACTGAATAAGCTATATTATAAAATCTGGGTGACGGAAACAGAGAAACAGCAATATTAAGAACACCATCTTCAGTACGATGTCGCCTTGCTTACATTTATCCTGGCTCACAATGGACGATTTTACTTAGCTTAAGAAGGACCTGAAGATATCAAGGAGCTACAAGGTATCTCACAGATCCTAACAAAGCAGAAACAAATCGTTTACAAATAACCAGAATAAAGATAAGTAAGGCGTTATTGTAATAATATTTATAAGGGGTTTATGCTACACATGGTTATTTGTAGGGCTAGTGTGTGGCTACGAGTAACTTGGATTTACGTAAATTGATCAGAAAAAAAGACCAAATACTATCCGGGCAATAACCAATATAATATACAACACTGTACAAATTTTGTGCTTATATACAACACAAAATGATAAAGCATACTGTTTTTTTAATCGTTTACGTGTTAAAAATGTCGCAAATAAACGATTGAAACAATATGTCTATCCTTTTAGTTACATTTGAGCACACATATTTTACAATACCCATCATACACAAACAATAAGCCTGGTTGTAAGTATTTATGGGGCTTTAGAGATTATGCCACAGGCACTTAGTACGAAACGTGAATGGTATTTGAACAGCTGTGGTATAATAAAGTACCCCATTCCTATATTTTATATATAAAAAAAAACACACAAAAAACAATATATCGTAAACATGACTGGGTGGTGAAGTTTTTGGTGTCAAGGTGCGATGGTCAAGGATGATTTTGAATTTGATAAATAATCCTTAAGAGACTCCATCACCTGGCACAAAGAGAGCCGAGCCACAGTATCAGTATTCAACATACCTTCATAAATGCGGACAATTTCATCATCAACCGCGAAAACGCCACTCGATGACAAATACCCGGTAATATTTTTCATAATAAAACCAAGAGTATATGTGTCACAGTGGGGCATAGCGATCCCTCCACACCAAAGCCCAAAGTCGTAAAATGGAAAGAACTTATGGGTTTCGGGGTTCTTGTTTTTAAAGACTTTTGGAGCCTGACCTATGGAACAACTTAATCCCAAGTCAATAATATAGGCACGTGGCTCGCTACCAGACACATCAACCATGATGTTATCATCTTTAAAGTCATTATGACTTACACCTGCATTATGTAGGTCATTCAATGCTTTAGCTACAGCCCAAAAGATCTGAACACACTGCCTACGAGAAACTAGACGTTTCTTCTGTACGAGGTCGTACAGTGTGGGGTGTGGGCAGTACGTTATCAGTAGGCCAGGCTTATCTGAACCAACTAGGAGTATTTTTGGGACCCCACCAGCACAATCTGCTTTTTCCATTATCCTCGCCTCTTCCAGAAAGGACTCTACTTGGCGCCGGCCCCTCTTGCCAATTTTAAGACAAGCTAAATCACCCATGTATTCAACCATAAAGGCTACCGCATCGCCCCCTTCCCCCAATTCCCTGAGAATTGTAGTATTTGCCCGAATACTAGCGTACGGCACAATTTTCTCAACTCCAGTCATTCTGATTTTGCTTTTTGAACTAGCAAAGATAGCTTAATGGCTAACCAACTGGTGAATGACTGTGTACAATACAGGAAGCGTCACAATGGCAATTATGTACAACTGATGCTAAGGTAGTACTGGGACACCGAAGCTGCAGTGACACTGTTGACACTGTTGCAAAGTAAAATGTTATGAAATTATAGAAAATATGTCAATCACCTTTAATATAATATCCCAGACGTGCACTTCATAATTAACGTCTGGATGTTCTGCATAGCGTGAATAATTATTTCTAAAACTGAAACAAAATGAAAGAAAAATGATTACGATCTTTGTGAAGTTCGGAGAAGCACGATTGTTTACAATTTCGGATATAAATCGTACAGAGAAATATAATAGTTTGCTAACAATATTAGTTTTCTTTTATGCGTATGAATAATAGAAAACGAATAAGTTCTTTGTTCGATGTATAACTTGAATAAATCTTTCACTAACCTCTAGCCCCTCAAGTAAAGTTTGCTCGGATATAAATCTTACAAAGAAATATATTAGTCAGCTAACAATAAAGTAGACGTGCCTATCTATCTATCTATCTATTGCCTGACGCCGTGATCCCCGAAGGGGTGGCCACGAACGAACCGCCCCCATGCACCTCTGTCCCCAGTCAGTCGACGCCCCTCCCCCCAACCAGCACCGCCTTCGTTCATGTAGTTCCTCACTCCATCCTTCCACCTCATATTCGGTCTACCTCTCCCCCTCTGTCCCTCCACCTCGCTCTCGTACACCCTCTTAGTCATTCTCTCGCTTTCCATACGTTCCATATGGCCGAACCATCTCAAGTTGTTCCTTTTCACACTTTCCAGCACATCTACCTCCACACCACACCTCCTTCTTACTTCCTCATTAGTCTGTCTATCCCTCCATGTAACTCCGCACGCACTCCTTAAGTAATTCATTTCCACTGCTCTCACTCTTGGTCTGAGTCTCTCAACCAACGTCCATGCTTCGCTTCCGTAAGTCAGTGTCGGGATTACCACACTGTCATGCAAGGACTTCTTCACTTCCATACTGACCACCCTATTTCTTGTTACTGCTTTTAGCGTTCCTACAACCCTCTTCCGGCACGTCAGTAGACGTGCCGCTTTGCCCAAAATCAAAACGGCATACCCAACTCTGCGATGGGTTACCATCATCACAAGTATTACCATCATGAATATCATATTATCACCATCATCACTACTACTGCCACCCTCACTACAACTGCACCATCATCACTACTACTGTCAAAACCATATTTTGGATTTAAATCAAATTTGTTTTATTAATCTCACCACACCACCTAACACCTCCAATGAAATTAATGAAAGCATATAATGTGATTCACCGGGATTCGAACCTGGGTTATCACACACAGATTTTTAGACACCTTAACCCACCACCAATACGGTTAAAGGTTTATGCACACGCGTACGACTTATTATCCATTCTCAATCATAACTATTGCACATATTTAAAAAAAAAAAAAAATGGATGACAGTCGCATTCACCCAACAAATGTTCGTGTGAAATTTGATGAAAATCTGTCCAACGGTCTAGGAGGATTTTCGGGACAGACGGACGACGACAGATTTTTTTTTTCCGGTGGTACCCACTATACGGGGGGGGGGGGGGGGGGGGGGGGTTTACCAAACTCTGCTTATGCAGAGTTGATAAATATTTCAATCAATGAGTGAACAAAAATTAATATATTTTATTGTTATTAATGCCCTAAGCAGTAAAGACATCAGTAATCCAAAGCCTATGTAAATGTGCAAAATGATATGCTTGTTCATAGTGTATAATATGTGCGTATAATATGTAGTGTATAATATGTGTAGTATACTGTATGTGTAACATATAATGGGATATGTGTAGTGTATATTGTAATATGAGTACTTTTCAACTGACGGTAAATTGCAAAGTTCCCATCAAGATTTTTAGTATTTTGAATATTTTGTAGTGAAATATGGTGCTAATTATATAAACTTGGTCTTAATATAATTCAGAGATATAGTAGTTTCATATTTTTCCATTTAGTATCGAGAAATTAGCTGCTAAGGGATTCAATTTATCGTCAGCTGAAAATAAATAGACTATAGTGTATAATATGTGTAGTGTATAATATGTGTTCGTGGTGTATAATTCGTGTATAATATGTGTTCGTGGTGTATAATTCGTGTATAATATGTGTTCGTGGTGTATAATTCGTGTATAATATGTGTTCGTGGTGTATAATTCGTGTATAATATGTGTTCGTGGTGTATAATTCATGTATAATATGTGTTTATATGAAGGGTGCGCCTGGAAGTGTGGTGGGCGGGCTTGTGGTTACGCTCTGCTGCATGTCTGCCTGCCGAGATCGGAACCTCTCCGGGTGGTCGGGGGCCGGGGAAGTGCTGGAGGGACCTTGGTGACCCTGGTCTCTTGGTCTTTTCCTGAATGACCCAGATGTGTGTGAATTTGTATTTTGTTTTTGTGTGTTCATTGTTTTCTATTGTGTTGTCCCTATTCTGGCTCTGTCTTGAGTCCCCCCCCCCCTAAAAAAAAAAGAAAAAGGAAAAGGTGGGATTGGGCCTGAGCATATACATACATACATACATAAAGATGTGTTTGTAGAGTATAATGTGTGTATAATATGTGTGTTGGTAGCGCCTCGTGTAGTTTCATGGTGGAGGACAACGTTACGGGTCTGGTGGAGGAGCAGCCCTGTACCGAGTGGGATTTTGACAACTCCACCTTCACTTTCACCGTCACCTCAGAGGTTAGTTGTTATTCGTTAAGGGAGCCCACCTCGCTTTTTTCTCTCTCTTTGGCTTGTATCCATTCGGCCCCATTCAGCCTACTGTTTTAAGACGTTTACCCCCATTCAGGTGTCAATATTTTACTGGCGAGCGGTAGCGAGCCAGCATATATTTATTTTTGTTTTGACAGCAAGCTAAATTTGTACATTTTTCGATAGAAAAATTTCTCCGGCGGAGCCGGATTTCTCCATACAATGCTAGCTCGCTATCGGTCGCCAGGAAGAAATTGACACTTGGATGGGGATAAATGTCTTAAAATAGTTGGCTGAATGGGGCCAAATGGATTAAAGCCAGGGCAAGAGAGAAAAGGAGAGAAAGATAAAAAAACAGATGGTGACCCCCCCCCCCATTAAGGGAAAGCTGGGTGGTATAATTACTGTTTCTGGACCACCCTTCTCCCTCATGTTTAGCTCCATCGGTTTTGAGATTTTAAGACGCTCGCCCCCATTAGTTTGTCGATTGTAAGACCTTGTGTCCCATTTATTTATCAATATCAAGACCTTTCGTGCCATTTAGGTGTCGATTTTATCCTGGTGAGCGATAACGAGCCTGTAATGTTGGAGGAACTGGCCTTTGACCGGGACATTTTATTTACCAAATGTTTTACAAATTCATCTAGAAGGGGAATCTTGAGGATAATTCATTAAGTTTGGTGGAAATCTAGGGACGAAACTAAATCATAAAAATAAATATATATATATAAATACACTAATATATAATCCCTACCCCATTAAAATCGGGTTATCTAACTTTCTAAATTTGATGTATCTAATCTATAAACTATTTGATGTATCTAATCTATAAACTATTTGATGTATCTAATCTATAAACTATTCATTATAAATCGAAACAGTGTGGAAAGCAATATATCTTCTCATAACCCCTTCAGTACCGGTGACGTATATTTGTTTTATTTCAGCTGCAATTAGACGATTTAATGACTTAGGAAGGATATATAGTAGCTAAAATAAAAGTCGAGACAGTCTGTACCCTTTGAATTGATAAACATTCTTCTTTACATGAATAAAATCGTCTAATATTTGTCAGAATATTATGGAAAGTATGTCACCAGTACTGAAAGGGTTAACAATATAAGTTTACTGTATTTTAAAAGCTACACAGTATTGTTTATGTTGTCAATTATATACATGGTGAACAAGCATTGATCAGTCAAGTACAAAGGAGTACAAAGGAAATCAAGCAACAACAGGTCTAGTGACCCTTCTAGGTTGCTTGTCCTCCAAAACACTGAGGATCAAGTGTCCAAACAGTGGTTTAGAGTGGGTAAGGGAACATTGGAAAGGGAATTACTGCCCTGGAACTAATGTCCATTGCAGTTAGGAAATAAACATTGGTTCTATTGGTGATCATTCAATTCTTAATATCAATTTCTCATATACTACAATTATCAGAAATTTTCAACGGTAATAACATAAACTATAGTCTGTTTCTTTTTCAACTGACGGTAAAATGCAAAGTTCCCATCAAGATTTATCAGTTATTTTGATGATTTTGGAGTGAAATATAGTGATAATTATACAAACTTGGTCTTATTATGATGAAGAGACATAGTAGTTTCACATTTTTCCATTAAATATCGAGAAATTAGCTGCTAAGGGATTCAATTTATTGTCAGCTGAAAAGAAACAGAGGATAGTCTGTTTTACATAGTTATAGGGAAGATTTTCACTATAGAGATTTTGGACCCCTTTCTCCCTCATGTTTTATTCCTCGTTCAGCCCACTCTTATGCGTATTTATTATTAGTATAAAGTGGTCCCGGACCTTAAGAAGTGGAACTTTAAATGTTTCTGTCCGGGCTCTGTCTTGAGTCGGCCGCCCCCAGCTATATACTCGGGCATCTGCCCGAGTATATAAATACATACATACATTATTTTGTTTGTCATGGTCCAAAGTTAGCAATCCCATATTCAATACCAATATATCTCTTTAGTTCCAGCTGGTATGCGGGAGGAAGTACCTACAAGCCACTTACCAAAGTATCTTCATGTTCGGTATGCTGACGGGGGCCGCCTGCAACAGTTTCTTCGCTGACAGGCAAGTTTGAGTTTTTGTTTTTTGTCTGGACCCCTTTTTCCCTCGTGTTTAACCCCATTAGATTCGAGTATTTGCCATATTATTTTGACGATTTTAAGATCCTAATAATTACGTCCCCTCACAGATACGGGCGATGGACGGTGATCGCCATATCCACTGTGTGTTACTCCATCATATCCTTGACCTCCGCCTGGATCACCTCCCTGCCGGCCATATTAGTCGCCCGGTTCCTGCTGGGGGCTATGGAACTCGCCTCCATTCAGATTGGATTTACGCTAGGTAGGAGGCAAGTATAACCTAAATGGGCGGGTGCTCAACCCCGAAATGGGTTGAAATATGGGAGCTATCCCCCCGCCAAAGGCGGCTTTCTAGGGCCTTTCCTAGCTGATGCTGAAAGGATTGGGTTCTAGTCATGTGGTGATGGGCTGGTCTATCAGAGTGAGAGTTGAACATTCTCTGCAATACCCATAGCTTACTCTGACTGTTCCTTTCGCTTATATATTTACTAGATCTCAAGTGGCGGCGTCTCTTCCGTGGATTGACCTTTCTACTGCCAACCTAGAGGTTGGCAGACTGCGAGCTAAAGTGTCGCATTTTTCCCTTGCCTCTCAACTTTCACTTCATATTCACTTATTGTTAAGGGGCACAGGGCCCCGGGTGGGGCTTTGGTGTCTCGAGCGTTACCACACCTTCCTCAGCCCCTCGCCTGGGAACGGCTTCGATCACCAGGGCTTTCTTAGTGATAAAACAGGGAGGGTTCTGTCGGGGTGCTAGGTTATGGCTTTGGCCTTGCTCGGGACCTTGGGGCTGTTCGGTCAGACAGCCTGGGGAACAACAACAACAACAACACCCTAAATGCACTTTTTTTGTCTATTGTATTTTAGTTTATTTATTTATTTCGTGTGCATGAGTTTCACTATTTATGTGACATCTCAAATGCTACTCTTTTGTTTTGCTGAAGCCCCTCTTGTTTCTGTCTTGATGGTGCATGTAAGTTCTATATGTAAGACCTTGGGTTCGAATCCTTGGAGGATCACATGTTTTCATTAATTTAATTTGGGAGGTTATTGATGTTAAGAATGATGTTCATTAATAAGCTGTATGTTATTAATTCGAAATCCTTCAATGTGTTCTTCAGTTGTTGGTGTACTGCATGTGTGTGCACCATGTGTTCTCTATTTATATGATTAGCATCTTCCCCGGAAGACACTATGCAATACTATATTTTATTCCAGGTGCCTGAGAGAATGGCTTAAAAGGATAAAATTCTCAATTGATTGAGTAGTCATTGTCGCTAATGAGAGTAAATTCAAAAGTCAAAGTCTTGTCATATTTTTGCTCTCGGTAAACGCACATCCTTGAATGCCTGACATATTACATCAAAATAGTGAGGGCGGAGAGAAGAGTAAGAGGTTTAAAGTTGTTCAAGTTTTTAATAATTTTGTCATTGACTTTAGTCAGAGCAAAACTAGGAAGACATTTAGCATTTGATTGTGCCGGTCAAAATGCATAGCTATTAGGTGTGCAGTTATGGTCGTCCCAGAAAACAAATGCAAATTATGAAAAAATGAATGTAGAAGATTTGTGGTATAAAACAATTTTACACTGTAAGCTTCTCTATTTCAAAAACCTCATGGCTTGCTGAAGCAGCTGTCTTGCTGGTGCTGAAGTTAGAGTCCAATTCAGCTCGTTGAAAGTCTTCGACATCAGTGCAAATTATATACCTTGAGCTAGTGGATCGTTCAATAGGGCTTGCTTAACCTGGGTGTCCTAGAGCCTTTACCTGGCCGATTGTCAAGTTGGCTACCAAAAAACCTATAGTGTTTGTATTTCATAAGTGCTTTCCCTTGTGGGCATCAGTCAATAGGAACTTTAAACTTACTCTATGAAATAAGCATCACGCGTGATGTCAATACTAATTATTCTATCTATAAATCCAATAACACACATTTAAATTGGGACAGGATTGCACCTTGACAGGGTATCCACGGAGTAGGCAGAGTGTTCAATAAATCATCGATCAATAGATTTTGATGAACTTCAAATGACTTAAGATTCGAGTTACAGGGCACCCCAATGGCTTCCCGACTACATCGAAAAACAAAAATAAATCAGAGCTGGTAGGTAAATAAATTATATAAATGGTATACATTTTCACTGTATACATTTCTGAACCACTATGTTATACTTTTCATTATTGCAATAAAAATGTCATCACGCAAATTATCTCATCAAACACGAATATGTGTAATGATTCCTTAAAAATCGACACCCATTAATCCATTGACACGTGATATACAGAAACTCCTAGCTTTCATCTTGGACTGCCAATGTTGAGAATTAGCGACGTTTGTTAAATATTACATTTTTAAATTATAAGTAATTCAATACTGTTACCACAAAACAAAAATAGAGCTATGGATAGTATTCACCCTTGTTTCCGACCCTCAGTTCGTAGAAACACCTAGGACTAAACTAAACCATGTGTGATTTTGTTTTATTGTATTTGTATTATTCTCTAAAACAGTGATGGAGGTGACAGAAATTATAACGAGGTTGAAATTTAGCTGGAAATCAACGATATCATATTATACGCCATTTCAAACAGTCCTTCATTTGACGAAGAAGTAAAGATAATGGCACATCAATTACCTCCTTCACTATCTCCTGTAGTACTGGAGGTGACGGATATCATAATGGGCCTACCTTGAGCGTTGTCTACGTACACTCTAGGAAAAAACATTTTTACGCTAACGCTCTAAAAAAATCTGGAAGTGCGTCGAACTCTTGTGATAAAACAGTACATACGTGTGTTTAACCCGGTTCATTTCGTTCACATGAAAATTACATTCAGTTCACCAGTGTAAAGATGATTTTTTCCTAGAGTGTACCCTCTCTCTTCCTACTGTGGTTAGACAAGTTTAGTAATTAGATGTTGCGTTATACCCCATTAGATTTTGGTATGCCTTATTAATTGACAAGAAGAGAAAACAAAACTAATCCAATATTTCACTCCATCGTAACCAATGCTGAGGGTGACTGTAATCAAGAACAAGCCAAAGGATGTGCTGAATCAAAGAACAAATATGTTTTTCCTCAATATCGAACAGTGCTTTAGGTGACTGAGGCCAATTAAGTTGATCCATGTTGGTGGATATCTCAATAACGTGATTACTGAAAACTAAGTTAGACCCACAATGACAGACAGGTCTAGTCCATGTCGGTGTGTGTGTGTGTGTTTGTTTATTTTTTGTTTGTTTTACCTGATAAATATTTTCTCAATACCCTTTCAAACAGTCCTGGAGGTAACGGAGATCAAGATGAGGTCCAAAATCGGGCTGACGCAGTTCATGTCGTGGTCGGTGGGCGCCATGTTCTACGGCGCCTGGGCCTACCTGGTGCGGGACTGGCGGTACCTTCAGATCGCCGTGTCCATACCCTGCTTCTTCTTTCTCCCGGCGCTGTGGTGAGAACTGAGAACATTAACCCATTCAGTACCGGTGACGTTCTTGTCATTATATTCTGGCTACTATCAAACTATTTCATTCAACTTAAGAAGAGCCTCTAGCAATTAAAAGTCTGCAAGCTATATTGATTAATCCTCTTAACTAACACAGCCCCTTCCTAAGCTGCATAACATCGTCTAAATACAGCTAGAATCGAATATTATAGCCGTCATCCGTACTGAATGGGTTAAGGAGGGATGGGTCGTTTTTCTAGACCTCCTTCTCCCTCATGTTTAGCCCCATTAGTTTTCAGATTTTAAGAAATTTGTCTCATTAGTTTGTCGATTTTAAAGACCTTTCGCCCCATTTCTTTGTCAATATTAAGACCTTTCGTGCTATTTTGGTGTCAATAGTTTTCCTTGCGAACGATAGTGAGCCTGTCATTTTGGAAGAGCCGGCCTTCGGTCGGGACACTACCGAAAAATTTACAAATTAATCTACAAGGGAAATCAAATGGATGTTTTTGTAAGTTTGATGGAGGTCTAGGGAGGACACTAGAAAAAATATTAATACGAGAAAAAAAGAAAGAAAAACAAATCGACCAAAAATTGAAGATCGCCGTGTCCATACATTGCTTCTTCTTCCTCCCGGCGCTGTGGATAGTTATTATTATATCCATGTATCTGTCTATCTATCTGTATATCTATCTATCTATCTACTTATATGTTTGTCTATCCATCTATATATCTTTCTATCTACCTGTCTGTCTAATATACATTAATATATTAGATTAGGAAACTATACTTATATTAGACTAAGTTAGAACAGGGAAGGATTGAATAGATTAAGAGCTGTTGTTGTTCTTGTTATTGTTGATATTCCTGTTATTGTTATATTGTTATTATCTGTATAATTAGTGTTGTTGTTGTAGTAGTATACTGTAGGTAGCGCCAGCAAACTTGACAATAATCTTGACCCCTTAACTTCTTATAACTCTAAATGAATAAAAGTAATCGGGCTGACGTTTCTATCATTTAGAAAGAGTCCACCAGGAAATAGGTGTGGATATTATCAGCTAGTTTGATCTAGAACCTTTTGAGTTACAGAAAGGTCAGGGATCAAAATTATTGTCAAGTTCGTTGGCGCTACCTACAGTATATAGTTGTTGTTGTTGTTTTCATGTTTATCTTTCCTTTAGGTTAATGGGTGAGTCTCCGAGATGGCTGGCGGTGGTAGGTCAACACGAGAGGGCCCTGAAGGTGCTCAAGAAGGCCGCCAGGTGGAACAAGGTCACACTCCAGTCAGATCAAGAACTGCTCAAGATCATGTCCTCGGTTCAGAGCAAAGTAAGAATTATTGTATGCAGAGCCATGGTTATTGTTTTTGGAATTAATCGTATTTTAATCTTCTTTTATGAACATATAGTGTAAGCTATGTGTATTAAAGTGTTGATGGTTAAAGTTAGCTAAGTGTTATAATAGGTAAGTTATAGCTTATATATGGTAATTAGATTGTCTAAATGGAATAATAGTTCAATATATATGGACAGATATAGAGAATTATGGTTACATACATAATTATATAAAAATAATGTAGTTCCTGGTGGAAGTGTGTAGAATTAATGAGAGTTATGTGAGGACATAACTGAGGGTCATAACTTTAAGAAAATGTATGCTTTAATTAATGTATTTAACTCGACCCTAATGACTGGAACACCAATATCGAGGGGATTTTTTTGTCGGTTGTACATTGATATCCACTTTGCAAACTGAGTCAGAAAATTGAAGTTCTATCTAACTATATATATCGTATATAACATATATTGCTAGACGCTTTGATCCCCTTGGAGGTGACCAAGAATAAATCGCCACCATATTCCGAGGCAATTCGCTCGATTATCTAGGTTGTTGTCAGGGAAGATACACATATTAAATGTACTATCGGGTATATACTGTATATACAGTATATATACAGTATATATAACTATTCCAATTTCCTGAAATTCAAGTTTCACCATCTGTCAAGGTCATTGCTAGGAAGAGAACCAATACTACCTATCCTCAGACTGTTAATCTTGACGAGTATGTTGCATATATCATATTACCAGGCTGTCTGGACAAGCACCTCCAATGCTGCTAAACAACCAGTACGGAGAGGACTTAGGAAAGTTCTCGGCTTCGTTACGGTGCTATTCAGGTACGAGTGTATTATATAAATGGTTAACCCCTTCAGCACCATGACGCTTTTTTACCTTTGATTCTGGATACAATTAGATGATATTATGCAGTTTAAGAAGGACCTATGGTACTAAGAGGGTTTATTGAGAATGTATTTACCCATCTGAGTTGAATAGGTAGATTAATAACTGAAAAATGTCGTCTAATGGTAACCAGAATATGATGAAATTTCGTAATGGTAGTGAAGGGGTTAATTCTCCTTCCGGTATGGCTTATATACTTTACCTCTTCGTACCTTGTGTGATGTCATTGTGTGTGTATTTATAATGTGTATATATTTTCCTACTGTACAATTGTTTCCACTATTAATTTGTCTTTCTTTCATATTATATATTTATCAGTAATGAGTGTTTATTACTTAAATTATTGATCCCACAGCACACACACCTTTTTTTGTTC
This sequence comes from Paralithodes platypus, assembly GCA_032716605.1. NCBI lineage: Eukaryota > Metazoa > Arthropoda > Malacostraca > Decapoda > Lithodidae > Paralithodes > Paralithodes platypus. The sequence continues at coordinate 16,241,811 of CM064519.1, read as the reverse complement.
CACGAAACAAAAGTAAGGCAGAAAGTATAACCTGGATATTATATATATGTATGTATATATACTGTATATTAGCAGTTGATGATAATATTCCTTTTCACTTCACACTGCATATATTTGTGCTCTGTAGTTTTTTTTCTTCTCAATAATGTGCAAATGCCCGAAGCTGTCATACAAGATCATTATATTACCCTTCCATTCCCGCATGGATTAAACTTCACCTCCTATCCCGCTCATGGATGTTTTGATTATTGATTTACTGAATAGCTTCTATTTATCTTTATTCTTCTCTGATAATTATAATTCGCTATGATGAGCGAAGTTGGTAAAACACATGCTATATTTATATAAATTGGGTGTTGTCAAACACTCTTTTATATGTAACTTTCAGTTCCCTAATCTTAGCTCGAAATGAAATAGGCGACAACATTCCGAACTGGCTTGTTCATAGAAACTGCATGTCCGACAAACAAAAATCTCCGACTTGTTTGAGTGATGGCTATATATGGGCGATAGATTACCATCCGAAATATTACCAGGGTCATAAATATCAAATCAAATCCTTAAGGCTTTTACCAGTTGATCTTAAATGAGTTAGTTGAACAAATGTAATCATTTGATTGAGCTCAACATCTATCATGTTACTCGTCTCAAGCCACTTATAATATGACTCGTACACAAAAGGCGCATCTGTGAACTCGCCTATAGATTTAGAACACATCTTCGCTTGGATTGCAAGGTCTGTATGGCCATTGAATCTACTGTATATACATATTAACCCTCTGAGGATCATGACGCATTTTGAGATTTTATTCTGGCTATCGCTAGACGATTTTATACAGCTTAGGAAGGAGATAATCTTTGGGAGTTAAAAAGGTTAAGACTATCTCAATTCAACACCTGACTTCCATATAGCCTTCCTAATCTGAATAAAATCGTCTAATAATAGCCAGAACAAAATGAACGAAATGCGTCATATATTCTCAAGGGGTTAAAGGGCGGGTAGTTGCGTTTTTTTGGGACCCCTTCTCCCTCATGCTTAGCCCCATTACTTTGAGATTTTAAGACGTTCGGCACATTATTTTGGCGATGTTAAGAGCTTTCGTGCCATTTAGGTGTCTATTTTTCCTGGCGAGCGATAGCGAGCCAGTAATTTTTAGAGCAATCGGGATTCGGAATATACATTTTTCTACCGAAAGATGTACCCATTTATCTCGAAGGGGGATCTAATGGATGTTTTTTTTTAAAGTTTTATGGAGGTCTAGGGAGGATACTAAAAAAAAAATATATATATATGACAAAATCGTCCAAAAAATAAACCCTTCCCCCTTAATACAAATGCTTTCCCGCAGGACTCCCAAGATGCGCATCATCACGGTGATCATGTCTCTCAACCTGTTCGCCATCTCCATGTTATACTACGGCCTGACCCTGGGGGCGGCCACTCTGGGGGTTGACCCTTTCGTGTACATGGCCATCTCCGGTGCGGTAGAGCTGCCGGGGAAGCTGTTGGGGGTGGCGGCGGCCTCCTACTGTGGCCGCAAGAAGATCATTATAGTCAACTGGGTCATCATCGCTGCCACGCTTCTGGTCCAGCCGCTCATTCCGAGAGGTGGGCTGTTTTTTTTTTTGTTTTTTGTTTTTTTTTTTTTCTGGCTTTGAATAGCTGAGTTTCTTTTTTTATGATGAGTAGGAATGTTATGACTGTTTTCTATTCTCTCTCTCTCTCTCTCTCTCTCTCTCTCTCTCTCTCTCTCTCTCTCTCTCTCTCTCTCTCTCTCTCTCTCTCTCTCTCTCTCTCTCTCTCTCTCTCTCTCTCTCTGATAATAATCGACACCTAAATGGTACGAAAGGTGTTAAAATTGACAACGAAATGGGGCGAAAGGTGTTAAATCGCCAACCTAATGTGCCGAACGTCTTATAATCTAAACAAAATGGGGCTAAACCTGAGGGAGAAGGAGGTCTAGAAAAAACGGTCTGCCTCCCCTTAAAAATCCAATAGGGTTGATAGCCTCTGAAGTCCCATTTTAACTAACTAACTATAGGATCTGTACCCCAGACCTGGTATGGCTGTCTGTGGTGCTGGTGATGGTGGGCAAGATGGCCATCGCCTGTGTGTTCGACGTATTCTTCCTCTACACCCTGGAACTCAACCCCACGGAGATCAGGAGTCAGGGGATGGGCGCCTCGCAGATATCCGCACGACTGGGTTCCTTCATCGCTCCCTATATTATGGGTGCTTTGGTCAGTTGCTTTATTGAATGTTGAAAGATTTAACAAATTTAAGAATATACTTTATTCTTATATTCTTTAAATCTTCCACTATGTGATTACGGATTCTTACACACATTATTCTGTTTATCATTAGAACACGTGACGATATTTAGGAAAGATAGCTAGATACTAAAGGGGTAAAAGCAATCACAATTAACTCTCTAGCTCTATTGAGTTCTTCCTGAACTGCATACAATCGTCTAATAATAGCTAGCCAAAACTGGTAAAACGAATCGTAATCCTCAACGTGTACTTTTGAATAGACGGATTGGCCATGAAACATATTATGGAACCGAGTAAAGGAAATGGAGTCTAGATTCAGATATGTGTGTATAATCCTTCGTCACTCAGTACGGTCGCGCTAATAAGTCATGTCCCAGCTGTCATTACGTTTGGCTTGCTCTGTGCTGTATTGATGTCTGTCAGATGTTGAATATTTTGGGTAAGTGTAGGAATATGTTTTTATATTTCACTCGATATCAAAAAATGAAGCTTAGATATTGCTGATACCAATTATTGAACAACATACTTGGTGCCGAGACATCACTTATTAGCGCGACTGTACATTGTATTAGTCTTGGTTAGTTGAGAGGTATATGAGTGAGAGTGGTGTTGGGTGGGAGGAGTGGCGCCGGCTGACAGAAGACAGGTGCATGGAGGAGATTAATTCGTGGTCACCTCTTCGTATATCATTTCGTCTGGCAATAGATCGATGGTTATTCACTTATTGTGTCTCGGCGGCCATTTCATTCAGATGTAGCCTACAGCTCTATTAATTAATGTATCATATATTATTTAGTTTCCTAGCTAAACCTCCATCAAACTTAGAAAATATCCCCTAGACCCCCCCTCAAGATAAATTTGTACATTTTTCGGCAGAAAATGTTCTGGCCGAAGGTCGCTTCCTCGTATAGTTACAAGCTCGCTAACGCTCGCCAGGAAAAGTCGACATCTAAATAGCACGATAGGTCTTAAAATTTACAACGAAATGGAGCTAAAGGTGTTAAAATCGCCAAACTAATGGGCCAAACATCTTAAAATCTCAAAACTAATGGGGCTAAACATGAGGAAGAAGGAGGACCAGAAAGATGACCCATCTCCCCTTAAAACAATAAGGATGCTACTACATAAAAGAGAGAGAGAGAGAGAGAGAGAGGAGTGTAATCAAATCATAATGCAAGAGAGAATAACAACAAACGTTATATTCGTCAAAATATCCTCAGGTTATCATCATCTCTACCATCTTCGTCCGAGTCCTGTTGGAACTGAAGTAACTCTTCCATGCAAGAAGGAGTCTTATTTTGAGATCATAAGTGGAAGAACTCACCGAACGTTTGTAATGATACACTCTGTCCATAATTTAGAATAAATCAATCTATACTTACATTACTTTCAATAACTCATAATTGACCACGTGCAAGTTTTTGGCTATAAGGAAATTGGAGTTTTTACATCGATGTTTAGCAGAATTACCGACAAAAATATGGTTGTGTTGCATATATAAATATATAATACCATACGTAGAAAACTCTATCCATCCGAAACTCTCATAATGTTTATATATCTGCTTAATGTCGATGTTTATGGCTCCAACTTCCTCATAGCCTGAAACTCGCAAGTGGTTAATTGAGCCCTTGTTATTTCCCTCAGGATGCTACTTACCCGTGGACCGTGTCTGTGGTGTTCGGAATAATGGCCGTGATCGCCGGGGTGGCCATCCTGCCGCTGTGGGAGACGCTCAACACCCGCCTGCCGGACACCGTGGCCGAACTGGAGTGCCATAAGGACAACCTGCCGATTTCTGACAGGTAAATGTTTATATATAATTATCACAATGGAATGTCTGTCTGGTGGCTGCTTTGAAAATTCAGTCCAAACTCTGCGTTGGACACTTGTCCATGACTCTGTTTTAGCGAATTCTAGGACGCAATACGACTTCTGCATTGTGAATGGCATTACTGCATCTTGAAAGATAGAAACCACAAAATTAACAGAAGGAAACTTGACAATGTCAGCTTTAAAATTGTACCAGTTTCATCCTGCTATCATTTGTAGTTCTTGAGATATGAGTTCTTAGAAAGTGTCACATACTTTTGAAACACCCTGGAAGAAAAAACAAAAAAAAAACAAAAAAAACAAAAAAAAATATATATATATATATATACCGGTAGGTTACTTTTAGCAAACGAAATATGAATTTCCAAGACTAGCGGCGACCTCAAGAATTAGGCTCAAACATCATTCATATTCTGATTCATACTATATTAAAGTTACCCCCAAAATATTTAAAATCTGTCTTTGTACATAAATAGTTGGCAATTAATTTGACTAAATATTTTATATTCGACATTTACGAAAGTGGAATTATATATATGTATATTATTATTTGTTTTGTACGCACCTTTTCATGCAATCACTATTATTGAATTAATCATGATTTTCAGTGATGCCGAATTGACGGTTGTTGTTGTTGTTGTTGTTGTTCCCCAGGCTGTCTGGCCGAACAGCCCCAAGGTCTCGAGCAAGGCCATGGCCATAAACGAGCGCCCCCACAAAATCCTCACTGCTTACCACTAACAAAGCCCGCAGGGAGCTGCTAAGGAAGGTGCGGAAACGCCCGGGAAACCAAAGCCCCACCCAAGGCCCTGTGCCCCTCAGCAATTATGAAGGGAAAGTTGAGGGGGAATTGACGGTTGATTTGAAGAGTGGCGCAGAGGAGACTTCCCACTGATGGTATGGACACAAACCTCACCTGGTACTGGGAAACCTATCTTAATAAATAAAGGTCAATGTTTGTCTGTTTGTCAGTTACCCGACCTTTGTTACTAAACTCCTCCCACAGTTTTGGTGCCAGGTGGGAGTGTGGGGCACCGTTGGAAAGCCCAGGCTTTGGAGATGGTTTTAGGTGAGTTTAGTGGAAATCAGAGACACTTTTGTTTAATAAAATTTTCGGCAGAACTTATGTAGTATACAGGAGCAAAAAAAAAATGCGAAAAAAATGGCCATTTGGGGCAGAAGGAGGCCTCCGATCGAAAAGGTGTATGGAACGAAAGTTGTTCGCAGCTCCCCAAAATGGGTGTACGAATGAGGTCAGATCCAAAATCGGAGGTCATTTAGCGGCCGAAATCGAGGTCGCCGTTTAATGAGGCACAGGGAGGTCGAGGCCGGTGATTATGGTAGTAGTAGTATCGTAGAATCGTGATGATTGTGGTAGTAGTGATTGATGATGGTGATTATGGTAGTAGAATTTAAACCCGGGCAACGCCGGGTACCCCTCCTAGTAGTAAATAAGTAAATAAGTGTAATAATTGTCACAGACACACACTTTGTAATGTTTCGTATTCATTTTAATATCCCAATGTTGCTTTGACGGGAGGTGTATATGAATTAGAAGCTTTAGAAATATCTCGCTCTCTCTATCTATCTCTATCTCTGTCTATATCTCTGTCTATATCTATCTATCTATATATGTATATATATATATATATATATATATATATATATATATATATATATATATATATAATATTGTGCCATACCAACTGAAAATATATTAATGATTGTTAGCTATTTCTTAATTATTTATGCCATTCCTGAGCAATAATTGTCATTATTTCATATGTTGTGTGCTCCAGTATTGTGTTGTCCAATGGCCTAATGTTATTTTCTTCAACAAAGCCATTTCAAATAGGCCAATTAATGTATACACATATTATATCAGCGTGAATGGGAAACTTGTCTACATAACCCATAAACGAAGGGAGACGATTATTAGGAAAATGTAAATAATATTGTATCAATTAACTCCTCTAAACTATTTTCTGTAAAACCAAAGCTCATAATTCTCTATATTTTCATAAACAAGTACACATAGTTCTCTATGAAACTGTGCGACTTACTATGTAGCTTACCAAATATATATGTAATTATATTTTATATACCTGAACGAATGATATTATAATAGTAACTTTACTATATTTAAGAAATAACTTTGATAATATAAGCTTTTGTATTCAACATTATAGTCCGTTCATTTTAGGATGGGCGGAAATAGTAACCCCTAACCTCTCTTAACTCAAAAATGACTATAGTAATCGAGCTAATATGCCTACCTTGTAGGGAGACTTGGCTAGGGAATATATATAAATTGACAGCTCATTTGCCCTAGCACTTTTTTAGTTACAGAGGTTAGAAGCAACGATTTCTGCTGGCCAACCTAGAGAGAACAGACTATAGTGAACTATTTCTTAGCAGTTAACCCACCGATAAGGATGATGCATAAATACGAGTAATGAACTGAAAAGTATGAATAACTTTTCCTACAATACTACAGTCAGTGGCACAATGGATTTAAGGGGAGATGGGTCGCTTTTCTGGTCCTCCTTCTTTCTCATGTTTAGCCCCATTAGTTTTCAGATTATAAGATGTTCGGCCCATTAGTTTGGCGATTTTAACACCTTTTGCCCCATTACATTGTCAATTTTAAAACCTTTTGTGTTATTTAGGAAGGAACCGGCCTTCGGCCGGGAAATTTTTCTACCAAAAAATTTACAATTAATTTGAAAATCAAATTATCTAAAAAAAAAGTAAGAATCCATGGGTGATTAAAATTTCTACTTTAACCCGTACTGTACCGTAGGATACAGTAATAAAAGTCCCAAGCAATGTTGTAAAAATGGCAGGAGAGACCACCTATCCACCTCCAAAGAAAAGGCAACACTGGCTCTGTCACCCTTCAGTGGGTCTCATTAAGCTGAGAAGTGTTGCCAACACGGGAGCAGTGCTCAAAAGGTCGTGGTAACTGGTACAGGGTTGTACAGGCAGTTACAAGGAAAGTACATTACTGACGGATATATACGTCGTCGCTGGGGCTGGGGAGTTACTTATATACTGACGTGTATATATACGGTGCTGGGATTGGAGGGGTTAAACCTTTCAATACGGATGGCATAATATTAATAAAACTTGCTACCATTAGACGATTGTGTTCCGATTACGAAAACAAATATTACTATGCTCAGCCAACGAATTAATATTTAGGTAATCGCCACAGATGATAAAAAGGTTTGTAAATTTGTATATACGTGTGCCTTACATAAGAAACACAATCAGACAGTCGCTTGATGAAGTGCCCTGAAGTTCACCAATAAGAGATGCTATTTTCTTTCTTTCCCTTTATCAAAGAATATTTTTCACATATTTAATTTTTTGTTTAGTTTAGGGTATCATTTACAATTTATATGGTTAGTATAAATAATATACATGAACAGAATTTTCAGTATCCCTCTCAATATATGATATGTTTGTATGCATAACTTCTGCAGTATATTAGTGTACTTCCGGCAGTTTAAGATTAGTGATATATACAAGTGCATTGTATATCTTTGCCCTACCTTCCAAATCCTTGAGACTGGAAATATAGCTTTTCATGGGAACTTAAGTATATACTGTATATACAGTATATATATATATATATATATATATATATATATATATATATATATATATATATACCGGTATATATATACATATATATATTTAATGTTGCGAAGTCGCTCAAGCACACCAAACATCTCCAGAAGGAACCGACAAAATCCCCAAATTTGATGCACCTGAATATTCACAAACCCTCTACAGTGCCCTTGATACAGCTAGAGGACAAGACCAGCAGTAAACACTGGGAATGGGCGGAGCTTTCTCACCCACCAACTCTCTCATTGGCCGAGACAAAGCCATCCAGAATATGACGTCACTCGCCAGCGCCACCACACCATTAGCCGGCCCAGAATTACAGGAGACGGAAACCCGGGCACTGGAAACCACCAAAGCATCCCCCAAACTGATGGATCAAGATCCAGAGACACTAATCCTGGAAGCACTGTGATTGGCTGGCGGCAGAAACAAGGATCATTCGCTCAGCCTTTTAAGGACACACACCCACCTCTCAACTTCCTCCGTTCATAAGTGTCTGTCTGTCCTGCCTGTCCCCCATCCTAGCCCAAAAACACAACTCACGCAGGTTGGGTCAAGCCCCGATGCCTTCATCTCCTACTACAATTCACTTCCTCACCTCCTACTACTTCCTCTGTCCCAACTCTAGTATTCGAGGCATTGGGTGATCAAAATTATATTACTTGTCTCATCATTTCTATATTCCTCCGTTCCCTCTCAACACACAGTCTAATCTGCTGTTCTCCTTAACTCGTTCCTCTTCCACCATTACCCAGCTCCCCCTTCTGCTGTAACTGGCCCGGCAAAGAGCTCGATCGCAACTGAAGATGAATGTTCTATATAGACTGCCTTGAGACTTGCAAGGCTAAAATATTGACTGTGGCCGACGAGTCCAGCCTTATGCACTTATACTAAGATACTATAGTGTATATTTCTACTGATGGCATATTGCGTTATATCCATTATTGTGTCTGATATTTATGTCAATAAACTCATATACAGTATATGTTACAATTTTGTTTTATCCAGCTGAGCATGCAGTAGACCCCAGCCTTATAATAATTGCAGAACACACGTGTGTGTGCATATATATATATATATATATATATATATATTCTTTAATACATACGAGGTTGAAAGAGATGGCAATTTCTGTGTTGGAAATTTTATTATTCAAAGTTTCCAGGTCTCTGATGAACCACCGTCTACATTAAACCAACTAACACAGGACAATGCCTCAACGGCGATAGTGAATGCCCCCGCCGTTATCTTCTATCCTCCATCTCCGCCTATGTTAGGAGAGCCCTCACGCACTGCTCTACCTGGGCCGACACCCACCAGGAACTAGAAAGACTATCCCAAGTTTTAGTAAATAACGGATACTCCAACTCCGACATCTCCAGCACCATCAACCACCATCTTGAAAAATGGTACACCCAAAGCCCTCCCAACATTGACCCCCCCAATGAAATTAAGATCTTCTACCGCAATTTTATGTCCTCTGAACACAAAAATGACGAGGCCGTCTTAAAAGAAATAATCTCCAAGCATGTCCACCCAACCAACCCGGAAAACAAAATCAAATTAATAATTTATTACAAATCCCCCAAGACCTCCAACCTCGTTCTCCGCAACAAACCAGCTTCCACCAAGATAAAGAGCCCGATGACCGACGATCACGTCATTTACCAACATACCTGTAATTATGAGGACTGTGGAGTGTGGACCTCATTCCTTATATTGGTATGACGCAGACTCGTCTTTCACGTCGGTTAACTCTTCACCTTCAGGCTGGAGCCATCAAAGACCACTATCTCACCCCTAACCACCCCCACCTCACACGCAACGAGTTAGAGAAACACACCACCATACTCGATAAAGAAAGTGACCCAAGGAGATTACCTATACTCGAAGCTTTATATATCCCAACATCAACAACCAAACTTTGGACCTTCAGATCCTTCCTTCTGCCAAAAGGCACTTTCCTACAGGACCTAACCCCCCCCCCTCGCCCCCCGGTGCCCTTGATGCAGCCCCCCGCGCTACCTCCTTCAGCTTCGTCTTCTGCAGGCGCCACACGTACTACACAACTTAGGCCACGCCCCTCGACACGCAGCCAATCAGCTTCGACCCCGCCAACCGACCACCATCCCGCATCCAGTGCGCATGCGTGAAGCGGTTCTCTCTTTCTCTCTCCTAGAATACCCCTCCAATAGCAGACTTTTGCCCCCTGATTTTCGCCTCCTCTGATCCTCCACCCTCTATATATACCCTTCCTGTTTACCTTTTATATCATTCTACCCTTACTTGATAATGCTGGTTGTCCAGTGAAACGAGTCGTATATCCTGTATCATCATGTACATTAATGTAACCCTGTACCACCATGAATTTTGCTCATCTCCTTCATCTACTTACTGCCACCCAGCGAAAACTCATCAGAGACCTGGAAACTTTGAATAATAAAATTTCCAACGCAGAAATTGCCATCTCTTTCAACCTCGTATGTATTAAAGAAAATGTATTACCTGGCTTTACTAACATATATATATATATATATATATATATATATATATATATATATATATACCGGTATATATAATGTATATATTAAATCACTAGCTTTACTCGGTCTGCCCTGCATCTCGGTATGTGACATTTAACACGTCATTAAAAGTAGTATCATATTGGAGCCCTATTGTAACATGGTTAAGGATAATATAGCACAATACATAATTGTTCTATTTATTTAATTAGATTATGGAAATATGATGTATGAACACTCCTCAGCTGAACACTGGATGCCCCTGTGGCACAAATCCACAAGTTACAACGATCTGTGAATTAAAAACAAAAGAGTATTAGGTAAGCTTGGATAATCTTAATACATAGCAGTGAGATATCAAACAAATTACTGAAACCGTCAGATAATATACGTCGCCCTGTCTGAGTATTTCACGATTAACCTAATGTTTACATTACCTGCTTTCAGCAAAACACTATCTACCGTTCACTTGTTTAAGGGAAACTATAATTATAGGGTCATTGGTTTCCTCATATATAAATCCAAGAGAAGGTCTTAGTTTTTGGTGGGGCATAAGGACCAGCATTAATCTCTCTTTCAGGCAAGATAAAGGAAAACATAACTGACAACCAACATTAGCTTTACCTCCGGGAGTTAGTCTGTTGAAATGCATGGTTGTTATTTGGAAGCATTATTTTTTTCGTCACCCAACTTAATTTATCAATATATTTACGATACCTAATTTATTTGGCAATCCAAACTCCTGTGTGTGCATTTCGAGCTCAAAAGTTATGCATTGCCGAATTATATAGCTAAGCTGATGACATGCAGACGATGCAGATCGACACTAACGTCATCAATTAATTTCAATTCCTTGATTTCATAACATATATAGGCTACACATTACACATATATACATTACATAATTTGAATGAATACAGTAGGATACACTGTAATACACACAAGATTTTTTTTTTTTTTTTTTCATTTTTTTTTTAGGGAAAGGTGGGTGAGAGGAGAGGGTTTTATGTGGGAGACAAAGCGGGAAAGATGAAGCAAGTGTGGGAGGCATAAAAGTTAGTGGGCATACCACTTTGCTTTATTTATAATACATTGGTTTCACACATTATACATTTTTCTTTGTAGTATTATTATTATTTGTTTTAAACATGCATTTTTGGAGCTGGCTAAATACATAGTTAGTTTTTCATATGAGTGATAGTTGTGTCTTAAAATTATTACTAGCTAAGTAGCCTAAAATGTTATTAATTATTCTTATACTATACTGGCCTGCCTAATTGTGTAGCCTACAGTTGTTACTTATGATTTAGCTAGATTCGAGGATGTTATTTGTTGGATTGTCAGTTGAGTTTATAAACAATATTGAAACTTAATTTCTATAATTATGCTTAGTAGCCTATTTAGTATATAGGGGTAGGCACTTGAGCATTGTTTAATTGCAGTGAATGTAGGCTACTTGGAAACCACTGATGGTACATTTTATCCCTCTCATCATCTCTTATCATTCTAAAAGTGGGGTCATCTAACAATTATAATCGTCACAAGAAATACTAATCAGAAACATTGATTATATGTAGGCCTACTGCTCACTCGTATTTAACTAATCAGTGTTATCCAATTACAATTCCCTATAAAAAAAAGTAAATCCTAAAATATAAACTTAAAATCCATAAAAATAGCATGGTCCTCGCCTATCCTCATGCCTCTGTACCCACCAGATTCTGGACGTCAGTATATCCAGGCTTTCTTTGGTAACATCAACATTGTATTTATCAATAAATAATGTTTTAATTGAATTCATAAAAAACACCCTCTTTAACCCACTCCCTGATGCAGTTGAAAAATGGATTAGATGACATGGACATTCGCTTGTATGCTCTTGCTTGAACCAAAGCTACTTGATGATATGAGTAATTGATTGCATTCATTGGCAGTAATGTGACTGCTGGCACAAATTGGTACATTTGTCATGTTCTTAATGGCACTGTAGGCAACGTTAAAGGCTTTGAATATAGCTGAGCTAAGTATTTTTGGTGAATCCACAAGGAAAGTCCAGCAGCAATATGAATTAAAAAGATATAAAATAGTTTTGAGATCTACAAACTTAGTCTCTCAAAATACTATTAACGCCTTAAGAGCGGGTGGTGTGTATTTTACACCGTACCGCACAGCGTTTTTTTTTTAACCCTAAATAGGGTTGTTTCCGTGCTCATTTTCATGCATAAACAAGACCCAGAGCGTAAAACAAGTATCTATCCCTGAAAGGGCGTAATCAGAGCTTTCCAATGACACCCGAACCATCCTTGTACGACCGCTGGTTCTCTTGCAACAATCGTGCAACACAAGTACAAAAACCCTAAAATAAGGTAATTTCCGTACATAATTCCCTGTGTAGCGAGTGAGAAGGGTGGGATACAGTTCAGTAGGTCCACGGTGGTCGTGGGGAACGGTCATAAGGTTACTACGCTCGTCCCACCGCTCAGCTCTCTCTCTCAGCAACATTACGTGCTGAAAATGGCACTCGACAGCTGTCTTGCACCGCCACATAGTCCAAATTTATTTCACTCGACATTTTTGCGCGCCGCCAGTTAAGGGTTAAAACATGAATAAAAAGTATTTAGCCTAAATCAAGTGTATGAACCCGGCGTGAGCTCGACAACAACAACGGAAGTGCGAAAATAAGGCATCTGAAAAGACGAATTGGCCATTTCCAAGTATCACTCTTCTCGCTCGCCTTCCCCTCCTGGGTATCCATATATTCCATACTCTTGCTTTTACTGCCTATAAGAGAGTGTGTATAGGAGATAGGAGTCTTCCTATGTATTCTATTAATACAAATGTTCCTCTAAACGTTACCAGTTACCCTTTTTCAACATTTATTTTTCAGTGCCATCTATTACAGGGTTCCAGAACTACTCAACGTGATTAAATCTACGGATATACCCTCTATTCTACTTTTTTTGTTTTGTATTATATGTACCCTACTTTTTTTCTCTCTCTATGTAATATATATATATATATATATATAGGCTATACTGTATATATGTTTGACCAAAGTTTGAGTGTGGCTGTGTGTACTTCCAAGTTAGTAACTTATATTACAATGTAAATACTTTTCTTCAATTGAGATTATTGTTATTCATATAGACCTACATTCATTGTTAATAAATTTACAGTCATTATCAAATAATCATCAACAGCCTTCATGATCCATTGCAAACCATATCCTTATTCTCAAGGTCAACCACAGCCTCCTTACATCATCACGAAGGCTTGGTTCAGCTTGGTAAGCTATGTAATTAACCCCTTCTATACCGACGTTTTTTTATTTTATTATGGCTCCTACTAAACGACTGTATTCACTTTAGGAAGGATCTTTAGCTTCGAACTATCTCAATCAACCCTTTTAACTACCACAGATCCTTTCTAAGCTGTATAAAATCGTCTAAATATTGCTAGAATAAAATATAACATACGTCGACGGTAGGCCTACATTGGGCTTCTTCTTCTAGAAGCCCAATTAACGGAGTAGGCCTATCGTTCACATTTCAGTGTAGGCAATACTTTGGAGTGCTTTTGCACATCAGTGTACTCTGTAATCATTAAAATCATAATGACTATGGCTGATATGGTGATAGCTAGCAAATAAGTTACATGCGTTTCTACAGACTCTACACGAGACACGTGTACACCATTGCAGCAAGGGAGAGGGACTGTCAATAAACAGACGACAGATTCGACAGAAGTATTTTCCCCAGAGATTATATACTAGGATTTTCCCGCGATAGGGAGGAGCTATAAGCTACCGCCATCTAGCGCAGGGGCTGGATACTCAAAACCCTGCCATAGTCTCAGGCCTTAGTGGTCTTATGGTACCTTCCACTAAGGACAGGATATGGCGCTATAGTTATGGCCTTATGGGACAAATTTCCCATACACAAACAATTTTTCAAACGCCATATCCTGTCCTTAACTCTCTAAGGCAAAATAACCTCTTATTTCGTACAGCCAAATGAGAGGTGTATGCTAACACTGTGGAAGTCACTGGTCCTACCACGACTGGAGTACTGCTCCCAGCTCTGGTCTCCCCAAAAAGTAGGAGAAATAACAGAAATTGAAGCCACCCAGAGGACATTCACCAGTAAAATCCATGGGTTTCAACACTTTAACTACTGGGAGAGACTTAAGGAGCTGCAGCTGTACTCACTTCAAAGACGTAGGGAGAGATACAGCATCATCTACGTCTGGAAGATTTTGGAAAAAAAGGTACCAAATCCAAACATCCAAGAGACTCAGCACCAAAGGCGAGGGAGGCTGTGCTATGTGAGGACTACGCCGGGATCAACACAAAAAATCAAATCCCTGATCCATCACAGCTTTACATACAATGGAACCAGACTGTTCAACTGTATACCAGCCCCTCTCAGGAACATGACCGGGGTGTCTCCACTCTCCAGACACCTTCAAGAAACACTTGGACATGTGGCTGGCCAAAATACCGGACCGGCCACCAACACCAGGATACCCCAGCACCAACTCCAACCGACTTCTGGAATGGAGAGTGGAAGAAAGGGAGCTGCCTGGTCGCAGTGGAGCCCCAGCTCAACTGTGTCACTAACGGACGGAATACAACTAAGTGTAACTAAGTGTAAGTGTAACAGGGGTTCTTCGTATCCCGATGTTCGGCATGAAATGAAACAACGGGAGAAATCCGCCAATCACAAGACGAGATTATCAGCTGATTCTTTTGATGTAAACACTATAATATAGTATAAGGCCCGTGGACGTGTTACCGACACGTGAGCTAGGGCTGTAGCGGGCGTTCATACTTGTGAGGCCGTCAATAGGCTAGTGCCGATTTGTTTAGTTGCACACACTATTTACTTATTTCTGAGGTATGGAGCGTGAAGGAACACCAGCTGGGCCTCCTGCCAAAAGGAAAAGGGCTGCCAACTACTCTGAAGATGAACTAATGACGATGATACTCGAGGCTTCAAAAATGAAAAATAATTTGACGGTCACTAACTAGGCTAATGAAATCACTGCTGAAACTAAAGACAATGCATGGGAACTAATCACAGAAACAGTGAACAACGTGAGCCGAGTGAAAAGATATTCAAGTGAAGTGAGAACAAAATTCAGGGACTTTAGATCAGAGATAAAAAACAAGGCAGCCAAAATGAAAAGGGAAAGGAATAAAACTGGTAAGTTGTCATTAGGCTATGCTATCCTCAAACCTGTAACCTTATTGAACATCAATTACTTGAGTATTTCCAATGAAAGGATGGGCATTCCCGAGAATCCCGAGACTGGCAGTCATTTCCGAGAAATTGTCTAGGCTAGGCCTAGCCTGTACGAAAAACACGCATGGCTGTAGTGTTACAGCTATGTAGCCTATATTAGGCTAGTAGCCTAGGCCTATATAGGATACACTGCCTTAGGCCTATGCCGCCTATTTACCAAGTATTCTTTAAATTTGTTCAAGGAATAGGCCTAGGCTATCCTAGTGTTCTATTGTGTTTCATTGTTAAATTGTGTGAGTGGAGGATTTGCATTAATTTACCCATTTAGTCTATTCAATATTCATTTATCGGAAGATACGGCGTCAAATGGCGCCATTTATTGGGTGAATCTCACTTTTACAGTAGTACGAGAAATAGTGGGGTAGGCTAAACTGGATAGCCTACATGATGGGTTGAGGAACTTAAGGGGGGACGCTGCCCCCCTCACCCGGTCACCCCCCCTTGATTTATTGTCATCCTCATATAGGCCTAGGCTATATTGATCTGTAAGGGGGCAAAAACAGGTTGCCGTTACTTTATTTTGAGGAGTAGCCTAGCCTAACGCTCGCCATTTATTGGGTGAATCAAGTGCTGCCTCCTTCAAAACAAGGAGGAGGTCAAGTCAACAGAATACTTTGTTTACATTCATGACTGATTATTTTTGGTGTTAGGGCCTATAGCCTAGGCTATTTTGGTGAAATCAAGTTTTCGATAAAGGAAAATTGACAGGCCTAGCCTAGCCTAGGCCTACCTAAGAATCATCCCACTATTTGTTGTAAAACTTTAAGAATTAGTAAAACTGCTAAATTAACCCCTTCAGACTCGTCCCGCAGAGGTTGCCAGATTAGCAATAAGAAATAAGTTCTCTCACTCTTATAATTACCTCTCCAAAATTAGTTTTCTGCCCACATCTAACTCAAAGACAACTGCAGAGGTTGAAGTAACTAAACTAAAGGTTTGTAAATACCCCTGATGGTAATAAAGGCTTTAAAGTATCCCTAATAGGCTCAAAATTGCGTCATATGTCGGAGAGGGTTAATATATACCGTAATCATTCTTTTATCTAGTGGCACTCGCCTTGGTAAATCTACAGTTATACTACCCCCCACCACCTCCCCCCTTCAAAACACGCCTTTTAGCGTGTTTTTGGATGGTTCAGCAGCCGCGGAAACTGGAAAAAAACGTATTTTGATAAAAATTTATCACCAACCAGATACGAGTTTTTCAGGTAATTTGTTTTTGTTTATTATTTTTTATTTGATATATAGGCTAGCCTAGTGTTGTTTAATACCGAGGACCGTCACATTTTAGTATTTTTAACATTAGCCTAACCTAACCTAACTTAACCCGTTGAGCCCCGGCTAGTTATAATATTTTGTTCACCCCAGTCCCAAGCCATTTTCACTTCTTTTTTTTTGTTTGCTAAAATGGAAGACAAGGATGAGAAATGAAAAACAAAACAAAAATCACCTCCGATATTTTTTTTTTGGGGGGGGGGGAGCCTCAAAAAAATGTGTTGAGCCAAAATGGAAGAGAATGGTGAGAAATGAAGAAAACAATAAAAAAAACTCGCCTCGGTCATTTGGGGGGGGGGGGGGGGGGTCGAAAGTTCGTCTCCCCCGCATGACCACCCGCCCGGGAGCACTAGGGTGAAAACTGAGTATGTCATTGTACGGCATACATCCTAAGGAGTGTCTCACATAAATCTCAAGCCTCTAGCTCCCATAAACGACCGGAGTAATGAAGGTTCAAAGTGGCGGTGAACTAAGGGTGTAAAGTATCCCCACTAAGCCCACCACCACCAGCCGCGCGGCTGTCTTGGCCCACTCACACCTACCGGCCCGGCTCCCACACACACTACGGTACCTCCCCCTCCTATTCTCCCGCCATTTCCTACCTTACGAGCCACGTAACTGATTTTCATATGTCGGACGCACGTGATGCGTCTCTGGGAGTTGGTGATCAAACACTGCCGACGCATCACGTGCGACGCTGGGTCTCACTGGGTTAACCTAACCTAACCGATTCAACCGAAAACTAACCTGTCTCGCGACCAGTCTAAACCCAGCTCATGTTCGCTGTTTATGGGTGCGCGACGGTCTAAACCCAGCTCACGTTCCCTGTTTATGGGTTCGCGAAGGTTTGTAATACCGGTACTTCAATGTATCTATTTCAAGTCAAATATACATTTCCGCGCATCATCAAACCATACTAAGTCTACTACTAATAATATTAACCCATTAGTACCAACAGAATAGCGATAGCGACAAAATAGGGGTAGTATAACTGTAGATTTATCCTCGCCTTGATCCCCAAGGGTTTGCCTAATAAAAACTAGGGGGAAGGATGTAGTATCTGGGCGTACGGCAAACATTTTTAATTCTCTATTAACTGTACATACCTTATTGGGGTTTCGAGGGCAATGCTTCAGAGTTGTGTTTAACCGTTGCTCCCACATTCTGTTTCCCGCCTCTGGAGCTCCTGGTAGTGTTTCGAGGGCAATGCTTCAGAATTGTGTTTAACCGTTGCTCCCACATTCTGTTTCCCGCCTCTGGAGCTCCTGGTAGTTTTGCAAATAAATATTGCATTCTGTATTTGTGTGTTATTTTTCATTGTGAATAGGCATAGACCTAACCAATTAATATAGGCTATCCTGAATTAGTTCACAATTGATTTTCTTTTAACAGGTGGTGGACCCAAAGTGCCCGGAGATATAAAGCCAGCTGAGGAAGCAATGCTGGGATTCCTGGAAGTGGAGACTATTGAAGTAGTCGAAGGTATCCGAGACAGCGAGGACGTAGATTCATCTCAAGGTATTAATGAATTACATTTCCAATTCTTACCAATTGTAATTAGGTTAACAGTTTCAACCAGCCTGTGGCTAGATTTGTTTTACTGTAGCTACCTGCAGTTATCTTCAAAGGTAGGCTATGTAGGCCTATAGGTTTCAGAATAACTCTATTTACCTCTTAACTCAATAAGTCGGACATGTCTTGCTTAAGTTTTGACAAGTCATAAGGAATTACAAATCTTTAAATTGATAAGGTTATTTATCTCTACATGTCACCTCCTTGCCAATGTTGCTATGTTATTGTAATTTGGGAGCTTATTTCGTCTGTTGATTGACTTCACCTCCTTGCCAATGTTGCTATGTTATTGTAATTTGGGAGCTTATTTCGCCTGTTGATTGACTTTCTCCTTAATTGGGTCCCCTATGAATTAGCACAGATGATGATGACATACCGTACATCATATTACTGTACGTGGGGGGGCAGAGCCGCAGAGACCCCCTCAACATATTTTGTGTCCCACAGTAACTTTTATTGGGATGGATGTAGTTACCGAGTGTACGGTAGTCATGTTTACATGGGTGATCGCTGCGGTTAACTTCGCGTCTATTTTGACGGCGATTTTTTTTCTCGGTTATTTGCCCCCTGCTGCCAATATATGTGATGATAACAATATGTTATGGGTGGGGTGAGGGGGGGCAAAGCCCCCCCTCAACTTATTATTTTATCCAATGGCATTCAAAATAGACGGGAACATGATTGCAAAGGTCCGACGCCTCCCCCGCCGTCATGTTTACATTTGTCGATCGCCGTAGTTAAGTGTGCGTCGATTTTGCCGGCGATTATTTCGGTAATTTGCCCCCTGCTGGCAATATATATGATGATGACAACATGTCATGGGGGGATGAGGGGGGGCAAAGCCCCCCTTCAACATATTATATCAAAAGGCTGTCAAAATAGACGGGAACATGATGGCAAAGGTCCGACGCCACTACGCGTAGTGTAAACAAGGCTGGCGGTACGCCCGCTCTTAACATTCTTGCCATTTTATTATATAGGCTAGGCTGTACAATCCAAAACTTGGCTCGGGTATTTTCATATTGGTGTTCCCTTCTTAAGTTGAAAAACAAGAAAATTTGAGCCAATTTTTGCGGTGGTTAAAACTGATGTCAATTAAATTAGCCGTAAAATATTAGTAAAACTACCACCAATTTTCCCATGGGTTTTCATTTTGGTTTTAGGTAGTTTTCAGCATCATGCAGTAGCTTAATTGAAAAGGAAAAGATGTAGTATCCGGGTGTAAGGTCGTCATGTTTAGGCTACATAGGTCGATCGTTCGCGGTTAAGTTAATTTTGATGGCTATCTTTTCTGTTATTTGACCTCTGCTGGCAATATAGCCTATATGATGATAAGTCATGGGGGGGGGGGGTGAGGTAAAACCCCCTCAACCTATATATTATTGTATCCCACACCCACGGCAGTCAAAATAGACGGGAACATGATCGCTACCATCTGCGTAGTGTAAACAAGGCACCTTGTAACTACATTCTTGCCGTTGAAATTAGTTACAATACCGGTACCTGGAAAATTATATTTCCCCATCATCCAACCATCTTAAGAAACTCAGTTGTACCGGTATGTCCTTTTCAGAGCAAGACACAAATAAATAACAATTTGTAATTATATGTTTGGGAGTTCGAACTTTGAAGTTCACTTTATCTTGCTTTAATTGAATAATATTTAACCTAGTTAACCCGGGAACTGCCGGAAGACTCTTAACCCGTTGAGCCCCGGCTAGTTATAATATTTTGTTCACCCCAGTCCCAAGCCATTTTCACTTCTTTTTTTTGTTTGCTAAAATGGAAGACAAGGATGAGAAATGAAAAAAAAAAAAAAAATCACCTTGGACATTTTTTTTTTTTTGGGGGGGGGAGCCTCAAAACAATTTGTTGAGCCAAAATGGAAGAGAATGGTGAGAAATGATGACACAAATTAAAAAAAAATCATTTCGGTCATTTGGGGGGGGGGGGGGTTTCAATAGTTCGTCTCCCCCGCATGACCACCCGCCCGGGAGCACTAGGGTAAAAACTGAGTATGGCATTGTACGGCATACATCCTAAGGAGTGTCTCACATAAATCTCAAGCCTCTAGCTCCCATACGACCGGAGTAATGAAGGTTCAAAGTGGCGGTGAACTAAGGGTGTAAACTATCCCCACTAAGCCCACCACCACCAGCCGCGCGGCTGTCTCGGCCCGCTCACACCTACTGGCCCGGCTCCCACACACACTACGGTACCTCCCCCTCCTATTCTCCCGCCATTTCCTACCTTACGAGCCACGTAAGTGTTTTTTATATGTCGGACGCACGTGATGCGTCGCTGGGAGTTGGTGATCAAACACTGCCGACGCAACACGTGCGACGCTGGGTCTCACCGGGTTAAGAGTTCCCCCGACGGACTGCGAGAAGACTTAAGAGTCAGAGAAAAAAAAAATCAACTTTAACCCTCCAGCCCCGGCTATGTATTATATATATATTCCTCGAAACCCGGGTGTTTTGGCTGAAAAACGTCTAGGCTAGGCTACCGTATATTCGTTAATCAGACTGCTTCCCGCATTTCCGCGCATCCCCAAGCGTAGCTGTGTTATTTACCTGTAGAATGGCATTAAGTAGAGCTCTCTAAGTCAACTGGTTGAGCTGTGATGATGATTTCATTGGAGATAACTTTATGGCCAAAACAGCCACTTTACACCACTTTTCGATACTTAACAACAACATACAGGCACACACGAACAAGCGACGCTCTCCTTCTTGTGGCCGGAGATGTGGGGCGTCGGTCCAGCCGGCTGTTGTTTACATGCGTCGGACCGACGCCTCGCACACGAAGCTCACAGGCTTTCAACCACTGGGCGTTCAAGAGGCCTTCCGGGTACCTATTATATGCTTTTTTATGGGCGTTCAAGAGCCCTTCCGTGGTGAGAGGGTTAAACATAGACATTTTTTGTTTTTTTTGTTTTTTTTTTGCCCCTGGGCCATGCAAAATATAACTCCTCTACCTCCCCTCCTTCCCCACTTTCCTCCCCTCCTTCAGTTATCACCTATTTTCCCTGTTATTCCCTTATTCTGAGGTATATTTTCGTGCTAACATTAGCGAGTTGCAAGCAGGGCATTGTCATCTCTGTTAGCAAGCGAGTGCAAGAGAGAGAGAGAGAGAGTATCGATCGACTGTGTCTCAGTGGCCTTGGGGGAAATTGGCGGGAAAACAGGTTGCCTCACCCATACATTATATAACTCGCGGCCTGTATATCCGATTTTGACCATCCAAACGCTGTTTTCACTCGTTTTATTGTTGTTTCAGGTTAATACCTTTATAATCAACCCATAATAGGCACGTATGGATAAGTATTAATGCTATTTATGGTAAAATGAATATTTTAGTGATGGAAACAGCTCAAATACGTCAGCACAGGGGGACGTTTCTAATTACCCCCATGCGCACTTCTTAGGTTAAGAGTTGGGATACATCATGATAGTTACAGAGCATCAGAAAATTTGCAAAATGCACCCCATACTACACAAAAGCTCATACTATACTATACATAGCTAAGCATTGCTAGGCATATAATATTAATAGAAATATGGGTTTAAGTTACCGACCAACCAGTGACGGGCCCCATCGATGATTATTAGTGTGTTATCACTTTCATGAACGATACTTTGTTGGTGTATATGTACTTACCGTCGCAAATTAGTTAGAAGTGAAATACGAGAAACTGTAAAAAATACCTCCCTGTCGATGGTAGGTTAGGTTAGGTTAGGTTAGGTTAGGTTAGGTTAGGTTAGGTTAGGTTAGGTTAGGTTAGGTTAGGTTAGGTTAGGTTAGGTTAACCCCATAATACTAGGTTAGGTTAGGCTAATGTTAACCCCATAATACTAGGTTAGGTTAGGCTAATATTAACCCCATAATACTAGGTTAGGTTAGGTTAGCTTATTTGGTTAGGTTAATGACAAAACTTGGCTCGGATTTCAAGGATTTAGCGGGGGTGTGGGGGCGGCAGCCCCCACCCATTATACTAGGTTAGGTTAGGCTAGGCTAGGCTAGGCTAATTTTAACCACATTGTTACTGGCTTTATCCACGTTGAAAAACAAAAAAACCCGAGCCAACTTTCGAAATGAGGTTACTGTGATTTTGGACTCTGATAAATTGAAAAATCCGAGCCAAGTTTGGTCAAAACTTGGTTCGGTTTTTCCATTTTCAGGTTTTGTTACTTTTAAATATTCTATTTTCAGAGTTCTTCCAATATTACCCCTTTATTTACGCCTTTTACCCCGCACTTTCCCTGATCTTCATAGCCCTCCCCACTATCGGGGGCCGTGTCTTAAGATTGATGGATAATGGGAAAATAGTAAAATCCGACAGTCCTTGGTATTAAGCAACACTGTATATCAAATAAAAAATAACCTGAAAAACTCGTCACTGGTTGGTGATAAACATTTACCGAAATATGTGCAGTAGCCTAATAATAATAATAATAGGACTAGGCCTAGTGGTCCTTTTACGGTACAGTATTAGGTAGCATGTTTCATATGCTTGCACCCAGTCAGGGAACATCCTGACGACATATACAGACTAAACACACATAACAAAGCCACTCCAACACCTTCCTCTCTCTCCAGCACCCCTTCTCCCCTCTCAACTCTCTTCTCTGAGCTAGTGCCTGTATAGAATCGTAAGATTCAGAGTCATAAAGATTCCAGGACGAACTCAATAACGGCGGATCCCCAGATTGGCCGTGGTGATTGCACCTAAAAACCTACAAAAGTTACAAAAAGTTACAAAAAAAGACCACCCACCAATTTTCATATAAGTTCTGGAATGCATGTTGGAATAGGCTACCTATAAACTGTACTTCCTTTTAATGTAAGTTTGATCCTTTGGAAAACTATTACAGTAGATTAGGCTAGGCTGTACAATCCAAAACTTGGCTCGAGTATTTTCATTTTGGTGTTCCCTTCTTAAGTTGAAAAACAAGAAAACCTGAACCAACTATTGGGAATGCTATCCGGGCGTACGGTCATCATGTT
Organism: Paralithodes platypus; assembly: GCA_032716605.1. Taxonomy (NCBI): domain Eukaryota; kingdom Metazoa; phylum Arthropoda; class Malacostraca; order Decapoda; family Lithodidae; genus Paralithodes; species Paralithodes platypus. Next base: position 16,218,390 of record CM064519.1, on the reverse strand, counting down.
CGATCGATCTTGGTTAAGTTTGTTTATTTTGACGGCTATTTTTTCTGTTATTTGCCCCTTGCTAGCAATATCTATGATGATGACAATAAATCCTGAGGGGATGAGGGTGGGCAAAGCCCCCCCTCATCCTATTATTGTATCCCACGGCAGTCAAAATAGACGGGAACATAATTGTGAGCGCCCAACGCCGCCGCCGCCGCTCCGCATAATGTAAACAAGGCGGGCGCCCGAATAGGGTAGAATGTAGAGTTTGGGCGTACTGCCAGCCTTGTTTACACTATGCGGAGCGGCGACGGACGCTTGCCATCATGTTCCTGTCTATTTTGACTGCTTTTGGATACAATATTATGTTGAGGGGGGGCTTTGCCCCCCTCACCCCCCCAAGACATATTGTCATCATCATATATATTGCCAGCAGGGGGCAAATAACCGAGAAAAAAAATCGCCGTCAAAATAGACGCGAACTTAACCACGGCGATCGACATATGTAAACATGACGGCGGCGGCGGCGGACGCTTGCTATCATGTTCTCGTCTATTAGAATGCCATTGGATACAATAATATGTTGAGGAATAGCTGGCACAATCACTGGGAGGGGGGAGTATTGACTTATCGTTGCTAAGCTGCTCTCAATTCCATGTTGAATAATCTTTCGTAGTGTACGGTACCTTCCAAGCATCTATAATTTCTTTGTTATATTTGGCTTGGGTTTTCTTGATTTATAAACCTTCTCGCTGCCACTGACAAAGTCTGTGGGAAAACAAAGGGTCACCCAAGGAATAAGACCAAGTGGTGGTAGCATCTGTCGATGTTGGGTGCACCACGGGAATAAGTGCTGTAGTAGAATAAAAGGACCCCTGCCGAAGGATAAGTCAGAAATTGAGAAATTTGAGTGCGTAGTGTGCAAGGGCGAGCTTGTGGCTGTGAATTTTGGAAATGAGTCATTGGAGCTGGTGGTCAAATTTTGTTAACTAGGAAATACCATCTCTGCCGGTGGAGGGGCCGAGGCTGCCACTGTCGCTAGACTTAGATGTGGCTGGGGGAAGTTCAGAGAACTGCTGCCAATTCTGACCATGAAAAGAATGCCTCTCCCCCTGAAGGGAAAGGTGTATGCCTCATGTGTTAGAAGCGCAATGACGTATGCCTCAGAAACATGGGCCGTTAAAGTAGAAGATGTCAACAGAATGGAACGTAATGAGGTGAGAATGGTGAGATGGATGTGTGGGGCCAAACTGCTGGATAGAATAACAAATGATGAGCTGAGGAGACGTTTAGGTATAAAGAGTAATAGCGAGGAGATGCGTACAAGTAGACTGGGATGGTATGGGCATGTGGAGAGAATGGATGAAAAAAATTGGGTGAAAAGATGCAGATCTGTGATTTTGGAGGGAGCTACACCAAGGGGTAGACCGAGGAAGACCTGGGATCGGACTATACATGCTGATCTCAAATACAAAAACTTGACAAGTGAAGCAGTCCTTAACAGGGTTGCCTGGAACGCCGCCATCAGGACAAGAGACTAGACTGAAACTGCACATATGTGTGGAGCACTCAGTCTTAAAATGTTATGTACCGTACTGTATGTATGTATGTAGGCTATGTGTATTCCTGGTGGACTTTGACACAAACTGAAAACTCGTCGCTCAATACCCTCACTTAATGCCTAGTATATGTCCCTAGTTTCTATCATTGGGAAGAGTCCAGTAGTAAGTTCACCAGGAAATAAGTGTGGATATTTACAACCAGGTTGTTCTAGGCCTTTAAAGTTACAAGAAGGTTACGGATCAAGATTATTGTCAAGTTCGTTGCCGCTATTTATACTACTGTTCCTAGGCCCACCACCTGATCCTTGTCATTAACCTAACCAAAGAACCTAACCTAGACCCAGTACGTTGGATACAAAACTAACCCTCACCTAACACCTAGTATATGTCCCTAGTACCCAGTACGGTACGTGGGATACAAAGCTAACCCTCACGTAACACCTAGTATATGTCCCTAGTACCTAGTATTTGGGATACAATACTAACCCTTACATAACACCTAGTATATGTCCCTAGTACCCAGTACGTGGGATACAAAACTAACAAGTTTTGTTACCTAGGAGATATCATCTTTGCCGGTGGTGGGGCCGAGGCTGCCACTGTTGCTAGAATTAGGTGTGGCTGGGGGAAGTTCAGAGAACTGATGCCAATCCTGACCATGAAAAGAATGCCTCTCCCCCTGAAGGGAAAGGTGTATGCCTCATGTGTTAGAAGTGCAATGGTGTATGCCTCAGAAACATGGGCCGTTAAAGTAGAGGATGTCAACAGAATGGAGCGTAATGAGATGAGAATGGTGAGATGGATGTGTGGGGCCAGGCTACAGGATAGAATAACAAATGTTGAGCTGAGGAGACATTTAGGTATAAAGAGTATTAGCGAGGTGATGCGTACAAGTAGACTGGGATGGTATGGACATGTGGAGAGAATGGATGAACAAAATTGGGTGAAAGAATGCAGGTCTGTGATTGTGGAGGGAGATGCACCAAGGGGTGGACCGAGGAAGACCTGGGATCGGAGTATACGCGCCGATTTCAAATCCAAGAACTTGACAAGTGAAGCAGCCCTTAACAGGGTTGCCTGGAACACCACCATTGGGACAAGAGACTGAAACTGCATGTATGTGTGGAACACTCAGTCTTAAAATTTTATGTATGTATGTACTTCACCTAGCATATGTCCCTCACTCCGTACACCTTTCACCCTCACTACCATTCATGAGTCCTCATACATCTTCATTATCACACGCACCAGCCACTCCTCTACGCCAAATTTTCTCCTAGCCTACTGCACAACTTCTTACTTTCAGTAGATATCTTTCCTACAGCTGCCTGACTATGAAGTTGTCGATTGTGTTACGTCCTGGCATGAAACCAAACTGCATATCGTCGATAGAATGCTTTCCCTTATCATGCCTTCAAAGACTCTCTCACAGACCTTCATGACTTGGTCAAGCATTTTCAGGCCTCTTATAGCAGTTGCAAGGGGAGCCTAACTCTGAAATCACTAGATAGTGCCTCCAGAACCATAAAAAAGAGGAGATGGCTTAATTAACACACTTCCCTGTTGGACTCCGACGGGAACTGAAAACTCATCACTCAGTGCCCTCACGTAACACCTAGCAAAATGTCCCCAGTACCCAGTACGTTGGATACAAAACTAACGTGGGATACAAAACTAACCTCCACCTAACACCTAGTATATATATATCCCTAGTAACCAGTATGTGGGATATAAAGCTAACCCTCACCAAATATCTAGTAGGGTAAGGTGGGGTGAATCCGCCACGAAATGTGTTTTTTTAATAACAGCATCCAACTGAATCAGAATTCAGAATTTTTTGTTTACATAACTTTAACATTCTCGCTTTCCTGCACACGCTCATATAATTTTTATTTGAAAAAACAAAACATTAAGGTTTGTAATGGGTGGCGAAAACCGTTACTCGCGCGGCGGATCGGGGTGAATCCGCCGCGGTTATATATTATCGATGATTTAATCCTGCCACGGCGATTTTACCCCCAATTAAGTAACAATTAAGGTGTTTTATTATTAGATTGATATAATCCAAGTATTTTGGTATAATTATATAATTATATATTATATATTTATAGAATTATAGAATTTAGAAAATTATATAATTATATATAATATTATTTATGCCATGCCTGAATTTTTTTTTTTTGTTTTTTTTTTTTTAGTTTCCACGTATAAATCACAGACAACCATCTTGTAACGAAAAAAAAGTGTATTGGGAGATGTAAAGTCGCCGCCACGAAAAATGTTCAAGACCGCTTACAAATTTTTCAGTTTGAAATATTATGGAAAAATATTTTTCTTCGTTAAATAAATGACAACTATGCATTTTTGTGTTCTATCATCATCTAAACGTACTATAAACATACCTAGAATCAATTCCATACGTATTTGGATTTATGACGAATTGTTTTAGACAAGTATCTTACGTCCGCGGCGATCCCACCCCCCGGCGGATTCACCCCACCTTACCCTATACCTGTATGTCCCTCACTCAGCTGTACACCTTTCACCCTCACTACCGTTCGCGAGTCCTCGTACATCTTCATTATCACATGCACCAGCCACTCCTCAACGCCAAGTTTTCTCCTAGCCTACTGCACAACTTCTCTGGCCACCTTATCAAAGGTCTTCTCCCGGTCTGCAAACACAACATCAGATCCCTATCTTTTAAGTACATACAGTATCTTTCCTCTATCATACATTCTAAGACTCTCTCACAGACCTTCATGACTTAGTCAAGCATTTTCAGGACCCTTATAGCAGTTCCCAGGGGAGCCCAACTCTGAAATCACCAGATAGTGCCTCCAGAACCATAAAAAAAAGAGGAGAGGGCTTCATTAATACACAGCACTGGTGGACTCCGACGCGAACTGAAAACTCATCACTCAGTACCGGTACACCTATCACCCTCACTGCCGTTTGTGAGTCCTCATACATCTTCATTATCAAACAAATACTGTACCTTCATGACTTGGATTGTGCCGTGTCCTAGCATGAAACCAAACTGCATATCGTCAACATCATACCTTCAAAGACTTTCTCACAGACCTTCATGACTTGATCAAGTATTTTCAGGCCCCTATAATTTTCCCTATCCAATGAGTCCCCTTTGCCCTTATACAGTATATAATGTACTTTTGTGCCATTTATCAGGGATTACTTCCTCTCTGATGATGAAGTTAATTAGCTCATTGACAACACCTACTCCTTCTCACCTGAGGCTTTAATCATCTCAGCTAGAATGCCAGAGCATCCTGCAGCTTTTCTGTCCTTCATTTAAGTTATTGCACTGCTTACAAAAGCTGGCACAATCACAGGGAGGGGGGAGTATTGACTTTTCGTTGCTAAGCTGCTCTATTCCATTCAAATTCCATGTTGAATAATCTTTCGTAGTGTACGGTACCTTCCAAGAATCTATGATTTCTTTGTCAGCGGAAACATTCAAGTACCGGTATATATTTTCCCTGTGATAGGTAGGGAAGGGCAAGAGGTGAACAAATCTAGGAAGGTGAAGATACGCAGACATTTCTCACCATTTCACCAATTCAGCCGCACCACATGAGTTCCACAGCAGAACTCTTATACAGTAGGGTAGGGCCGAAGGGTGAGTCAAGAACTGCTACACTGCAGCACCAATTAAGAAGTGATCAAGGGCGAAGAATGAGAAATCAGGTCTAAGGAAGAAATAAATCACACCGAGATGCACAAATAATACACCACTGAGGGGAATCGAGTCAGCTTGACCGCACCAGCGACCATAGACACAAATAAAGTCAGGAGCCAATAAACTAGCCAGGCCAGGGTGGCATATGATATAGGCCGTCCGGAGGACAACCGAATTAGACAGAATAAGAATAGAAGGGGAAAAACATACAAAAAGGGGCATTCAAATTTCAATGGATATTCAATATGATAACTGTAATATGTGGGAATAACTTTCACCTTCATATTTCCTAATCTCTTAGCATAAACATGATCAATTAGTATGCCATTTTCAGTTGTTGGTTGTGTTACATGTTGAGAGTATCCACGCTTTTCCATTAAATTTGCAATAGAAGAGTTAGTTTGGATGTTTTCACAATGCAACCAATTGGGTATTTGTCTAGTTCATTTAGCAAATTACTTAAATTTACTCTAAAATAATTAAGTCCATATGAAATAGGTCTGTATATAGGGACAGGTTTGTCCTATAGAAAAGTATAGCCAACACTGTTCTCTACCCACTAAAAGCTGAACCAGTGGAAGGTATTACCCGTGTTTGCATACCTTCCCTCAATTTCAGTCAGGCTATATTTAGATAATAATTTGAACTTAATTTGACCTATCTCAGAATAGTAGTATGGGAATTTAATTCTTTTCCTTATTGTGAAGGCAATCATTATTCTAAAAATACACTTACCCTAATAATACATGTACAAGGTTATTCTCTATATTTTAAGATTATACTCTTTATATAAAAGGCTTGCATGATAAATGTTTTTCTTTCATTCACTCTTCTTGACTTTTTCTATATTGCAGGCCATGCTTTTGTTCCTCCTAATTCCTTTTCTATTATTTCCACTCCTCATGTGAGATACTGTAGAGGTGATTCTCTTTGTCCCATCTGTAGAGGTATTGTAAATGGTGGCCAGACACGCCCGTGGCAGCCTTTCACACCCAACCCATCTTGTCCTATCTAATTTTATGTTGAACTCTATTATTCTTGATCCCACTATAGGACTTGGTAGCCTATTCCACATATCTACAACTCTGTTACTAAACGAATAGAGGCAGATCCCTTACACACCCAGTTTCTCTCCGTCGCTCGTTTGCTTGCACATCGGTACAAATGAGGCAGATCCCTTACACATGCAACTAAGATGAACATGGGAATCTGCAGACAAGTGGCCCACAAACGGCAGAACCCTTTCACATCCAACCCATTTCGTACATGTCTATCTGATTTTATCTTTAAATTCTTTATTGTTCTTGATCCCACTATAGCACTAGGTAGCCTATTTCACATATCTACGACTGTTACGAGAGAGGCAGATCCCTTACACAGCCAATCTCTCTCTCTCTCTTATTTGCACACTGGTACAAATGAGGCAGATCCCTTACACATGCTACCAAGATGAAAATGGGAGTCTGTAGAGAGCCGATTGGCCCACACGGCAGATCCCATTCACACCCAACCCATCTCGTCCTATCAAATTTTATGTTGAAGCTCTTTTGTTATTGATCCCACTATAGCACAATGCCCGACAAGTTAAATGATCTTTTGATATCTGTGACACAGCTTTTGTATCCAACACTACCCTGCTTGCAAAACCCCTCGAACCCCGGACAACGTTGCTTGCAACTTTAATTAGGGGTTCGACCCCTACGGGGAACCCCTATTGTAATCATTAAACCCGGTTTTTCATCCAAATTCTTCTTACGCGCCGGTTTCGACGCAATAACTCCAGAACCGCTTTTTGGATCGGGATCAAACTTTCACAAGAGGTGCGTTTCTGTATTGGGCAACTTTTGATATGCTAAACATCCGGCATGGCGGCCAAACAGGTCCGTGGCAGCCGATTTCCCGAAAAGATTGACGCCTAAATACCGTCTCTCCCAGTCATAGGAAACTACTGGGCTTTGGCATATGGACTCCACTACTAATGCTCCGCAAATGTTATAGAGAAGGTTTTGCTTTTGCACGTGGGTTTTTTTCCGGCAATCTTGAAAAAAACTCGAATTCCACTTAAAATTCCACATCTTGAAAACTACGCCGATGATCAAAGCTATGCTTGCGTAGTTGGGTGAGGCTCGCGATTCCAAACGTTTTGATACCAAAAGAATATAAATGGGTGGAATAGTTTGGCCGCAGCATTGAAAACTGTCTATTCTTAACCCTCTCACGACCATATGATGCAGAGGTTGCCAGATTAGCAATAAGAAATAGAGTTCTCTCACTCGTATAATTACCTCTCCAAAATTAGTTTTCTGCCCACAGCTAACTCAAAGACAACTGCAAAGGTTAAAATAACTAAACTAAAGGTTTCTAAATACCCCTGATGGTAACAAAGGATTTAAAGTACAGTAGGGTCTCACATAAAACGAGTTTATGGTCGATAAACGAGGGCGTTTTATGCGAATTCGTTTTATGTGAACACAGCATTTTGGTGGCGCAATATCGTCAATGTTCACTGTAAGCGAAAATTTTCGTACAAAGCGAACGATATTTCGTACGTTTTGTACGATATTTCGGCGTTTTATATGAAAGCGTACAATATTTTGTACGTTTTGTACGATATTTCGGCGCTCTATATGAAAACTCCTTGTATTTGCCCCACTTTGGCGGCGGACTCGTTTTATGTGATCACATTCGTTCTGATCGAAAATTAAATATTAATATTTTAGGTCGGTCGTTTTAATCGAGACTCGTTTTATGCGAACACGTTTTATGCGGGACCCTACTGTATCCCTAATAGGCTCAAAATTGCGTCAAGAACGTGAGAGGGTTAAATGACTTTAAAACCGCATTCGCTACCCACACAAAGTTTACCGTCTACAGTCTATAGGCTTCCACGCATCCCCCAGTTTTGCTTAATAACATAGTCTCTTTATTATTCAGATCTATTATTTTTGTTTTATTTAACTCTCTCAAAACAGTTCGAGTCCCTACGAATTCCAGCAATTATTTAGGCAACCTACCTACCCTACCAAATAATAATGATAATTCAAATTTATTTTTGGTGAATGACAGAGTATTGGCTAAGGTTTTTAACAATTCCTCCCTTTGCCAAATGCTTTGTTTAATAACAATGATATGGACCTTTAAAGTTTTGGCAATTGCCTGTGTGACTTACCCTGCCCTTCCTTCCTACCTCCCTCCTCCCTCATATCTAGCAAATGTATCAACAACCACTCTAGTGAACTTTCGGTATTTAGTTTATTCAGCTTAATACTATTAACCACATAAAATAGAAACCTATCACGATTTTTGTCTAATACAACCATAGACAGTGCTATTACATATTATTTGAACATGATGTCAAATTTAGCAGTGACTATTTACCTTGAACAGTAATGACAGAACCGAAAGCTTCTCTTGCCGTGTAGTACTCAAAGAAAGCAGGGTTACTTAAGCCGGCCCATACCGAACTGTTACCAAGTCAGAGATTCAGAGGTAACTTTCACAATGCATTATAACCCTAGACAGAAACCAATATACAGTACCACTAAATCATACAAATATCACTACAAAAAAGATAGGAAAATATTATATTAATGTCCTAGGTATTTGAAATTATGCTATCTATCTATCTATCTATCTATATGCTCAGGCCCAATCCCCATTTTGGGGGTAGCCGACTCAAGACCGAGCAAGAACAGGGAAAACACAAAAACAACATAAAACAAAAAATAAACACAGATAAAAAACACAAACTCTCACACATCCAGGTCACCCAGGAGAAGACCCAGAGACCAGGGTTACCAAGGTCACTCCAGCACTCCCCCGGCCCCTGACCACCAGGAGAGGTTCCGATCTCGGCAGGCAGACATGCAGCGGAGCCAAAGCGACAAGCCCTCCCACCACACTTCCAGGCACACCCTTCATATTAATCGTCTCCCCGCGCCAGGCGCCTGATGGACTATTATCTAGTCCAACTTGCGCCCGACCCCTTACTCCAAATGACCACGTGTTCACTCAACTATTCACAAGCATTCTCCATTCACTCCTGTCCACCACCACTTCCCCTGCCTGATCTATAGTCATTCCTCTATCATCCAAAGCCTTTCTTACACAGTCTCTCCATCTCAATGGGGGTCTTCCTGCCCTTCTATCTCCCCTTGTACCTGACTCACATATTCTCTTTGTAAGCCTTTCATCTCCCATTCGTTCAACATGACCATACCAGCTCAGCACCCTTCTGTCCACTCTGGCTGACAAATGTTCCTGCTGCCCCACTCTCCTACGTATCTCTTCATTTCTCAATCTGTCTCTACGAGTAACTCCACACATACTCCTCAAGCAGCTCATCTCCATCACATCCAGCCCTCTTTTCTCCTTTTTCTTCAGAGCCCATGTCTCAGCCCCATACATCACTGTTGGCACAACAATTCCTTGATACAGTGCACTTTTTACTTTCACTCCGAGATTTATGAAATTATTCAAATGAGTAAAATCCATTATGATATAATGATAATGGGAGCGATTAGTATCTGGCAACAGTGTTGCACTATAATTTTCTGAATGTATGCTAACTCGGAATATTTATCCCATTAATATACACATACTATCACTATTTAAATTTAATACAACTATACACAGTGCTATTACATATTATTTGAACATAATATAGGATGGTCTTTCCTTTAAACCATTTTCTATATCTATTCACGAAAAATATAGGCCTAGCCTAGGCAGTGCTAGGTAGGTACGAATTTATCAGTTCGAATTTTGATTGAGAGTGGGATTAGACCTAGGCCAAGCCTAGGGCTTAACATGGGATACTGTTTGGGGGTTGCGAATAGGCACAGGCTGCTTTAGGCCTAATTAGGTAAAAATAGTCAAATCGAGACAATTGCACAGCCAACATAGCCTATTAAGCAAATATTTTACCAATCTACAATAGGCCTAGTTTATTCGCTGTAAGTAGGCAAGAAATCATGACCTATAACCTCTGTAACTAAAAAACAACTAGTGATCAAGCTAATATGTCTACCATTTGGGAAGAGTCAGTCAAGGAATAGCCTAGATGTGGAAATTTGCAGCCAATTTGCTCTAGGCCTAGCCCTTTTTGAGATACAGAGGTTAAAGGTCATTGTTGAGGCCCCCCCCCCCCATGACATATTGTCATCATCTTACATATTTCCAGCAGGGGGCAAATAACCGAAAAAAAATCGCCGTCAAAATAGACGCGAACTTAACCACGGCGATCGACACATGGAAACATGGAGGTGTCGGACGTTTGCAATAAAGTTCCCGTCTATTTTGAATGCCATTGAATACAATAATATGTTGAGGGGGGCTTTGCCCCCTCCCCCCATGACATATTGTAACCATCATATATATTGCCAGCAGGGGGCAAATAACCGAAACAATCGCCGTCAAAATAGACACCTTTATGAATAGGTTACCCTTTAGGCTAGGCCTATCGGCAAGAGTTGCATTATCGGGCGTGTCACCTGACCGGGTATAGGCTATCCTAGTGTTTACTAATTTATAGGCTACCCCTTTGAAAGGACATTAGCCGGGTAGGATGTAGTTACCGGGTGTATCGCCAGCCTTGTTTACACTACGCGTACGCGTAGTGGCGTCGGACGCTTGCCATCCTTTTCCTGTCTATTTAGACTGCCTTTGGATACAATAATATGTTGAGGTTGGGCTTTGCCCCCTTTCACCCCCCCCCCATGACATATTGTCATCATCATATATATTTCCAGCAGGGGGCAAATAACCAAAATAAATCGCCATCAAAATAGACGCGAACTTAACAACGGTGATCGACAAATGTAAACATGACGGAGGCGGCGGACGTTTGCAATCATGTTCCCTTCTATTTTGAATGCCAATGGATACAATAATATGTTGAGGGGTGGCTATGCCACCCCTCACCCCCCCATGTCATGTTATCGTCATATTGCCAGCAGGGGGCAAATAACCGAAAAAATCACCGTCAAAATAGACGCGAAGTTAACCGTGGCGATCGCCCTATGTAAACATGTCGACCGTACACCCAGAAACTACATCCATCCCCATTAGCCTAACCTAACAACCTTACCTAACCTATCCTAGTATTATGGGTGGGGGCTGCCGCCCCCTAGACCCAGTACGTTGGATACAAAACTAACCCTCACCTAACACCTAGTATATGTCCCTAGTACCCAGTACGTGGGATACCAAGCTAACCCTCACGTAACACCTAGTATATGTCCCTAGTACCTAGTATTTGGGATACAATACTAACCTTTACTTAACACCTAGTATATGTCCCTAGTACCCAGTACGTGGGATACAAAACTAGCCTTCACCTAGCATATGTCCCTCACTCAGTACACCTTTCACCCTCACTACCGTTCGTGAGTCCTCATACATCTTCATTATCACACACACACCAGCCACTCCTCTACTCCAAATTTTCTCCTAGCCTACTGCACAACTTCTTACTTTCAGTAGATATCTTTCCTGCAGCTGCCTGACTATGAAGTTGTCGATTGTGTCACGTCCTGGCATGAAACCAAACTGCATATCGTCGATAGAATGCTTTCCCTTATCATACCTTCAAAGACTCTCTCACACTCACAGACATTCATGACTTGGCCAAGCATTTTCAGGCCTCTTATAACAGTTGCAAGGGGAGCCTAACTCTGAAATCACTAGATAGTGCCTCCAGAACCATAAAAAAGAGGAGAGGGCTTAATTAACACACTTCCCTGTTGGACTCCGACGCGAACTGAAAACTCATCACTCAGTACCCTCACGTAACACCTAGTATATGTCCCTAGTACCCAGTACCCAGTACTTTGGATACAAAACTAACCTCCACCTAACACCTAGTATATGTTCCTAGTAACCAGTACGTGGGATATAAAGCTAACCCTCACCAAATATCTAGTATATGTCCCTCACTCGGCTGTACACCTTTCACCCTCACTACCGTTCGTGAGTCCTCGTACATCTTCATTATCACATGCACCAGCCACTCCTCAACGCCAAGTTTTCTCCTAGCCTACTGCACAACTTCTCTGGCCACCTTATCAAAGGTCTTCTCCCGGTCTGCAAACACAACATCAGATCCCTATCTTTTAAGTACATACAGTATCTTTCCCTTATTATACCTTCTAAGACTCTCTCACAGACATTCATGACTTAGTCAAGCATTTTCAGGACCCTTATAGCAGTTCCCAGGGGAGCCCAACTCTGAAATCAACAGATAGTGCCTCCAGAACCATAAAAAAAAAGAGGAAAGGGCTTCATTAACACAGAGCCCTGGTGGACTCCGACGCGAACTGAAAACTCATCACTCCGTACCGGTACATCTTTCACCCTCACTGCCGTTTGTGAGTCCTCATACATCTTCATTATCAAACAAATACCTTCATGACTTGGATTGTGCCGTGTCCTAGCATGAAACCAAACTGCATATCGTCAATATCATACCTTCAAAGACTTTCTCACAGACCTTCATAACTTGATCAAGTATTTTCAGGCCCTTATCATTTTCCCTATCCTATGAGTCCCCTTTGCTCTTATACAGTATATAATGTACTTTTGTGCCATTCATCAGAGATTACTTCCTCTCTGATGATGAAGTTAATTAGCTCATTGACAACACCTACTCCTTTCTCACCTGAGGCCTTAATCATCTCAGCTAGAATGCCAGAGCATCCTGCAGCTTTTCTGTCCTTCATTAAGTTATTGCACTGCTTACAAAAGCTGGCACAATCACAGGGAGGGGGGAGTATTGGCTTTTCGTTGCTAAGCTGCTCTATTCCATTCAAATTCCATGTTGAATAATCTTTCGTAGTGTACGGTATCTTCCAAGAATCTATAATTTCTTTGTCAGCGGAAACAATTGTTCAAGTATATATTTTCCCTGTGAAACCAATTTAACTTCATAATGACAATTATATATATAAAGAAAGAACAATATATTTTACATAATTTACTGCATATCTTACATATTTAAAAAAATATTTATTAAAATAGTTTAACCAGACGATTGAGTTCCCCCAAAAAACTCTTATAGGGCTGGCCTGAAGGATTAGATCAAGATGGACAACCAATCAAGATATGATAGGTAGGGAAGGGAAGAGGTGAACAAATCTAGGAAGGTGAAGACACGCAGACATTTATCACCATTTCACCAATTCATCCGCACCACATGAGTTCCACAGCAGAACTCTTATAGGGTAGGGCCGAAGGGTGAGTCAAGAACTGCTACACTGCAGCACCAATTAAGAAGTGATCAAGGGTGAAGAATGAGAAATCAGGACTAAGGAAGAAATAAATCACACCGAGATACACACATAATACACCACTGAGGGGAATCGAGTCAGCTTGACCGCACCAGCGACCATAGACACAAATAAAGTCAGGAGCCAATAAACTAGCCAGGCCAGGGTGGTATATGATATAGGCCGTCCGGAGGACAACCGAATTAGACAGAATAAGAATAGAAGGGGAAAAACATACAAAAAGGGGCATTCAAATTTCAATGGAAATTCACTATGATAACTGTAATATGTGGGAATAACTTTCACCTTCATATTTCCTAATCTCTTAGCATAAACATGATCAATTACTGTGCCATTTTCAGTTGTTGGTTGTGTTACATGTTGAGAGTATCCACGCTTTTCCATTAAATTTGCAATAGAAGAGTTAGTTTGGATGTTTTCACAATGCAACCAATTGGGTATTTGTCTAGTTCATTTAGCAAATTACTTAAATTTACTCTAAAATAATTAAGTCCATATGAAATAGGTCTGTATATAGGGACAGGTTTGTCCTATAGAAAAGTATAGCCAACACTGTTCTCTACCCACTAAAAGCTGAACCAGTGGAAGGTATTACCCGTGTTTGCATACCTTCCCTCAATTTCAGTCAGGCTATATTTGGATGATAATTTTAACTCAATTTGACCTATCTCAGAATAGTAGTATGGGAATTTCATTCTTTTCCTTATTGTGAAGGCAATCATTATTCAATAAAAACACTTACCCTAATAATACATGTACAAGGTTATTCTCTATATTTTAAGATTATACTCTTTATATAAAAGGCTTGCATGATAAATGTTTTTCTTTGATTCACTCTTTTTTTACTTTTTCTATATTGCAGGCCATGCTTTTGTTCCTCCTAATTCCTTTTCTATTATTTCCACTCCTCAAGTGAGGTACTGTAGAGGTGATTCTCTTGGTCCCATCTGTAGAGGTATTGTAAATGGTGGCCAGACACGCCCGTGGCAGCCTTTCACACCCAACCCATCTTGTCCTATCTAATTTGATGTTGAACTCTATTGTTCTTGATCCCACTATAGGACTTGGTAGCCTATTCCACATATCTACAACTCTGTTACTAAACGAATAGAGGCAGATCCCTTACATACCCAGTTTTTCTCTGTCGCTCGTTTGGTTGCACATCGGTACAAATGAAGCAGATCCCTTACACTTGCAACTAAGATGAACATGGGAATCTGCAGACAAGTGGCCCACAAAAGGCAGATCCCTTTCACATCCAACCCATTTCGTCCATATGTCTATCTGATTTTATTTTGAAATTCTTTATTGTTCTTGATCTCACTATAGCACTAGGAAGCCTATTTCACATATCTACGACTGTTACGAGAGAGGCAGATCCCTTACACAGCCAATCTCTCTCTCTCTTATTTGCACACTGATACAAATGCGGCAGATCCCTTACACATGCTACCAAGATGAAAATGGGAGTCTGCAGAGAGCCGATTGGCCCACACACGGCAGATCCCTTTCACACCCAACCCATCTCGTCCTATCAAATTTTATGTTGAAGCTCTATTGTTATTGATCCCACTATAGCACTTGGTAGCCTATTCCACATACAGTATCTACAACTCTTACCAAGCGAATAGAGGCAGATCCTTTACACAGCCAATCTCTTTCTCTCTCGCTCTTGTTTGTTTTGCACACCGGTACAAATGAGGCAGATCCCTCACACATGCAACCAAGATGAAAATGGGAGTCTGCAGAGAGCAAAGTGGCCCACATAAGGCAGATCCCTTTCACACCCAACCCATCTCATAAATGTTACCTGTTATTTACACTACTTACTATACACCCATGTTATCATATACCTGCAACCAAAACACAATTGTAAGAAATAGGAACATAGGAAAATGGGAGTCTGTAGAGAGCCAATTGGCCCACACAAGACAGATCCTTTTCACACCCAACCCATAACAACTCTCTCATTTATCTCTGTCTTCCTTACATTTATGACATCCTAGTCTCTCTCTCTCTCTCTCTCTCACAATTGAGAACATAAGAAAACCGGAGTCTGCAGAGAGCCGATTGGCCCACACATGTCAGATCCCTTTCACACCCAACCCATCCCGCGCTCTCTCTCCCTCTCTCATATTTATCGCTATCTTCCTTACGTTTATGACATCCTATTCTCTCTTGCCATACTCTCTGACTCTCACAAATGAGAACATAAACAAAATAAGAAAACGGGAGTCCGCAGAGAGCCGATTGACCTACACATGGCAGATCCCTTTCACACCCAACCCATCTCGTTCTATCTAATTTCAAGTTGAAGCTCTATTGTTCTTGATCCCATTATAGCACTTGGTAGCCTATTCCACATATCTACAACTCTGTTACTAAACGAATAGAGGCAGATCCCTTATACAGGCAATCTCTCCCTCTCTCGCTCTTGTTTGTTTGCACAATCTGTTCCTTCTGTAGTTTCTCCATGCCTGATAAATTAAATGATCTTTTGATATCTGTGACACAACTTTTGTATCCAACACAACACCCTGCTTGCAAAACCCCTCGAACCCCGGACAACGTTGCTTGCAACTTTAATTATAATTATTATTATTATTATTGAAATAAACGCACTGTAGAGTCACGGTCACACATTCTGATACATGATTAGAACCCTTGAACTGATTAAGCAAACCTCTGAAATGCAACTATCAGGTAAACAAAAATGTGGGATATTCAATTCAGCCCGAAATAGCTTAGAAACTTATAGCCAGGTTTATTGGCTGCAACTGTACACCCACTCAAACCATTTCCATCACCCTAGGCGTGATACAATATGACACATCATACGAGGATTGCTGGTAAAACGTTCTCACGGCTTCTGTATCAGTGATTACTGTGATTGATATCGGAGTCAAGGGTAACAAATATTTTTATGACTAGGTATACTGCACACCAAGGAGAAATTTGCAAATGAAAGGGAGGTCAGATCGGGCCATGGGTGTTTGGAGTAGGGGGCCATAAAATAAATATAAATAAAAATAAAACATACAAATAATAACTGATTTTTTCTTACACGCATACACACACGCACACAGATACATTTTGTTTAGTAGAAAAAGTTCACCTTACGATGTGTTTTTTTATGATTCAATTTGTCTAATGTTTCGAAATCTTTAAAAGTGTATTGGTGTGTCATTATGGTATACAGCATTCTCGGGAGTCGGTAAAATAAAAATGTAGAATATATAATTCTTAGGAACTCACATTTCTTGTAATATTATTACATTGGTAAAATTCTAGATCCGGTTTCACAGCGAATTTTGCGTTTTTTGTTTTTCTCAGTTTTCTATAATATACAGTGTTGTTTTATACTAAGGACTGGCGGAAATTAGTATTTACCCATTATCCAACAATCTAAAAACACGGCCCCCACTAGTGGGGAGGGCTATGAAGATCAGGGAAATTGCGGGGTAAAAGAAGAAAATAAGGGGTAATATTAGCCTAACCTAACAACCTTACCTAACCTAACCTAGTATATTAGGTGGAGGCTGCCCCCCCCCCCCCCCCCTGGTATGGTATTAAAATAATAAAAGCTTGACTGTCGCCGAAAAAAAGGCAATGAAGTCTATGGTATTTACTCTGCAATCTTCAGCTTTGGCTGTGGATAACAGGAGGTAAATATCAACTTTTTCACAGTAATTATAATTACATTTGCGCCGCTACTGACCGATATAGGAATGAAGTATGGTATATGACGAATGTATAGAAGCCATATAAATTGATGAGTGTGCTGTGAAACCGAATCTAGAATAATACCATTACATTTAACTAAAAACTCTGAGGTTTCAGAATTTTACATAAAATATGATATGAAAGAGAATGTGTTCGATTTGCTTAGTTTTGTTATTTCTTATTTAAGGTTTGAACATTAGTGAAAGAGTACTATTATATAAACTTTGAATATAATAACCATTTGAGAAGAATCATTTTATTGAAATCGTTTCGTTTTTTACTTTCATAAACTGAATGAGCGTCGTCAAAAATGTCCGCTTCCTCAAATAGTGCTCTTATTAATTCTATCAAGTGTTCGGAATGTAGTTATCTTAATAACTTTATAATTACGTTATAAGGACCTTTCAGTATTATTCCTACAGAGATAACCAAATTTGAAATGACAAAAGTAGTGTATGATTTATGCAAGTTGCTGTAGGCTAAACTCCCAACTCTTAAAAATATACACCATGGGACATATACGTTTAAAATATACACCATGGGACATATACGTTTAAAATATACACCATGGGACATATACGTTTAAAATATACACCATGGGACATATACGTTTAAAATATACACCATGGGACATATACGTTTAAAATATACACCATGGGACATATACGTTTAAAATATACACCATGGGACATATACGTTTAAAATATACACCATGGGACATATACGTTTCCGAAGCTATATACACCATGGGACATATACGTTTCCGAAGCTATACAGAACGGACTCGAATCTTATGCTATATTTTCCCTTGGATTATATGGTGTTCGTGGGCTCACTAGCCCCTTTGTACCGGGGACGTCTATTTCATATCATTCTAGCTACATTTAGAGGACTTTGTGCAGTTTAAAAAGAATTTGTGTTTGTAAAAAGGGGTAAGTGAGATGGTTCCAAGCCTGTTAATTACTGGAGGCCCTTATTCAGCTGAATAAAATCGTCTAATAGTAGTCAAAATAAAGCTAAAAAGACGTCCCCGGTAAAGAAGGGGTTAATCAGCTCGAGAATTCATGAAAGGCTAAGAATGGTCTATATAGAGTGTCCATTGATTTGAATCTTTGAACCCCTGAAAACAAACTTTAAGGGGGGTCATCTGCTTTGTTTTCTCCTTTTCCCTCTCTCTTTGGCTTGTATTCATTCGGCCTCATTCAGCCCACTGTTTAAGACGTTTACCCCCATCTAGGTTTCAATATTTTCTTGGCGAGCGGTAGCGAGCGAGTACCGGTATATATCTATTTTTGTTTACAGGAAACTAAATTTGTAAATTTTCGATAGAAAAATGTCTGCGCGGATTTCTCCATACAATGCTGGCTCGCTATCGCTCGCCAGGAAGAAATCGACACCTGGATGGGGATAAAAGTCTTAAAACAGTTGGCTGAATGGGGCCGAATGGATACAAGCCAGAGAAAGAGACAAAAGGAGAAAAAGATAAACAAAACAGGTGACCCCCCCCCCCCCATAAAGCATTTAGGAGAATTTTTATATAGTAATGCATTGCTTCGTTTGGGTTCGATACAGATTCAAATGATGTTAAGGCTTTTGTTGCTCCTGATTCGGGGCTACCAATGCTTTCAGTCTTGTTGCCTGCTTGGTTTAGTGCCCACGTTATTGTTGTGAAGGAAAAGTGTATTGATGGCGTTTCTGATGTGTCGTGTGTGAAATAACTTTGTACTTTAGTGAGGCTACAGATCATTTAGTAGAATATTGAGAGATAATTATTGATATACATGGACGAAATAAACATAATGGTGGTTATTACGCATATCGACCACTATCCGTTCGAACGTCTTATGTCTGATGTATTGCAAGTAAAGTGTAAATACACAACACCTGATAAAGTAAGGACAGATTTGAGCCGCCTCAGCATCATAAGCAAAATACTGACTGTTGATGAATGATGCTAGTTAATGTTGTTAATTAAACTGTGCCAAATAAATTCTTAAAATAATGCTTAATATTTGTATTCCAACTACATTCCGTACTCCTTCAAGAGCCCAGTATTAAAACATTAAAATAAACTCGGAAATGCGAGTAAAAGGGCCTCTTATGGGAAGAACGCCATACCACGAGATACAGACCGCCGAGACCGAACTCTCGTCATACTCTCATAATCTGATTCAACGAGGTGATTTTTTGTTTTTTTTAGAAAGAACCGTTAGGGTAATTGGTAGTAATTAAGCACCTTTTCGTGACAACAATCGCACGCTCTCGGTCACAACAGTCACATGTTAATTTGACCAAAACTATCCCACAGCCAGCTGTTATGTGGGCCCTGCTGGAAAAATATTTAATTATAATAAGTCCTGGGGGGTGAGGGCAACCCGAAAAAGGAAAATTAGAAGCAAACGTAACGGTTCATGACCCAGAGCATGCGAATTGCCGCGAAAGGTTGCTTACATACATACATACTATTTTAAGACGGAGTGTTCCACACATACGTGCAGTTTCAGTCTCTTGTCCTAATGGCGGCGTTACAGTCAACCCTGTTAACCCCTTCAGCACCATTACACATTTTTATCATCTTTGATTCTGGCTAAAATCTGATGATTTTATGCAGTTTAAGTAAGACCTATGTTACTAAGAGGGTTTCTTGATATCTTATTTACCCATATGAGTCGTATAGATAGACTACAAATTAAAGAAAATCGTCTAATGGTAAACAGAATATGATGACAATTATGTCATGGTGGTGAAGGGGTTATGGACTGCCCCACTTGTCAAGTGTTTGGATTTGAGATCGACACGTATAGTCTGATCCCAGGTCTTCCTCGGTCCACCCGTTGGTGCAGCTCCCTCCACAATCACAGACCTGCATCTTTTCACTCAATTTTGTTCATC
This sequence comes from Paralithodes platypus, assembly GCA_032716605.1. Taxonomy (NCBI): domain Eukaryota; kingdom Metazoa; phylum Arthropoda; class Malacostraca; order Decapoda; family Lithodidae; genus Paralithodes; species Paralithodes platypus. Next base: position 16,198,246 of record CM064519.1, on the reverse strand, counting down.
CATTCTCTCCACATGCCCATACCATCCCAATCTACTTGTACGCATCTCCTCGCTAATACTCTTTATACCTAAACGTCACTTTAGCTCATCATTTGTTATTCTATCCTGCAGTTTGGCCCCACACATCCATCTCACCATTCTCATCTCATTACGTTCCATTCTATTGACATCCTCTTCTTTAACGGCCCATGTTTCTGAGGCATACGTCATTGCACTCCTAACACATGAGGCATATACACCTTTCCCCTCAGGGAGAGAGGCATTCTTTTCATGGTCAGAATTGGCAGCAGTTCTCCGAACTTCCCCCAACCACATCTAATTCTAGCGACAGTGGCAGCCTCGGCCCCACCACCGGCAGAGACGGTATCTCCTAGGTAACAAAACTTGTCCACCAGCTCCAATAACTCATTTCCAAAATTCACAGCCACAGGGTCATCATGTAACACAAGCTCGCCTTTGCACACTACGCATTCAAATTTCTAGATTTCTGACTTATGCTTCGGCAGGGGTCCTTTTATACTCCCATGGTGCACCCAACACCGACAGATGCTACACCCTTTCCACACACTGCACACAGGTATGCACCGCTCTTTTCCACATTGCCTCGTCTCGATGTACAATGCATAACCTTGGTTTTGTTAATATTGACTCTTAAACTCTTGTTTGCCATGCCCTTTCTCCATCTGAATTTGGCCTCAGCATCTTGTACATTGTCAGCCATTAGGACTAAATAGTCTGCATAAAACAGTTGCCACGGGAGTCCGGATCTAAAATCTCTAGACAGTGCCTCCAGGACCATAATAAAAACCCTGATGAACTCCAACACAGACTGTGAACTCCTCACTCAGTACACCTTTCACCCTCACCACAGTTCGCGAATCCTCATACATCTTCATTATCACACGCACCAGCCAATCTTCCACACCAAGTTTCCTCATAGCCCACTGCACAACATCTCTAGGCACCTGTCAAAGGCCTTCTCCAGGTCTACAAACGCAAAGTAAAGAACCCTGTTTTTTAGTAAGTATCTTTCCTGTATCTGCCTGACTATGAAGATAGCATCGGTTGTACCATGTCCTGGCATAAAACCAAACTGCATATCATCAATGGAGATGCTTTGCCTGATCAAACCCTCAAAGACTCTCTCACAGACCTTCATGATTTGGACAAGCATTTTCAGGCCCCAATAATTACTCTTATCTAGTGCATCCCCTTTCCTCTGTATATATTTACTATTACGGTACACTTTTGTGCCAATCCTCAGGGATTTTCTCATCTTTAATAATGGTGTTTATCATCTCATTGACTAAGCTGACACCAGTCTCCCCTGAGGCTTTTATCATCTCAGCGACAATGTCCGAGCTCTTGGAGCTTTACCGTCCTTCATTTTATTGATTGCGTTGCTCACTACAGCTGGTGCTATCAAAGGAGGGTGTCCGAATATTGGTTTTTCGATACTAAGCAGTTCCTTATCCCATTTAAATTCTATATTTAGCAATCGATCATAGTGTGCCTTCCATGCTACACAATCTTGCCATTATCGTTTCTAACACACTGTTCACCTATAATATCCCTACTGTAATTTTTAACTCGCCTAGCTAGGTTGAAGATCCCATTGGGATTGTCTGTGTTATACACTTGTTCGAGGACCAGGTCCTTAATGCCTTTTTTAGCATTGTAAATAACTCTTCTGGCAGTTCGTTTAGCTGCCTGGTTGAATAATATCAAACGTTTACCTGTGTAATAAATCGTGTAATAATAGGGAATTGGCTCGCACCCATATTTTTCATGTTTATTCCTCCAGGTTTTGAGAAATGAGTGTTTTCATGGCATTAGTCTATAATTCGGTAAGGGTTGTGTTAGCAGGTGTACCGTCCGCTTTTTTTACTTAGTCGCATGCTCACGGATACATTTGCGTCTAATTTGACTGTTTTTTATTACAAAATTATACCACGGCCAGCTGTTATTTGCCCCTGCTGGTAATATATATGATGATGACAATAAGTCATGGAGGGTGAGGGGAATTTTGCCACCCTCAACCCATTATCGTATCCCATGGCCAGGTGTTGGGTAAATTGGAATTATTATTATTATTTTGTTTTGCTCTTACCTTACTCGAGGGACCTTACAGATGCACGAATATGTGCTGCGGTAAATTTCTAGTTTTACACCGGGGACGATTTCTACACGTATTATACTGTATGTGTTGTCCTTGTTTTGGGTATTATTCTAGTTTTACACCGGGTCGAAGTTAAGATTTATTATTTAGGTTTATATATTAGTTATATCCGTACTAGTCTATAACTGTTGGGGCCGACTTATCACCTCCATATTTTCGCCGTGAACACAATTTCCGGTACTCCTACCCGTGAAACACAATATACATCCTTGCACTAGTCCATTACTTACCAATATGTGCATAATACTTTGTGTTAGAGGCACCTGTAAGAGTAAAGTCCGTGATATATCGCCACTTTATGTTTTCATCTCCCAGGTTTGTTGACTACCTGGCCGGTCCTGGCGGTCCGTTTATACCAACTCACGCGTAAGATTTTGTTTGTGTCCATTTGTTCTTTGATATTCAGTGTTGTTTTATACCAAGGATAGGTGCAAATTAGTATTTACCTATTATCCAACAATCTAAAAACACGGCCCCCACTAGTGGGGAGGGCTATGAAGATCAGGGAAAATGTGGGGTTAAGTGAAGATTTTATGATGAAAAACATAATAAAATTAGGAAACTGCCCTTTATAGGGAGCGTCTATGAAAAAGCATTACTCAAAAATGAAAACATGGCCTTTTATAGCGAGTTTCTCAAAAAATACTGTGAAAATCAATAACAGTCCTGCATCGGGAGAATATAAAAACAAGTTTCGTTTGGTGTGGAAAATTAACTTCTATTTTTTGAAAAAATACTATAAATATTGAAAATCTTGTCTATAGGGAGAGTTTTTGGAAAACAGGTACGGCTAATCAGGATTGCCGTGAGATCCATGATGGGTTAAGGGGGGTCTACCCCCGTGACTTATTGAAATCATCATTTATTTTGCCAGTAGGGGGCCTAAAGTACGGTTTTTAAAGTGTTTCTTATTTAACTTTAGTGGAGCAGATAAGTGCAAAAATAGTTCACTTAATCATGACATTTGGCACAAATGTTCATTAGAGTCCACTCTTTCAAAAAAGGGCGTTAGCCACGCAAATATCCAAAATGGCTACCATTTTTTCAAGATGGCCGCCGTCTACACTAAGAATTACTAATAATTACTAATAATTACTTTGTAAGTTGTAACTACTTCAAGTAAAACAACTTATTTCAATTCAAAACCCTACTTTATATGTCATAGAGTCTGAAAGAGGTCTCCTATTTTTGTAAAATATTTTTTTTAATGCTAAATCAAACCAAAATTGCACCCGCAAAAAACTAATATCATTCGTATCTTTGCGACTAATAAAGATTCCAGTATACATTTTTATGACAAAATGAATTTGTTTTTATTACAGAACCAAAAAATACACAAATCTAATGAAAGTTTTAGCAAAAGACAGTCAAAATTACACTTGAACTCACCACTGCACCCAGGATAACAGAGAAACTACACTTCGCATTTGCAACTGCACAAGGCTGTGCATGTGAGACCAAGCCTGTAGCATTTGCACCTGCCATGGCAGCCAGACTTGCAGCCACACTTAGTGAGCTGTTCACAACTCTTTACAATGGGAGAGTTGGCTGTCCAGAAGAATTTCCATTCTTCGCCAATCTAGTCCCATCCCCAGTCAGCTTTTACCCTCTCTGGCCCGAACTTTACTGGTTGACGCTCTTCCCCATGGTTGTCTGTGGCAGGATGCTGGAAGACAGATACTGGTACCATGGAAAGAGGTAGTAGCAGTGGTTGCAGAAGGGTTGTGATCAATGTTGTCCATGACCGCAGTGGTGAACAAACCCTTTCTCAGAACAGGTGGACAGACCACACCCTCCTCCACATACTTGCTAACTGTGGCATCTCCAAGTTTGGCTGATATCTCCAGCACCCTGTCATACGAAATGCTCATGCCATGATCATGAAGTATTTCTACGAGGTTTCTCTTCCTGGTTTTGGCATAGAGAACCATACCCATGTACACTGGAAAGGGAGTTTCCCTATCCTTAGAATGTCGATGGGTAGTTGCCTGTTCTTTCTGTTTTGAGAAGCAGTTGTACTGAAGGAGCTTAGCAGTAGCCTGGTCTGACTTCGATGAGCCAAACCCAAGCTGAGACTTAATGTCTGCCCCATGTTCCACCATACCAACGAACTGGAGAAGACTTGCAGGTATGGCATCTTTGATGCATCCTTCGCGAAATGTGCCATCGAATTTGGACTGGTGGTCCAGAATGTGTTTCCTCAATATCGTTGCAGCTCTGGCCAAAGCAAGAGCATCTGATTATTCAGATGCCTGAGATAGGGCTAGAGCAACATCTTTTTGTAGTGCTAAAAGAACACTTCTTCCCTTTTTATGAGCTTCTAGCTCAGGAATTTCCATTAACAACTTCTCTTTTAGCCTTGTTTTGTTCACACTTGGTGAATCAATTCCTAGCTGCTCCAAACGCTGTGTGTACAGCTGGGATATATCTGCAAGAGGGAAGATGGCAGGACCCTCTGAACTAAGACTGGTTTCTACCATGTAGTTCACCAGTTCTGAAAGTACTAGTGGATAGACATCTGGTTCAGCTTCACTCTGACAGGAGCTTTTCTCTACACTTTTGAGGTGAGTAGTTTCCCTATTGTAGAGGGCAGTGAGACATTTGCGATGATACTTTAGCTCCTGCACAATGGCATCTGCACCACTCAGTTTATCTAAAAGTTTACCATCATTGAGTGTTGTAGCACACTCATGCAGTCTGTTGTTCAGATTCATAGTCATGACCTGTCGCAGATCTGATGTAGGAGCTATGATATCACACAATACGCAAGCTTCACTATCATGACTTGTCCGACGGTGTTTAGCTTGCCTTTCATCTGACTCGCTTTGAACATCAGAATGCCGTTTCCTAGCACGTTCCAGCTTTGTGTTGTTAAACATGAGTCTACAACTTGTGTGGTATTTTGCCATATTCTTTCTCAATGTTGCCTCTATGCCACCACCTTCATCCAGCCTTTCTGGGTCAAAGGTAAGTGGCATTTCAGACATCTCGTGAAACAGAGGCACATTTGTGGCAATCATGGTGTAGCCATCATGTTCTGGATCATGATGAGTAGGAGGCGAAGTCAGATTTTAATTTTTCTTTTCTTTTTGACATAGGCAGCATTTTCTCCAGTCAGTCTGCCTCTTAGTTATGACTGGGTTTTCACTTGCCATTGTTGACATGTAATTAAGGCCGAGGGTTTATCCTTTTACCACCTTAATGAAAATAGGTAATAGCGCACATTCATGTATGGGATACAACTAGGTTCGGTTGCCCTACACCTAGCCCGATCATTCATCCAGTGCCATTTAAGTCCCGTGTGATCTGTACACCATCCGGGTAAGTCCATGAACAAGTCATGTATAGCCTCCTTACCCTTGGCTCGGCTCTCCTGCGCTGGCACACCCTGTCAATTCAGGCGCGGCTGTCTAACTTTATCTACTAACTATTTTATACTAGCTAATTGATATGGGGCTATTAGACAGCATGTGGGACACTAATCTAAACTGCACTACACCTAATACTTGATGATGGGCTGGTCTATCAGAGTGAGAACTGAGCGATCTCTGCCATACCCATAGCTTACTCTGACTGTTCCTTTCACTTATATATTTTCTAGATCTCAAGTGACGGCGTCTCTTCCGTGAATTGACCTCCCAATCTACCAAGATTGGAAGCCAAAGCGTCACATTTTTCCTTTGCCCCTCAACTTTCTCTTCATAATTGCTGAGGGGTACAGGGCCCTGGGTGGGGCTTTGGTTTCCCAGGCGTTTCTGCACCCTCCTCAGCTCCCCGCCATGGAGTGGCTTCGGTCACCCAGGCTTTATTGTGGTCGGCAGGGAGGGTTCTGTGGGGGCGCTCGGTTATGGCCTTGGCCTTGCTCGGGGCCTTGGGGCTGTTCGGCCAGGCAGCTTGGGGAACAACAACAACAACAACAACAACAACAACAACAACAACAACAACACCTAATACTAGTTTACTACAATAGAGTTAGTAAAGCTAGGTGCAGCATTAGTAAAGCTAGATCAGCTGACACTGAACCCCATGCTGAGTTACACTGCAGTGAAGTCACCAGTGTGCCCTGGTTGTGCACTGACATTCACTCTATTAGTATACCAACACCTTGTAAATAATTTTTACATCCTTTGAGAAAAGTTTTAGATCAATTAGAATCTATGACCCCAAAAACTCTCTGTAGATAAAAAAAGGCATTCATTGTGGCCAGTGACAGATGCTGAGATAAGATTAATACTACGTTTGGCCGCCATCTCTTTGTTTTAGTACTTGGAATTGAAAGCGTGACAAAAATAACTTTAATAAAGAACAAATTGGTGATTGAATGGGATTATTAACCATGATAAATGCATCAGTAACACCCATATTCTCGAAGATGATGCAATTGGCCAATGAATGGCAGCCATCTTGGAAAAAGAGGCAGCCATCTTGGATTTTTTGCGTGGCTAACGCCCTTTTATGAAAGAGTGGTCCTTTGAGAATGTCTGTGCCAAATTTTATGCTTGCATGATTATGTGAACTATTTTGGGGTATTTTTGCATTTATCTGCTCCACTACTTAGGCTATAATGAATTTGCCCCAATAATGCAAGCAAGTATTCTTTATGAAAGACCTAGAGAACATATAAACATCGATGGGTCCCGTGTTCGGATTGTCTTAAAGTCTTACTGATACTTGTTAGTATAATAGGGAACCATTAATATATTTCTCTACAATATAATTGTTTGCCCTGCAAAATTCATTTTCTTTAAATATTGAAATAAGAAAACGGATATTTGCACACTAACTATTTCGCATGTTCGGTTGCTATAAGAGAAGCTAAATCTATTACTAGATAATAGGCATGCATAACTTACTAATATGGCTAGGCTATTCGAGATAAAAATTTGTTGTTATTTTTCAATAAGAATTACTAGGCCTTATGAATAAAGATTTCCAGCCCAGGCTTGCATCATACATTAACAGTAGGCTACATGAACGCTGTATTATTATTATTATTATTATTTTTTCTTTAAAATGTTATTTTGTGGTAAAACTACCGGTATAGAAGATCTTTCTCTCGCTTTTTTTTTTTTTTTTTTTTTTTTTTTTGTGTGGCTACTGTATATGGCAGATAAGACAGCCTAGCGCCAGTTTAAAAGAATTGCTACAGAAAAACTACACCGCTTTGCTTATTTTAATTATATCATAATTAGTTGGGGTAATTGGGTTGTTTTTGTTGGTTATCTGAGGTGCTAGGTGTTGTAGGGGTCTTGTGTTATGATGCTTCGACCCTCACAATTTGCAGCAACTTTTGCAAGAGGAATGTGACCTTCAGCAAAGTCCCTCCCCCTCCCCCACTGTTCTCTTAGAGATAGATCTCATCTCACCTTGGCCCCTTCAGGGGCCTGAGCATCTGGAGCGGCTTTGGTCTACCGGGCTCGGACCCTGTTCGGCCAGACAGTCTAGGGAACTACAACAACAACAATTAATTACTTTAATTTAGTAATTTCCCTGGCGTCGGAGGGGGACTCGGTGATTTTTCTATTGGGTGGCGTACTGGGCTTCTATTACGACACTTGTCTTTGCCTAGTATCGAACTTAGTATTCCCAGTCTAGTACTTAGGATTGTACCAGTCTTCAGACCTGGAGGTGCTAGTATCGAACCTACAGTAGCTGGCTTATTTTTGCCAGGTTGAGTGACATAGTCTGTCCTAGTTCTGCATATGCTGGTTTGTATCCTGTGCGAGCTAGAAGGGCACAATCTGATGCTGTTATTGTTCATGCCGCTTCCGGTGGCATGGTTGTTTGAGGTATGGCCGCGTGGGGATATTTCCACGTGTGAACGGCAGGCAGGTACTCTTTCTCCCTGCATTTTACGTCCTTGTGGCATGGTACTGGTGGTGGTCTGCACAGCCACAATTCTTATGATGGGGCACAACGAAAAGCAATAGGAGTACGACACATTCTAGAAAGTGAATGCTACTGTATCTTTAGCAACCTATAAGAGAAAGTTGGTTTTACAGGATCGGCCATATACAGTACAGTAATTCATATAAATTCCGATTCAATTAATCAAAAAATCAATCTCACTCGTATCCCCCTCACCCCCCCACCCCACCACCACCATCAATAATAAATAAATATATATATATACATAAATGAAAAATAAAATAAAACGTAAGAGGTCTATAAACTTTTATAAGTGACTTCACGTAGAAATAATGATATACCGGTACTGTAATGTAAGAAGCCACACAAGGGGCAAGGGGTGCGAAGAGATGGTAAACTTGGGCTCCCTAATTATTTAACAGCCACGGGAAATGAACGCTCGCCTCGGTTAAATATTCTAGATACTGTATGTACAATACTGTGTATAGTGTACACCAGGGAAATTAATGGAGACCTGAAATTCCTTGGCTAAATATTTGTTCGTGATGTTCGACTTTTATGAGATGTATTTAGGACTAATGATTTGTCGGACTTTGTACATTCTATTGTTTTATACTTTGTGCACTAGCGTATTATTATCTTGCAATAATACGTTTATCGCATGCTTCTTTTATTAATTGAAAAATATTTATATATTAATCTATTAATAATCCACGTTTTATTACCAAGCAATTTGGCAAAGTCAGGTTAATGAAGGTTTTCCGAATATGTACGACAAATGGTCTGCAACTTTTGTGTTCATGACTGATACCTGATATACCTGAAGGAACGGGATATAATTAAAAAGAAATATGGAGTGAGGCCAAACTAATAATAAATTAATATAGACTTATAACCCTTTCAATACGATTGCGCTTTGTTTTAATTTTGGTGAATACTAGAATAATATTATTCATCTTAGGAATAGCAGGAGGTCAGAAGACAAATCGAGATTGTCTTTATCTTTTCGATTCACGCATATACTTCTTAACTCCATCCTTTCACCTCTCACTCGGTCTAATTCTCCCTCGGTCTACCTCTCCCTCTGTCCCTCCACCTTACTCCAACACCAAGAAAAAAACAGAGGCAACCGAGGACCACCAGCGATAACGACCGAAGACAGCGAGGACCGAGGACAGCCATGAACATAAATGTAGATCCGACAAGAACCAAAAATATTATTAAAGAGCGTTCCGTGAGTTCTAAAATAACAAATTTAAAGGTTTTCTATGCAAACGCTCGTAGCATACACAATAAATTTTCAGATTTAGAGGAACTAGTGTTTACAGAAAATTATGATGTGATTGGCATAACAGAATCTTGGCTCAATACAGAAGATAGAGACTTTTTAGCAGAGTATTCACTTCCCCGTTATGTAATGTTTGAGAAAAGCCGAATAAATCGAAATGGAGGTGGCGTTTTACTTTATATCAAAGAAAGTCTTAACCCTACCCTCGTCAAAACCTCAAATTGTGAACGTCGACGCATCTTTTGTGCTAATAAAGAATAATAAAGGTACACAAATAATACTTGCATTAATATACAGACCTCCAGCTCAATCAGTGCAAACTGACCGAGAAATTTACGAACAAATTGCAGATGTAAGTAACTCACAAGATACCGTAATTTTTGGCGACTTTAATTTACCTGTGACCAAGTGGGGCGATACTCTTACTTCACACTCCGGACATGACTTGTATACGAACTTGCAAGAGAGTTCGCTTTATCAATTTGTTCGAACAACGACCCGTGGTAATAATGTTCTTGACATTGTACTTGCAACAAAAGAAGAATTAATAGAGAATTTGAATGTTGGTGATGAATTCAGTAACAGCGAACATCGTACGATAACTTTCACTTTAAAGTTTACTAGTAACGAACCAAATAGTAGCATCGAAAAAGTCCCTAATTTCAAGAAAGCAAACTTCCATAAACTTAGAGCTATGTTTAAAGAAACTGACTGGAGCTTTTTAATTAACAATAACGACATAAATACATCTTGGAAGTTATTCGAAACCATTTACCTAAAAGCAGTGCAAGACTGCATACCATCGAAAATACGGCGTCCAGGCCATAATAATAAGCCCAAATGGTGGCATAAAGATATTTCAAACTGCCTGCTTGCTAAAAAATTTGCTAATGATAGATTAAAATCCTCACAAAATGACGAAGAATGGGTGAAATTTGTAGAGCTACGACGCAAAGCCAAAAAGTTAATTAAGCAAAGTAAAAAGACCTTAGAGTTACATATTGCGAATCAAAGTAAAACAAACCCGAAAGAATTCTATAGTTATATCAGAAAGAAAAAAGTAGTTACTTCAACTGTTGGACCGTTAGTCGATGAAAATGGAGAGTACCGGTACACCAAAGACGAAGTACAAATGAGTAATGCCCTCAATACCTACTTTGCATCAGTTTTTACAACAGAAGACCTCAGTGATATCCCTACACCATCGCCGATTCAGATTGATAATTCGGATGTTCTAAGCAATATCACCGTTACAGAGAGAGAAGTATTGAATTGTTTAGATAAACTCAAGGTAAATAAAACGCCTGGACCTGATACAATCTCGCCTAGAGTTCTAAAGGAAGCTAAGGATGAGCTCTCCAAACCACTGATATTACTATTCAATAAATCCTTGCAGTCTGGAACTATGCCTGATCAGTGGAAGCTAGCCAACGTAACACCGATATTAAAAAAAGGCAGCAAATCCCTACCCAGTAACTATCGTCCAATTAGCTTAACCTCAGTTGTATGTAAAATGCTAGAAACGGTCATACGAGACAGACTCGTAAATCATTTAGAGGAAAATAACATACTTAAAGATACTCAACACGGCTTTCGTAAAAAACGTTCCTGTTTAACGAACCTCTTAGACTTCTTCCACGATATCCTCAACCTCTACGATGAGAGTAAAGCTGTAGATATTATATACCTTGATTTTCAAAAGGCCTTTGACAAAGTTCCCCACAAACGTTTACTGCTAAAACTAAAAGCGCATGGAATACAAGACGGTGTGTTGAAATGGATTGAAAATTGGCTTAGCGACAGAAAGCAAAGAGTAGTCATAAACGGTAAGGCATCTAAATGGACCAATGTAAGTAGCGGGGTACCCCAGGGATCGGTACTAGGACCAATTCTCTTTCTAATTTACATCAACGACATAGATAAGGGTCTCACCTGTACAATCACAAAATTTGCTGACGTACAAAAATTGCAAATAGCGTACTCTCAAAAGAACAAGTTGACGATATGCAACACAATCTAGATAAATTGTCATGTTGGGCCCAAATTTGGCAAATGAGTTTCAATGCGGATAAATGTAAAGTACTACATATCGGATACCTAAATGAGAAAGCAAACTATTCGATGAATGGCACTCAGCTTAAGAATGTAAACAGAGAAACCGATCTGGGAGTAACAATATCGAGTAACCTAAAACCGAGTCAACAATGTTCAGAAGTTGTTAAGAAGGCAAACAAAATAATTGGCTTTATAGGCAGGTCATTTGAGCATAAATCCAAAGAAGTTATCCTAACCCTTTACAATTCCTTAGTCCGCCCTCTTCGGGAATACTGCGTTCAATCCTGGTGCCCTTATTACCAAAAAGATATAAACAAGCTAGAACGAGTTCAACGTAGAGTTACCAAAATGATACCTAGCCTAAAGAACAAACCATAAGAAGAGCGTCTTAGAGAATTAAATCTATTTCCTTTAACCCAGCGCAGATTAAGAGGTGACTTAATTCAAGTGTTCAAAATCATCAAAGGCATCGACAATATGAACTGTGGTAAGTACTTCACTATCGACCAAGCTAATTACACGCGGGGAAACGGTTGCAAAATTATTGGTAAATCTTTGAACTCACACGAATCTAAGAATTTCTTCTTCAATCGAGTTGTCAACTTGTGGAATGGGCTTCCCCGAAACGTTATAGACTGCATCACCGTTGATTCATTTAAACTCCGCCTAGACAAATGTCTCGCATCAAACCCGCGACTGACTGCGTTTGTAAATGAATAACTTTATTTTATCCCCCCCTCTGTTACTAACCCATCTGTCCCCTACTAACTTCCTAATCCTGCCACGGACATTAGTTCCACGGCAGTAGTTCCCTTTCCAATGTTCCCTTACCCACTCTAAACCACTGTTTGGACACTTGATCCTCAGTGTTTTGGAGGACAAGCAACCTAGAAGGGTCACTAGATCTGTTGTTGCTTGATTTCCTTTGTACTCCTTTGTACTCTCGTACACTCTCTTAGTCATTCTCTCGCTTCCCATACGTTCCACATGGCCGAACCATCTCAAGGTGTTCCTTTTCACACTTTCCAACACATCTACATCCACACCACACTGCTCTCGTACTTCCTCATATGTCTGTCTATCCCTCCATGTAACTCCGCACGCACTTCTCAAGTAACTAATTTCCACCCCTCTCAATCTTTGTTTGTGTCTCTCCAACAACGTCCATGCTTCAATCTTGTACTTTCAATGTCGGGATTACCATACTATCATGCAAGGAATTCTTTACTTCCATGATGACCACCCTGTTTCTTGTTGCTGCTTTCAGTGTTCCTACAACCCTCTTCCCCTGTTGCACCCTCTCCCGCACTTCTTCCTCAACACTCGCATCTTTCCTCAAAACACTGCCCAAATACTTAAATGAGCTGACATTCTCCATAACCTCCTTTCCATTGTTCACCCTTTTCTTTCTTTTGAACAGAGAACGGTAACTATATAGTTTTGTTCTAACCATTTGGCCTGCTGAAAAATACACAGTAGCCTCCATTGTCAGTCTAGCCCTCATGTTTAGCCCTATTAGTTTTGACATTTTACGACATCCTGCCAATTCGTTTGACAATTTCAACACCTTTCGCCCCATTTCGTTGCCAATGTCAATACATATCGTGCCACTTAGGTGTAATTTTAAAAGGAGCAAATTTTTCTATCGAAAAAATGTACAAATTTATCTTGAAAGGGGGTCTAGATGGGTGTTTTTTTTAAGCTTGATGGAGGTCTAGCGAGGAAACTAAAACAAATGAATATATAGGTAAAGATACCCCCCAAAATAGCCAGTGTCCCCTTAACCCTTAAAGAGCGGCGCTCGACTTAAGTCGTGCACCAATTTGCAGCAAGTTAGGAGCATTATTAAGGCTTTTAAAGGGTTAAAATCGAGTGCAAATGGCCGGGAGCGCAGCAGGCCACACGTCTGACACCCAGGGCTTACCGCCACCCACTGATTCACGCTCCCTCTGTTCTCGAGAGGACGGCAGTGTTACCATTAGTGAGCGTAGTGGGAAAAAATATGCCGCTATACGCTAAACTCCCATGTTGGTGGCACCACTGTATGAGAACCACGAGTGCTACGTAGCTCGTTCTGGTCTCATTTTGAAGCTTTTAGCGCCTAGTTTTTTGCTGAATACATTTCTTTTCATGCAGATACTTGATTGATCATTCAGGAGGGCCTGAATATGCCCAAAATAGCCCAAAACACCCCACTCGACAAGGGTTAAAGCAGACCGTTCATTACTTCTTGTGCAACCTATTCAATTTGTCACCCTTTTCTCTATTTCTTTATTTCTATTTTTGTTCTAACCATTGTGCCCGCTGAAAAATACACAGTAGCTTCCATTGTCAGGCTAGGCCATTTGCATACTGTTTGTTGACGGGAGGGAGGAGAGAGAGAGAGATATAGGTGGGGGGGGGGGGGGGGGGAGGGAGGGAGAGAATGAGGGTGGGATAGAGAGGGGGGGGGAGGGAGGGAGAGAGAGAGAGAGAGGGAGGGAGGGAGGGAGGGATGGAAATCAAATGAAAACACCGACACTTTGTTGTTTTGTTTTCGACTGCAACTTTCCCTCGAACCATCAGAAAAATCAAACGGGCTCTTGGATAAAAGCCTCCGTGGGGGTGAGTGCTCGGTAAACTTCCTTTAATCTTTTATTTCGGTCGGTTTTTGTTATTATACTTGGATCTTCCGAAAGAAAAAAAGGTAACTAAAAATGAGAGTTCATGTGTGCGATTAATTTCTATTAGGCATAGGTATCCAGTATTAAATAAAGTATAACATGAAGTAATGTGTGTATGTTCGATTTGTTTTTCCTATGTGGATGAGGGAGAGAAAAGGTAAAACTGCCTGTGACGAGTGCCTCCCCCAGAGTTGTTCTATGAGTATGATTTTCTGGTTTGAAAAGGGTATTTATAAAAGCCAGTTGAGTGAAAAATGACAGACATTATAGAAAATTGTATTGGTTTCGTATTATGTTATTAGACTGATATTCTTTCTTAAAAGAGTAACGAAATAATGTGAGTGTGTGTGTGTACGAAAGCTCTATGGTTGTAATCTGGTTTGGATAGGGTAAGGTTACTTTGGTTCTGGTGGTAAGAATCGAAGAGGAGATTGACGGAAGACATTATTCTTCGTTTTGTTATTTAAGGAATTAAATTTTGATATTCCGTAAGAAAAGCGAATAAACAATTATGCAATGCTTGTTTATGAAAGGCTTACGATGATATTATGGCTTAGAAAGGCTGCGATATCTGAGCTATAATGAACATGAAAGGTGAGATAGAAAATAAGGATTTGTGTGTAATTATGTCTGCTATTAAAGATATGTTATATGTTTCAACAAAATATAGTAAAACCTGATATAATGTGTGTGTGTGTAGGAAACTGATATGACTATAACATGTTGACATAGAAAGGGTAGAGTCAATTAGAGTAGTTTGAAATTTAGGGGTAATTGAATAATATAATACAATAGTATAAAGTTTCCATAGTTAGGTAACACCCCGTTCTTAACATTAATAATCAATTACAAACCCCAATGCACTTGAATAAACTAATGAAAGCATATGGTCCTCCCGGGATTCGAACTCGGGACACCACACCCAGAACATAAGCATCTAAACCATTACACCACCACCACAGTTAAAGGTTGAATACACGATATTAGGGGGAGTATACAAAGAGATAGTATATGTTTATAGAGCTCGAAAGCGGTATGATAATATTACTTTGGATTGACATTGGTGGGACCAATTGACCACTTACGAGTTTCCGGCTCTAAGGAAGTTGGAGCCGTAAACATCGATATTAAATAGAAATGCAATAATAACGTAGGTTTCTGATGGATAGAAAGTATGTTGAATTTTATTTTATGTATTTATAAATGTAGTACAACCATATTTAATCTGGTTATTCTTTTAAACACCAATGCCTACAGCTCCAACTGCCTTATAGCCTGAAACTCGCAAGTGGTCAATTGGGCTCGGATAAGGAGGATATAAGGGGAGATTGAACGAGGACGAGAATAATTTGTTTTATTTTTTATCCTATTTTACCGGTATTATATTTTAATCCCGCATTAGAACCGATCAATGTGTGTATATTCGACTTGAGATAAGTGTGACCAGAATGGATCAGAGAAGACTGGGAAAGGAGTTTGAAAAAAACAACAACAACTACCCATGTTAAATTGTCTTTGTTGTTGGAATATAATATTCTGTAAGAAGAAGCGATCAAACAATATTTCAATAAGTATATCCGAAAGTTCTACGACGATATTTTGTTTTAAAAAGCTGAGGGTCAACTGGTTTTAATATGGGTGGCAGAGGAGATTGAATAAAGGCGATATTAGTTTAGTTTTTAAAAGTTGGTGAACCAGCTAGATGGCTTAGAGTTGTTGGAAAACTTGCACCTCACAATATTGGAGAGACTCATGGCCTTCGGTGCACAGGCTCCCCCAGACAACTCAACCAGGGGAGCTTAACCCATACAGTACCAGGGATGTCCTTTTCATCATATTCTGACAACTATGAGACGATTTTATAAAGCTTAGGAAGGACCTCTAGCAATACTGAGGCTTCAAACTATCTCAACCAACCCTTTTACCTACCACAGATCCTTTCCAAGCTGCATAATATCGTATAAATATAGCTAGAATAAAATATAACCCACGTCGCTGGTACCCAACGTTGACAACAGTAAGGATATTTATATGCTCGTACTCTACGCGTTTTCTAGAGAGCCACTAATTAGTCGTCATAGCTTATAGATCAATGGCATTACTTTGTTTTTATGGATTATTTTAACTTGGATTCCTATTCATTGGTCTATGTTGATTTACACAGTGCGTTCTTGAAGGGTCGTATTAGAGCTTTAACATTAGAGAGAGAGCGAGGAGAGAGGGAGACTGAGACTGAGAGCGAGGAGAGGAGAGAGGAGAGAGGAGAGGAGAGAGAAAGATTACGGGAATGAATAATGTATTTGGGGACGTTTTTTTTTTCTTCATACAAGTAGGACTCTGCCCCTCCCCACGTCACCCTTGCCATCCCCATAATATGAGTTCTGAGAGAGGCTTTCAGAGCTATATAAAGAGGATTTCTAAAAAAAATCTAGGGGGCAAATATGTGTATGTTACAAGGTCGGTTCTGAAATGGTTCTCTCTCTCGCTCTCGCTCTCGCTCTCGCTCTCTCTCTCTCTCTCTCTCTCTCTCTCTCTCTCACTCTCAAGTAACTATAACAAAGAGGTATGAATTAGTCGTAGTTGGCAATTATTTACGAAATTTCCTCTTCCAGTGGAAAAAATCGTCTAAAGGCAGCATCACACGAGCAATTTTCTGGCGTTTTAACTAGCCAATACTGGATTACGACTTGCGATTCTTGAATAGAAACCCCAAAGTCGTCACAAGAAGAAATTATTTAACTCTGATTTTAACCCTTTGAGTACCAGCGACTGCATTATACTTTATTCTAGCTATATTTAAACGATATTATACAGCTTAGGAAGGATCTGTGGTAGCTAAAAGGGTTGGTTGAGTTAGTTTGAATCCTTATTATTGCTCGAGGTCTTTCATAAGCTGAATATAATCGTCCAGTCATTGCCAGAATATAAATAAAAGGATGACACCGGTACTGAATGGGTTAAGTTAGTACTTGAAGATCATAATTAAAGGTAAGATTAGCGACAATGCAAGGGAAGTTGTTATCCAGTATCCATTTATAGCCTAGAAAAACAAAAATAAATTAACGCCGTAAAATTTTCCGTGGAACCCTAATCGGGAATACATTATTATAACCGTATATCATATAATCCAATACATATTTGTATTCGCATTTCCCACCACATTTTCCTTTATTTCTCTTTCCAATATTCGGGGACTCGGGACACCAATAATTATCTTTGGGTTTTTAAGGTACTGCCCGGAGTTTCAAATTAGAATATAAATTAACTAATTATTTGTTTATGACACACACCTGTTGACCCTTTGAAGATTATGATACATGTTGACAGTTTATGTTGGCTATTATTAGACGGATTTATTCAGATTGGGAAGGGTATATGGAAGTCAGAGGATTAACTGAGATACCGGTAGTCTTTACTCTAATAATTCCCACAGGACCTTCCTAAGCTGTATATATTCGTCTAATGATAGCCAGAATATACTGGCACAACGTGGCATAATCTTCAAAGCTTAACCCTTTGAGTACCAGCGACATGTGTAATATTTTATTCTATCATATTTAAGCGATATTATGCAGTTTAGGAAGGCTCTGTGGTACTTAGAAGGGTTGGTCGAGATAGT
Source organism: Paralithodes platypus (assembly GCA_032716605.1). Taxonomy (NCBI): domain Eukaryota; kingdom Metazoa; phylum Arthropoda; class Malacostraca; order Decapoda; family Lithodidae; genus Paralithodes; species Paralithodes platypus. The sequence continues at coordinate 16,180,574 of CM064519.1, read as the reverse complement.
TGGAAGCCTTATTTTTGATAGAGGTCCTTCGTAAGCTAAATCAAATCGTCGTAAGGTTGCAGGAATATGATGAAATGAACGTCCCTGGTACTGAATGGGTAAAGGGAAAACTATTCTTATGTTGTGCTGTAATATTTATAAAGCTGAAATGGCGGTGTATTATATCAACTTCGTATAATATTGTACGGGTAGTTTTGTAAGGGAAACTCTAAAATGAGAAGCAAACACCACACTGTAGGCCTATACGGTATGTTAAATATTTATGTCCATTTCAAAAGGCCTTACTTACTTTTCCTCCGGCTCAGCATACAGTATAGTAGGGTATATTATATTCTATCTATCTATCGCCTGACGCCGTGATCCCCGAAGGGGTGGCCACGAACGAACCGCCCCCATGCACCTCTGTCCCCAGTCAGTCGACGCCCCTCCCCCCAACCAGCACCGCCTTCGTTCATGTAGTTCCTCACTCCATCCTTCCACCTCATATTCGGTCTACCTCTCCCCCTCTGTCCCTCCACCTCGCTCTCGTACACCCTCTTAGTCATTCTCTCGCTTTCCATACGTTCCATATGGCCGAACCATCTCAAGTTGTTCATTTTCACACTTTCCAGCACATCTACCTCCACACCACACCTTCTTACTTCCTTATTAGTCTGTCTATCCCTCCATGTAACTCCGCACGCACTCCTTAAGTAATTCATATCCACTGCTCTCACTCTTGGTCTGAGTCTCTCAACCAACGTCCATGCTTCGCTTCCGTAAGTCAGTGTCGGGATTACCACACTGTCATGCAAGGACTTCTTCACTTCCATACTGACCACCCTATTTCTTGTTACTGCTTTTAGCGTTCCTACAACCCTCTTCCCCTGTTGTACCCTCTCCCGCACCTCTTCATCCATAGTCCCATCTTTACTCAACACACTGCCCAGATACTTAAAAGAGTTGACGATCTCCATAGCCTGACCGTTCAGCTTCACCTCACACTCTGTGACTTCACCCCTTTCGAAGACCATAACCTTGCTCTTCCCCGTATTTACCTTCAAATTCCGTTTTTCGCATACTGTTCCAAACTCATTTACCAGACCCTGCAATTCCCATTCATTATCACTCATCAGAACTGTATCATCCGCAAACAGCAGTATAGGTAGCTTCCACTCAATTCCCTCCCTTTTCAGCGATACACCAACATCCACTGCTCTTGATAGTATTTCTTTCATGACTCCATCCATATATACAGTAAACAACCACGGGGACATCACACACCCTTGTTTCAAACCAACATTCAGGTCAAAGAACTCGCTCTGCTCACTCTCCACACGTACTGCCGCCTTTGCACCCTCATACATGCTCTTCACTGCTTTCAGCAACTTGCCCTCTACTCCGTATATTCTAAGTACTTTCCACAAACCTTCTCTATCCACTCTGTCATAGGCCTTCTCCAAGTCCATAAAGGCAACATACACCTTTTGTTTCTTCTCCAGATACTTCTCCACAACACAATTCAGGGTAAAAATCTGATCTACACATCCTCTTCCCTTCCTAAAACCTCCCTGCTCGTCGCCTATCCATTTCTCCGTTCTCACTCTCACTCTCTCAATCACTACCCTACTGTATACCTTCCCTACTACGCTTAGAAGACATATTCCTCGGTGGTTACCACACACTCCTCTTTCCCCTTATATAGGGGGACTATTATGCCAGTCTTCCAGTCATCGGGTGCACTCCCCTTCTCCCATGCTAGTTTGCACATTTTCCATACCCATTCTATCACTATCTCACCACCATACCATATTATATTAACCCCCACTATACCGGTGTCTTCGTTTTTTTTTTTTTTTTTTTTTTTTTTTTTTAATCCTATGCTATTATAAATCGATTATATTCAGTTTACCAAGGACCTCTAGCAATAATAAGGCTTCAAACTATTTCAACCAACCCTTTTAACTACCATAGATCCTTCTTAATCCGCAGAATATCGTCTAAATATAGCTAGAATAAAGTATAACACACGTTGCTGGTACTCAGAGGGTTAATAGGTTTACATCATGAAATAAGATTTGGAATTCACTTTGATATGTTATACACAATTAACAAACCTGTGTAAATAGTATCATGCATTGTATGTTTTCATAGACAAGTCTTTGAGATCATTGTGTATTTTAATGTACCAAAAAGGATACATACATTTTAAGATATCAATTGATCGGCACTCATTTGTGTGTCCATTTAGAGAGAGAGAGAGTACAAAGGAGTACAAAGGAAATCAAGCAACAACAGGTCTAGTGACCCTTCTAGGCTGCTTGTCCTCCAAAACACTGAGGATCAAGTGTCCAAACAGTGGTTTAGAGTGGGTAAGGGAACATTGGAAAGGGAACTACTGCCCTGGAACTAATGTCCGTGGCAGGATTAGGAAGTTAGTAGGGGACAGATGGGTTAGTAAAAGATTTACCAATAATTTTGCAACGGTTTCCCCGCGTGTAATTAGATTGGTCGATAGTGAAGTATTACCACAGTTCATATTGTCGATGCCTTTAATGATTTTGAACACTTGAATTAAGTCACCTCTTAATCTGCGCTGGGTTAAAGGAAATAGATTTAATTCTCTAAGACGCTCTTCGTATGGTTTGTTCTTTAGGCTAGGTATCATTTTGGTAACTCTACGTTGAACTCGTTCTAGCTTGTTTATATCTTTTTGGTAATAAGGGCACCAGGATTGAACGCAGTATTCCCGAAGAGGGCGCACTAAGGAATTGTAAAGGGTTAGGATAACTTCTTTGGATTTATGCTCAAATGACCTGCCTATAAAGCCAATTATTTTGTTTGCCTTCTTAACAACTTCTGAACATTGTTGACTCGGTTTTAGGTTACTCGATATTGTTACTCCCAGATCGGTGTCTCTGTTTACATTCTTAAGCTGAGTGCCATTCATCGAATAGTTTGCTTTCTCATTTAGGTATCCGATATGTAGTACTTTACATTTATCTGCATTGAAACTCATTTGCCAAATTTGAGCCCAACATGACAATTTATCTAGATTGTGTTGCATATCGTCAACTTGTTCTTTTGAGAGTACGCTATTTGCAATTTTTGTATCATCAGCAAATTTTGAGATTGTACAGGTGAGACCCTCATCTACAGTATGTCGTTGATGTAAATTAGAAAGAAAATTGGTCCTAGTACCGATCCCTGGGGTACCCCGCTACTTACATTGGTCCATTTAGATGCCTTGCCGTTTATGACTACTCTTTGCTTTCTGTCGCTGAGCCAATTTTCTATCCATTTCAACACACCGTCTTGTATTCCATGCGCTTTTAGTTTTAGCAGTAAACGTTTGTGGGGAACTTTGTCAAAGGCCTTTTGAGAGAGAGAGAGAGAGAGAGAGTGAGAGTGTGTGAGTGAGTGAGTGAGTGAGAAAGACTATGTAGAACAAAAAACTTGAATCAGCAAAAACAATCATCCTTCTTAGTGAACCGGTAGGATGCACTTAACTCATCTCATCTTCCTCACAAAAAGATTATCCGATCGTCACCCTCCTGGGAGAGCGAGATTCCTCCTTTCATCTGCCGTATGAAAAGATATTTTATACATGGTTTTCTGGAAATATGATTCTCCATGAGCGCGTGTATATAATATTGTGATTGCATTTCGTTTAGTAATGAAATCAGCAGACTCTTTACATTATAGTGTCTTCAATTAATTGTACAGTCTTGTATTCATATTTGTTTTCACCAACCCACCAATTAATTTACAAATAAATACTAGTTACTTGTATTTACGCCTAATCAGATTTGTGTCGGTATGTCAGTGTGTTCGACAACGAATTGGTGGATATTTACGATACTTGGTTAGTACCGGTACCGGTATCTTATTTTGATACCCGAATAGATCACATTAACGTTAGGTTACCATTGAACAAATTACCTTATCCCCACCTGTTGGCGCTAGTCCCCATAAAAATAATATGATGATAATAATAGATAAACAAAATACATGAGAGGCGCTCTCTCTCTCTCTCTCTCTCTCTCTCTCTCTCTCTCTCTCTCTCTCTCTCTCTCTCTCTCTCTCTCTCTCTCTCTCTCTCTCTCTCATATTTATGCATATCTTGAGAGGCAAGTAAGTTCAGCCTTAAGGGGAGATGGTCGGTTTTCTGGTCTCCTGTCTTCCTCATGTTTAGCCCCATTGGTTTTCATATTATAAGACGTTCGGCCCATTACATTGCCGTTTTTAAGACCCATCACCCCATTTTTTTGTCATTATTAAGACCTTTCGTGTCCTGTAGGTGTCGATATTTTTCCTGGCGAGCGATAACGAAACTAATTTTAAGAGGAACCGGCCTTCGGCCGCGACATTTTTCTATCGAAAAATTTACAAATTTATCTTGAAAAGGGATCCTGAGGTTGTTTTTTTGTTGAATTTGATGGAGGTCTAGGGAGGAAACAAAAACATGTATGAATAACTGAATAAATAGACCAAAAATAAAACAAACACTGTCCCCTTAATCTTGGCGTGAGAGGCATTTTGAAGCCTTACCTTTTCTCCTTCCTCCCCACTCTCCTACAGTATATATTCCTCTCAGTACCGGTGGCGTCTTTTCTCCTTCCTCCCCACTCTCCTACAGTATATATTCCTCTCAGTACCGGTAGCGTCTTTTCTCCTTCCTCCCCACTCTCCTACAGTATATATTCCTCTCAGTACCGGTGGCGTCTTTTCTCCTTCCTCCCCACTCTCCTACAGTATATATTCCTCTCAGTACCGGTAGCGTCTTTTCTCCTTCCTCCCCACTCTCCTACAGTATATATTCCTCTCAGTACCGGTGGCGTCTTTTCTCCTTCCTCCCCACTCTCCTACAGTATATATTCCTCTCAGTACCGGTAGCGTCTTTTCTCCTTCCTCCCCACTCTCCTACAGTATATTCCTCTCAGTACCGGTGGCGTCTTTTCTCCTTCCTCCCCACTCTCCTACAGTATATATTCCTCTCAGTACCGGTGGCGTCTTTTCTCCTTCCTCCCCACTCTCCTACAGTATATATTCCTCTCAGTACCGGTGGCGTCTTTTCTCCTTCCTCCCCACTCTCCTACAGTATATATTCCTCTCAGTACCGGTGGCGTTTTTTTCCCCTTCCTCCCCACTCTCCTACAGTATATATTCCTCTCAGTACCGGTGGCGTCTTTTCTCCTTCCTCCCCACTCTCCTACAGTATATATTCCTCTCAGTACCGGTGGCGTCTTTTCTCCTTCCTCCCCACTCTCCTACAGTATATATTCCTCTCAGTACCGGTGGCGTCTTTTCTCCTTCCTCCCCACTCTCCTACAGGATATAATCCTCTCAGTACCGGTGGCGTCTTTTCTCCTTCCTCCCCACTCTCCTACAGTATATATTCCTCTCAGTACCGGTGGCGTCTTTGTAACTGTATTCTGGTTGCTATTAGACGATTGTAATCAGTTTAACAAGGGTGGCCTCCAGCAACTAACAGGCTTCGAACTATCTCACTTAACAACCCATTTTACTACCACTGAGCCTTCTTAAGGGTCTCGAGATTTCCACCTGGAGGATTTTTTTCTGGACCCCTTTCTCCCTCATGTTTAGCCCCATTGCTTTTGAGAGTTTAAGACGTTCGCCCCATTAGTTTGGCGATTTTAAGAACCCTTGCCCCATTTCTGTCAATTTTAAGACCATTCGTGCCATTTAGGTGTCTATTTTTTCCTGGCGAGCGATAGCGAGCCTGTAATTTAAGGGGAATCGGCCTTCGGCCGGGACATTTTTCTACCGAAAAATGTGCAAATTTATCTTGAAAGGGGGAGTAATTTTAGGTTTGATGGAAGTCTAGGGAATCAACTAAAAACCTCCCCTTAAACTGCACAAAATCGTCTAAATATAGCTGTCAAAGAATACACAAGACGTTGCTGGTAGTGTACAGTACATAAGGGGAATAATATAACTACCCGAGTTTCTGCCATCGAATCATTTTTTTAAACTCGGCTCTTTGTCCCTTAGCTTCACTTTTCTGAGCGACTTGCTAATATTGTCGTTTCGCTTTCTCCTATTGTACATTAGCTCTTATGTTGTCATTATTTCCATGTGCTTCCTGTTTCAATGCTAATAATATTCCAGGTGTAAGTCGGGTATTCCGGTATTCCTTCTTTCTTTTCTACGGTTTAATTGTGTTGGTTAGGGCGCTTGATTTATGTGTGAGTATCCTACAGTATAGGTTCGAATCACGCGGTACCACATGTATTCATTAATGTCATTGATTTCATTATTAGGTTTATTTGTAAGTTGATTGGTGGGTTGGTGATATTACGAAATTAATAATATTTGGCATGTTTCCTCTACTTATCTATTGCTTTATTCGTTTATTTGTCTTCATCTTTATCATCTACCCTTTTTTTGTTCTTTACTTGCATGTTTTTCCTCTACTTGGTCTCTCATCCTACATAGCACTTCTTATGTTACAATTGTATATTATGCCTTACCTCTCTATTATTTAGTTTCTTCATTCCACATCTCTTCCTCTGGCTTTTTCTATAATATATGCCAGTAGAAATATGTATGAACCCTTGGGATGTGACTTGGTAGGTGGGTAGAGTGGTGTAGTAACAACATCACTGGAAATACAATACACACACACACGGTATATATATATATATATATATATATATATATATATATATACAATACACACACACACACACACACACACACACACACACACACACACACACGGTATATATATAATTATATATATATATATATATATATATATATATATATATACCGGTATATACAGTATATATACAGTATATATATCTCCTTGCAAAAAAGCTTACATCTGTAGGATATTGTTGACAGAAGTTTGTCAGTGTTCACAGTCCATTAATTACTCCAAGCACGTAATGTATTCTTTAAGTTACCCTGTAAAGTATATTGATAAAACACAATTTACCTTACCTATCCAATATATATATATAATATCATCAGTTTAACTATAATCTCCCTATGGATTATGGTTAGGCTCTCTGTCACTCTTTTGGCTTTGGGGTAGACGTTCGTTACCGGCAGCCTGTCTTTTGTTTCATTCATACGCATGAAAAAAGTGGACAATTTTGTTGTAGTTGCCTGTACTTAATACACAATGGATTCATTTGTACGTACCGTACCATTGAAGTTAAGTTTAGTCTTTTTTGTAGCCCTACCATGCATAGCTAAGTCGTAATAGATTACTCATAATAGCTGTTATTGCACTTCAACAGTTAGAATGGCATATGTATCATATTTCCTCTTTAGCGCTCTCCTTTCTAATGTCATTATTTTGATCTATTAACCCTATCAAGATCCAATACATATTTCTATTGTTCCCAGCTATTATTAGACGAGTTTATTTAGAATATGAAGGGCATATGGGGTTATTTGAGATAGTCTTCACCCTATTAATTCCCACAGATTCTTCTTAAACTATATACAGTATAATCGTTTAATGATAGCCAGAATATACTGTTAAAATGTGTCATAATCTTCAAAGGGTTAAATACTATACATCTTTCTTTCCCTTATCTTTCTACCGATACCGTACTCTGTCCCCTGGTCCCTCTTTCGTGTTGTGTATCTCTTCTTTGTAAATACCTCGGTGCGTTCCTTAACTTCCTTCCTGATGACCCCATTGCAGTGTGACCTTTCGAAATCTCTCCTTTATTTTTCTCGACCTAACTTAAGCTTATACTGCCTATTTATTTACGATCTTCAGTTTGTTTTCAATTAAGACGTTTAATAAGCCAAGAACGATATTGAGCAAAATATAATGATTAAATTGTATGTGTTATTAAGCTTACAAATCTCTCCTTTGTGTTTATCTTGACCAATGAATTACCTGTCTTCTATCATTACCTCAGTTATAGCGCTTAATGATCCCAGAACCATATTGAACGAAAATATTTATTAAGTTGTATGTTAATATAAGCTCACGTTAGGCAATGTTGTATGTGAGCCAATATGGATTTGCTTCTATTCGTATATAAATAATGCGAATAATGCTAGTGGTAGGAACAACGCTTTGACTGAAATTCCCATTGTACAAATTGTAAGCACTAGGATTATGATGTGCAATTAGGACCCCTGTACAGTTGGTCTCATAAATGTTAAGGGGATATATGGGTAGTTTTTCTGGACCCCTTTCTCCCTCGTGTCTGACCCCACTAGTTTTGACATTTTAAGACGTTTGGCGATTTTAACACCTTTAGCTCCATTTCGTTGTCAATTGTAAGACCTATCGTGTCATTTAGCTGTCGATTTTTTTCCTGGCTAGATAGCTAGCCTGCAATTACAAGGGGAACCGGCCTTCGGCCGGCAAATTTTTCTACCGAAAAATGTACAAATACAGTATATCCATTGCATAACTTCAAAATGAAATCCTTTATCTTAACTTATACGGAGTCATTTGCTTATTGAATCAGACTGTACTTAACGCTACAATATCAGTTCTTTAACCGACTGTACCGGAAGTGAGGGGAGAGGTTAAAAATGTGGAGGCTTTGGTCCGACACTCCCGGATAATGACCACCACAATGACCAATAACAGAGAGGAATGAGGGGGAATGAAGAGGATAAACGAGAGATTAAAGGGGGATGGTTATTATGTTGGGTCTCTTAATTTATATATTCATATTGTTTTTAGTGTCCTCCCTTGACCTCCATCATATTACCTAGATTAAATATTATTCTTATTCAAACCAATCTGTTAAATTTCAGTGTTCAAGTATGTTTTTTTAGTAATATAAGTGTATAATTATACAGTATATATAAATGATGACCGTGTTCATCAGAGAGCTAGGTCAAATGTATTATATATTATTTTAACCAACCTGTACATCTATAGACCAAATAATGTATATATTTTCATTATCATTATCATCATGTCAAAATGGCGTCCAAACAAAAAGCTGCCCACTCTCTCTTACACCAGGCTCTCTAGCACCCAGCCTTCCCTATTATGATACGGCCGACCGCTAATTGACACATCTACAGTATCTGTCGACCCTCGTTATTGGTGGTGTCTATAGTTAACGGCTCGGTGGTTAGGATATTGTATTGCAATGATTAGGCTATTTACTTATCCTTTACAGTATATGTTAGTGTATCCCTTTCTTGACCTGTTTCTAACTTCTAACCCTTCTTCTTATACTGTCGATCTTTTCTCTCCTTTGGGCTCCTCCGACCATAAACTTATCTCTGTCACCTGTCCTATCTCTCCAGTACGGCCACCCGATCCTCCTAGCCGGCGGCGCTTGTTGCACTTTGGCGCTGCCGACTGGGAGGCTCTTCGGCAGTACTTCTTTGATTTCCCATGAAATGATTTCTGCTTCCGTGGCCGAGGACCCTCGGAGAGTGCTGAATACATTACCGAGGTAATCCTATCGGGCATGGAAGCATACATTCCATTCTCTTTCTCTCAGACTAATGCTAAAAAATCTTGGTTTACTCACACCTGTTCTACTGCTGTCCGCAATAAGGAGGAAGCATTCAAACGGTACTGACACCTTAAAACTCAAGACTCTCATTCTTCATATGTTTCTGCCCGGAATCAAGCCAAAGCTGTTCTTCGACTTGCCAAACACTCTTTCATCAATAATAAATGCACTGAACTATCCAACTCTAGCTCTTCCCAAGCTTTCTGGCATCTAGCCAAAAACCTCTCCAACAATTTCTCTTCCTCATCTTTCCCTCCCCTTTCCCACTCTGATGGCACAACCATCACTTCTTCCTCTGACAAAGCTAAACTCTTCGCTCAAACTTTTGCTAGAAACTCCACCTTGGATGATTCCGGTGCTATTCCTCCCTCTCCGCCCTCCTCTCTCTTACTTATGCCTAATATCCTAATCTCTTCAAAAGATGTACTTTCTACCCTCTCTGGGCTTAACACTAATAAGGCGTACGGTCCGGACGGTGTTCCTCCTGTTGTTCTCAAAAACTGTGCTTCCGTGCTGACTCCCTGCCTAGGCAAACTCTTTCGTCTCTGTCTATCCTCTAACGTCTTCCCTTCATGCTGGAAGTTTGCTCACATTCAACCTGTCCCAAAGAAGGGTGACCGCTCTCAACCCTATCATCCAATTGCTCTCATTTCTTGTCTTTCTAAAGTTTTTGAAACTATTCTTGCTTCCAAATTTCTTAAGCATTTCTCTTCTCATAATCTGCTCTCAGATCGCCAGTATGACTTCCTTAAGGGTCGCTCTACTGGTGATCTTCTTTCATATCTTACTAACTCTTGGTCATCCTCTTTTCGGGACTTCGGTGAGACATTTTCTATTGCACTAGACATATCGAAAGCCTTCGATAGAGTCTGGCATAAATCTTTAATTTCTAAACTACCCTCCTTCGATTTCTATCCCTCCATCTGTGCCTTTGTCTCTAATTTCCTTTCCGGCCGTTCCATAGCCGCGGTTGTGGACGGCCATTGTTTACTTCCTCACCCTATAAACTCCGGTGTTCCTCAGGGCTCTGTCCTATCTCCTATTCTCTTTCTAATTTTTATAAATGATCTTAACTGTACCTTAATTCCCATCCATTCATACGCAGACGACTCAACCTTACACTACTCCATTACTTTTTCAGAACGCCCCAGCCAGCAATCCCTCAACGACAAACGTAATGAAGCCATAGAACTCTTAAATTCTGATCTAAATACTATTTCCAATTGGGGCAGAGAAAACCTTGTTAACTTTAATGCTTCCAAAACCCAATTTCTCCATCTATCTACCCGTCAGGATCTCCCAGCGGACTATCCCTTATTCTTCAACAATACAAAAATCAACCCTTCATCTTCTCTCAATATTCTTGGTGTCTCTTTTTCTTCTGCTCTCATTTGGAAGGACCATATTACCAGTCTTGCTAAGGCAGCCTCCCAGAAGCTGGGTGTGCTCAACCGCATTAGGGGGTTCTTTTCCCCTGCACAGCTTCTTGCTCTGTACAGGGGCATAGTGTGCCCTTGTATTGAGTATTGTTCACATGTGTGGGGAGGTTCCTCTCACACCGCTCTCCTAGACAAGGTTGAAAGGAAGGCCTTTCGTATCATTAACTACCGTCCACTCACCAACTCTCTGCAATCTCTCTCTCTCCGCCGCAATGTTGCATCTCTCTCGCTATTCTATCGCTACTATAATAATCAGTGTTCCTCAGAGCTATCCCAGTGCATACCACCTCCTTTACGTAGGGCACGTGGTACCCGTCTTGCAACTCAATCCCACCCCTACTCTGTGCTACTCTCCAACCCAAGAGTGAAACGTTACTCTCAAACTTTCTTCTACTCAACAGCTGAGCTCTGGAACTCTCTCCCAGAATCAGTTTTTCCCGCTTCCTATGACTTAAATTGCTTCAAGCTCCGTGTGTCCAGGCATTTTGGCTCGAACGTCCCTTGATTTGGGCCCTGTCACTCTTTCAACTATGGGGGAGGCACTCGCTATAGGCAGTTATGCCTTTTGCCTCCCTCAATCACATAGAAAAAAAAAAAAAAAAAAAAAAAGTGTCATATGGTGCACTTTATATCATTTGAATTTGGCTATTGTTAGACGGTATTATTAGTCTTGGGAAGAATGGGAGTGAAAAGGTTAATTGAGAATGAGTTTACCCTACGTTTGTTAGTCCTTGTTTATATATTAACATGTGTGGCAACAACAAATACTAGGATATATTTCAGCTGATTATAAGTTAAATCCCGTTACAACATATTTCTCGTTACTCAATGGAATAATATGGAACTAAAATGTGGCTGCTTCATAGTAAATCCATGGTTTCATAATTAACGTATTTCGCTACAAAACGTTCGTAATATCCGAATAATCAAGGTGGGAACATGGCAATTTACCATCAGCTGGGGAAAATATACTATAGATGAGATTGAGGCAAGCCAACCCAACAGTATTGATACAGGCCAGGGTAAACACAACGCTTAAACTCTCGGGTAAGGAGTATATGTGGCACAGGGAGAGTAAGAAAAAATATCTTCTCTTTCCCATCAGTATGTAGTATAACTTTATTGAGACATTTTATATATATATACCCGGTATATATTTTTTTTGTTTTTGTTTTGTTTTTCTATGTGATTGAGGGAGGCAGAAGGCATAACTGCCTATAGCGAGTGCCTCCCCCATAGTTGAAAGAGTGACAGGGCCAAAATCAAGGGACGTTCGAGCCAAAATGCCTGGACACACAGAGTTTGAAGCAATTTAAGTCATAGGAAGCGGGAAAAACTGATTCTGGGAGAGAGTTCCAGAGCTCAGCTGTTGAGTAGAAGAAAGTTTGAGAGTAACGTTTCACTCTTGGGTTGGAGAGTTGCACAGAGTAGGGGTGGGATTGAGTTGCAAGACGGGTACCACGTGCCCTACGTAAAGGAGGTGGTATGCACTGGGATAGCTCTGAGGAACACTGATTATTATAGTAGCGATAGAATAGCGAGAGAGATGCAACATTGCGGCGGAGAGAGAGAGATTGCAGAGAGTTGGTGAGTGGACGGGAGTTAATGATACGAAAGGCCTTCCTTTCAACCTTGTCTAGGAGAGCGGTGTGAGAGGAACCTCCCCACAGATGTGAACAATACTCAATACAAGGGCGCAATATATATATATATATATATATATATATATATATATATATATATATATATATATATATATATATATATATATATATATATATATATATATATATATATATATATCTCGTATTCGACTCTCCTGCACGTCTAAAAAAAACTAGAATCAGTTTGAGCAACACCAGCTCAACACTATTGACTCAGGCCAAGGGGTAAACACAATAACCGAACTCTTCCTCTTGGGCAAGAGCTAGGTTGGGCACGGGAAAAGACAGTAAAGGTATTTTCTGTTTCCCTCTGCATATAGACGATTCATTTGTTTTGTAGTTATATTTATCCGTCTTAATATATACATGTCGGCGATGGTTATTTATTTATTGCTGGCTATCAGTAAACTATATAATCCAATTTAAGAATAGTTTACGGGAGTCAGAGGCTCCTTTGAGATTGCCTCTTTGATCTTCAGATGCTCGTCTTTGGCTCAGTATTATTGAATAATGTTAACCAGAGTATACTATGATGCCATTGTTTTGAAAGGGTTACAGTTATAGAGAATATGTGAAGGTGCTACGTGTTATTCAGCTCGAACACGGGACCCACACTATTGACTCAGGCCAAAGGTAAACACATAGACTGAGCTCAACCTTCTGTGTATTTGGCACAGGAACAGAAAGTAAAGGTATTTACACTTCTCCCTCCGAATGCAGTTTAAATATTGTCTGCGTTCAGGTAATATATATATATATATATATATATATATATATATATATATATATATATATATATATAGATAATATATATATATATATATATATATATAGATATATATATATATATATATACAGTATATATATATATATATATATATATATATACTGTATATATATATATATAGATATATATATATATATCTATATATATATATATATATATATATACACGGTATATATATATATATATATATATATATATATATATATATATATATATATATATATATATATATATATATATATATATATATATATATATACAGTATATATATTTATTTATGGCATCTTACCAAAATCCTCTCCAACAATTTTACTTCCTCGTCTTTCCCTCTATTTTTCCACTCTGACAGCACTTCCGTAATTTTTTCCTTTGACAAAGCTGAACTCTTTGCTCAAATTTCTTATATAAATTCTTCCTTGGATAATTCTGGTGCTAGTCTTCCTGGTCCACCCCCCTTTATCTTATTCATTTCTAATATCTTAATATCTTCCAAGGAACCTCTTTCTGCTCTCTCTGGGCATACGGACCAGATGGTCTTCCGTGCTGGCTCCCTGCCTAAGCAATCTTTTTCGATTTTTTGTCTTTCCGCTAATATCTTCCCTTCTTGTTGTAAATGTTCTCAGTCAACATGTCACGAAAAAGGGTGACCGCTCTCAACCCTCCAACTATCGTCCAATTGCACTCATATCTACTGTAGCATCTCAAATTTGTTTTTAATATATTCTTAATATTGAAATTTGTTTAGCTTTGATCTTTCCATAATCTACTTTCATAATATGGTTTCCTTTAGGTGATCTTTCTTATCTTACCCACTCCTGGTCATCCTCCTTTTGGGACTTCGGCGAGACCTTTTCTATTCCACTAGACACATCTAAAGCCTTTGTCTTGCACAAATATCTTGTTTATAAAGTACCATCCTTCGATGTATGTGCCTCTATCTGTGCCTTTATCTCAAATTTCCTTTCTCACCGTTCCATAGTTTCAGTTGTGGACGGACATTGTTAATTTCCTAAACCTATCAACTTCTGTTCCTCATGGTTCTCTCCTATCTCAAGTTCTATTCCTAATGGTCATTAATAATTCTCTCATCGATACTTCAAGCCATATCTACTCTTATGCCAGTGACTCTCCACTATTCAACTAGCTTTCCCCAGTGACTCTCCATACAATTACTCCAAAACTCACGTGATGAGGCCATACCGGTAGCACACTTATCATTTGATCCAATTAAGTATTTTCTATTTGGATAGAGATAACCTTGTTGCTTTCAATGCTTCTAAAACTCAATTTCTCCATCTATCTACCTGTCACAATATACCATTAAGTTAGTATTGAAAAAGGTTAAATCGGCGTTGTAAGGGTGCTACAAGATTATTTTCAGCAGATTATAATCAACCTCTCGGCCCAGGAGGAAAAGAAAGCTAAGGTATTATTTCTGGCCCTCACAGTACGTAGCAACCGGACCTTTCTGGGTCGAGGGTCCTTGGCTGCTAGGAGGGCTTTATTTAGGCTTCTGTGTTTGTTGTGTACTGGGGCTGGTTGGAGCTGAAGAAAATGTTATTACTTACACTATATTTAGATGGTAAACAAAATTATATATATAAGATTCTAAGTACATATGCTCTTAAACTAATCTACCAATGGTTGCATAAAGATAACCAGACAATGAACCCTTTTATCCAGTAAATCAATTACTCCTTCCCTCATGTACTCAATTAAAATTAGCCTCGATTTTATTAACTTGTACAATTTGCAGTGTGATTGATATATTCTATTTTTATTAATTTCACTCCCAACACCAAAGACCTCCCAATGAAATTAATTAAATCATGTGATCCACAGATATTCGAACCTGGGTTACCACACACAGACTTTAAAAACTCTAACCATTACACCATCAAGACAGTTGTATGTATTGAAATGGAAATATCTCACTAACGAAAAAATAAGCAATTAAAACCCTCGTATATCCAATTGATCATTTCAGCATACTCTATTCTGGCTAGCATTATAATGTTTTTGTTTTTGTTTTTGTAAGAATTAGTAGGAGTCAAAAGAGGCAATATACTAGTTATAACCTCATTGATTTAACTCCTGTACCGGTGACGTCTTTTTAATTTTATTCTAGCTATACTTGACGATTCTGTGCAGTTTAAGAAGGAACTACGGTAGTAAACAGGGTTAAGTGAGATATTTCGAAGCCTGTTCATTGAAGAAGATCCATTTGAAACTAACTAAAATCGTTTAATAGTAGCCAGAACAATGTCAAAAAGACGTCGCCGGTACAGAAGGGGTTAATGAAAATAGTAAGTATGATGGGATTGTAAAGCTGATGAACATAAGTGAAGTACCGGTATATATTAGGGTAAGAGAATGACAGTCGAGTGTGGAGACGACTAATTAGTTTAGGATTATCTGTTAGGGGGGATTGGACTGTTTTTTATGCCCCCCTTTTCCCTCATGTTTAGCCATTTTAATTTTGAGACGTTCGGCCCATTACTTTGACCTTTCACCCCATTTCGTTTTCAATTTTAAGACATTCCGTGCCATTTAGGTGTCGATTTTTTCCTGGCGAGCGAGAGCGAACCTGTAGTTTTAAGAGGAACCGGCCTTCGGCCAGTACATTTTTCTATCGAAAAATGTAGAAATTGATCTTGATTTTTTTTTTTTTTTTTTTTTTTTTTTTTTTTTTTTTAAGCTTGATGGGGGTCTATCGAGGAAACAACAAAATAAATGAATATATACCGAAAATAAATAGACCCCAAAATATAAGCAATGTCCCCTTAAGTATATAATAGTGTTAGAGAAGGACAGAGTGTGGAGACGACTGATTTGAGTACGATTATCTGTTAAAATGAACGAGAGAGGAAACCTAAAGGGAAACCCTATCAAGGAGTATGGTTCCATTGAATAGCGACCTAGAGGGTGAGGTGGGTTGGTGGATGGTAGAGGAGGAGATGTAAGTGGATTAGGTGAGGGTCTTGTTAAGGGGGAGATAGTTGCCTTTTATGGACCCCCTTCTCCATCGTGTTTAGCATATTACTTTTGAGATTCTAAGAGTTTCGTTCAGTTAGTTTGGCGATTTTAAGACCTTCCTCATTTTTGTGTCAATATTATAACCTTTCATGCCATTGAGGTCCCGGTTTTTTTCCTGGCAAGCGATAGCGAGCCTGTATTTTTAGAAGGAAGCGGCCTTCAGCCGGGACATTTTTCTACCGATAAAAAAAAATATATATATATTGAAAGGGGGTCTAGAGGTATTTTTTTAAAGCTTAACCCTTACAGTACCAGAGACGTCTTTTTCATCCTATTCTGCCAGCTACTAGACGATTTTATTCAGTCTAGGAAAGACCTCTAGCAACATATAAGGCTTCAGACTATCTCACTTAACTCTTTTTACTACCATAGATCATTCCCAAGCTGCATAATATCGTCTAAATATAGCTTGAATAAACAATAACACACGTCGCTGGTACTCAAAGGGTTAATGGAGGTCTAGGGAGGAAACTAAAAAACAAAATGAATACATGAATTAAATAAGCCAAAACCCCGGCCACTATCCCCTTAATCAGGGCGGTGTGACATAGATGGAAAGGCCACTACTTCACTACTAGAGAATTGGCTTGAACATATTTTTTTACGGGTATTATTCCAGAGGATACTATCGTTAGGCAAAACAAAAATAAGATCAGTTCCTGCATTTAGTGCAACATCCCTGTATCATTTGCTATTAAGATAATCTGTCCCTATAAATAGCTATATTAAGATTAATAGAATTATATGAACATAAATCTAAATCTATAGCAGCTGAAATACAATACATATATTCACATATTGCTTTAACTTCTCCAAAGAGTAAAATATTGGTAATTGCTGAAACTATACATAATTGATCATATACGTGTATAGCTCTTATTACTTTACTGTAATGAAGTAATACCGTACTAGCGAATAACATTTAATGTACTTTATCCTTCCCCAGGTGTCTTCCTCGTCGTGGTGAGCGTGTATCTGTGACGCTCATCTGCAGCATGTACAATGTATATGTAACAAGGTATGTTAGTACTGTACTCCTTACTCATAAACTTAACTTCCAATATGTGACTGGCATATAAAAGCCGGGTCCCACACGTGGCTATGTAAAGTGATGAAGTAATGTGAATACTTACATGTAAGTGTGAAGCTATAGAAACCATAAGAGTATGTCACACACGTATATACGCAAATTTGAAGGCATGCACATGTATTCACACACACGTATACAGTTGTGTGCACGCACAAATATGTGTGTGTGTATGCACACTTGCTATCAACCACTTATATATATATATATATATATCCTAACAGTAAATCCAACCTTCATTCGTCAGCAGTCATTGTTTACCGTGGGTCTTGAGGCCAAAACTTCCTTCCAAGTCGTTAGAGTAAGTTTGACACCCTCCCTCCCGCTGTCAGTCCGGGATTACATTAGGGGGCTAGTGTCTGTTTTGGGGGTCTATTAATTCATGTATTAGTTTATTTTTAACTCTCATCGCTAGACCTCCATCAAGCTTAGAAAAACACCCCTAGACCCCCCTTCAAGATAAATATCGTTTATTCATTTGTTTTTTTAGTTTCCTCGTTAAACCTCTATCAAGGGCAGAAAAACGCCCCCTAGACTCTCCCTTCAAGATAAATGTGTACATTTCTCGGTAGAAAAATCTCCCGGCCGAAGGCCTGTTCCTCTTAAAATTGCAGGCTAGCTATCGCTCGCCAGGAAAAATAGACACCTAAATGGCACGAAAGGTCTTAAAATTGACAAACGAAATGGGGCGAAAGGTGTTAAAATTGCCAAACTAATGGGCCGAACGTCTTATAATCTCAAAACTAGTGGGGATAAACATTAGGGAGAAGGGGGTCCAGAAAAACGGTCTGCCTCCCCTTAAATGGATGAAGTGAGAAAGGAACCGTTAATATGGCCATGTCCCACAACTATCTTTGATTATCATCTTTGTTTATTTTATGTGTTACTTCCGTTGATTTATGTGTTACTTCCGTTGATTTTAGACTAAATAACGATCCTTACTTAACATAACACAACCTAACTTGAGGTTATAGTTATATTCGGCAAAGTAGGCTCTCAGACGAATTTTCGGGGTATTCGTTTGTCAGTAGCGAGATGACCCTGTATAGAGATGACCCTGTAGCGAGATGACCCCGTAACGAGATGACCCTGTATAGAGATGACCCTATAGCGAGATGACCCCGTAACGAGATGACCCCGTAACGAGATGACCCCGTAACGAGATGACCCCGTAACGAGATGACCCTGTAGCGAGATGACCTGATATCCTTCCAACGGGGTAAGGGTATGCAAATGAACGCGAAAAGGAAGGCCACGACCATTGGCTGGGAAAAAGGAGGGAGTTATTTAAACTATGGAAACAGAGGGAGACAGTGGTGATTAAGGAAGCGATCATTTACGGGGGGATGGGTAGTTTTTCTGGACCTCCTTCTCCCTTGTGTTCAGCCCCATTAGTTTTGACATTTTAAGAAGGTCAGCCCATTAGTTTGGCGATTTTAACACCATTCACCCTATCTCGTTGTCAATTTTAAGACCTTTCGTGCTATTTAGGTGTTGATTTTTTTTTTCCTGGCGAACGATTGTGAGCCTGTAATTTTGGAAGAACCGGAGTTTTCTACCGAAATTGTACAAAATAATCTACAAGTCGGGATCTAATGGCTGTGTTTTTAAGTTTGATGGAGGTCTAGGGAGGATACTAGAAAAATAATTAATAAATGAAAGAAATCGACCAAAAAGTGAATAATTTACGGCCGATAGGTATTTTGGCGAAATACGAGTTTAAGTTATTTGGATGATAATGGTTTGTGCAAGCTTATGAGATATAATTCATATATATCTATTCATAACCATCTAAATATGTCAGTCAGTTGCCAACCCTTGCTCCCACAAGGGGTAGGGAGAATGAGCAATAGACACGAGAAAGGACAAAAAGAGGTGACGGGAGAAGAACACATAATGTAGGCTGTACTGTATACTTAACATGTTATATTTTTATTCCTGATTGGATATGTATTTCACTCTTAGTTAACTTTTAAAATTATAATACAATATTAACTATGTTGTGTTATATACTGTATGTGTTTGTGTGTGTGTGTGTGTGTGTGTACTCACCTAATTGTAGTATACAGGATTTGAGCCTAAGCTCGTGTTGTCCTGTCTCTCTCTCTACATTTATCCAATTTTGCTTTAAAAGTTTGGATATTTCTTGCTCCCACCACCTCCCCATCCAACTTATTCCAACACTCAATGCTTCTATACGGGAAGCTGAACTTTCTTACATCAGACTTACATATAACTTTCCTCAACTTACAATCATGACCCCTGGTTCTTCCCTCGTCCCTCACCACAAAATCTCCCTTGTCGATCTTCTCAAAACCTTTCACACACTTAAACATCATGATCATGTCACCTCTCTCTCTCCTCTCCCTCAGCGTTGGCAGCTTTAGCCTCTCCAATCTCTCCTCATAAGGCAGGTCTCTAAGGCTAGCTATCAGCTTAGTGGCAACTCTCTGAACTCTTTCCTGTGTGTGTGTGTGTGTGTGTGTGTGTGTGTGTGTGTGTGTGTGTGTGTGTGTGTGTGTGTGTGTGTTACTCAGTTACTTGTTCGTCAAGGGGAATCCACGCAATGCGAGCTAAGCTCATTATTATCGCGCCTCCTTAACTGGGAATGTATTGCGTGACATGCATGTTAAGTGTTTTATGTACTGTTGGAATGGCTGTGGATGTGTGTGTAGTCTGTATTTAGCCAATTGGCAATATCGGAAACGAAGGCTTAGGGTGGATCTGTATGGTACCATTCTCACTATAGACGGTACCGTCTCGCCCGAAGGCTTAGGTAGCCATCAGCTTAGGTGAACCATATGATACCCATCTCGCCTTGTACCATTTTTGCCAACCCCAGATGGGACGTCACAACGTCGTCCACTTATTCCAGGTACCTATTTACAGCTAGGTGAACTGAGGCTAACACATGAAAGGAGACAAGCCAAATTTGTCTCCGCCCGGCCGGGGATTGAACCCCCGACCCCTCGTGTGTGAGACGAGAGCTCTACCTACTAGGCTACGTGCTGTGTGTGTGTGTGTGTGTTTGGGTGTGTGTTATCAATTAATCCACTTATCGTTCACTGCTTGATCAATACTGTGATTCCGTCGTGGCTTAGTGGTACCGAATCGGATACAAAATGGTGTTTGGTAAATCTAATCTTTAGTGAAAAATGCCTGAATTATTTTAAGCATATAATATTGTCAAGTGAATAGGCTGAGGAAAGATATGAAACTCTTCTGTACCGACGGCGTCTTTTGTATTCGATTTCAGCTACATTTAGACGATTTTGTGAAGCTTAGGAGAGATATATTGTAGCTCAAAGGATTAAATGAGAGAGTGTGTAGCCTTTTACGGGTAACGTTCTTTCTAAGCTAAACAAAATCGTTTATTAGTTGCCAGAATATAATGAGAAGTACATCACCGGTACAGAAGAGGTTAAGGGGAGATGAGGAGTATTTATTTGCTTATTGTTTTATTTGCTTATTGTTTTATCTGTTTTATCTGTTTTATCTGTTTTATCTGTTTTATGTGTTTTATTATGTTTTGGTTTTCTCCCTAGACCTCCATCAACCTGTAAAAAAACACACCCTAGACCCCCCTTCAAGATACATTTGTACATTTTTCAGTAGAAAAATGTACCGGCCGAAGGCCGGTTACTCATAAAATTACAGGCTCGCTATCGCTCGCTAGGAAAAATCGACACCTAAATGGCACGAAAGGTCTTAATATTGACAAAGAAATGGGGCAAAAGCTCTTAAAATCGCCAAACTAATGAGCCGAACGTCATAAAATCTGAAAAATAATGGGGCTAAACATGAGGAAGAAGTGGGATAACAAAACACGACCCATCTCCCCTTAAGCTAACCGATTACAACTTTGGTGATGAAATATGGTCCAAGTTTATAGTCTGGCGATTTTGCAGTCAGTCGCTTTGAGCCGAATAACTCTATATACTGTACAGATGGGGAGATTGCAGGCACCAGTCGAACAAGGCAACACCCAGGGGAGACCTATAGGCATATGATAAGGAGTTGCTGGAACTCCTGTTGCATTCGTCTGGCTTCCCTTACCGTTTCTGTTTGTGCCTCACCTACACAGCGTGATCCAGCTGGCTCTGACAAACACCTCCTCCTGCTATCTACTTCACTACACTAA
Organism: Paralithodes platypus; assembly: GCA_032716605.1. Taxonomy (NCBI): domain Eukaryota; kingdom Metazoa; phylum Arthropoda; class Malacostraca; order Decapoda; family Lithodidae; genus Paralithodes; species Paralithodes platypus. Next base: position 16,158,959 of record CM064519.1, on the reverse strand, counting down.
ACAACCACACCACACTTCTTTCTGTCACAAAAAAAAAAAAAAAAAAAATATTCGTCTCCACCAACTGAGTCTAGCTCGGTAGTTTGTTCGTCCCCACTTGGGTTTACTCGATCTGGCTTGCGTTTTTTCGTCCCTACCTGCTTTCAAATCTGGGGGAGGCACTTGTCACAGCCAGCTCTGCCTTTTGCCTCCCTCATCCACATAGAACACAAAATATCGACTTGATTGGTGAATATTTGTTTGTCCTAATGAACATTGTCGGTTGCCAAAATAAACAAAGAATATATACAACTCTTTACCATTAGTCAATCAACTCGATTAGAGATTCCTAGCTCTTAAGGGGAGATTTCCACCTGGAGGATTTTTTTCTGAACCTCTTTCTCCCTCATGTTTAGCCCCATTGCTTGTGAGATTTAAAGACGCTTGCCCCATTAGTTTGGCGATTTTAAGAACGTTCGCCCGATTTCTGTCAATTTTAAGACCTTTCGCACCATTTAGGTGTCGATTTTTTCCTGGCGAGCCATAGCGAGCCTGTAATTTAAGAGGCATCGGCCTTCGGCCGGGACATTTTTCTACCGAAAAATGTACAAATTTATCTTGAAAGGGGGTCATATCCAGCTTAAACTATACCACCCATATAGTTTATGTATGTTAGTATGTAGTTATAATGTGAAGAGATAAACATGTAGATGGAGAAGTAGATACAGTAGACTTAATAAAACTATAGCTGAAAAAATGGTTCATAATAAAAGCCATATATTGAAATACACAAGTTGGCATATACATATTTAAGGGGAGGTTTTTAGTTAGTTCGCTAGACTTGCATCAAGCTTAACATTACACCCCCTTGAGCCCCTTTCAAGATAAATTTGTACATTTTTCGGTAGAAAAATTTCCCGGCCGAAGGCCGGTTCCTCTTAAATTACAGGCTCGCTATCGCTCGCCAGGAAAAAAACGACACCTAAATGGCACGAAAAGTCTTAAAATTGACAGAAATGGGGCGAAAGTTCTTAAAATCGCCAAACTAATGGGGCGAACGTCTTAAAATATCAAAAGCAATGGGGCTAAACATGAGAGATAAAGGGGTCAAGAAAAAAAATCCCTGAAGTGGAAATCTCCCCTTAACAAGTCTCCCAGGTTAAAGTAGATACAACAGAACACACAGGCATATATCGAATGGAACAAGTTAACATATACATATTTAACAAGTTGTCTCTCAGAGTATTGTTAAAGTAGATGCAACCGAACACATTTATGGAGGGATGGTTCGTTTTTCTGGTACCCTTTCTCCCTCACGTTTGGCGATTTTAAGACCTTTCACGCCATTTCTTTGTTAATATTAAGGTTTGTCGCGTATTTAGGTGTCGATCTTTTCCCGGCGAACGATAGCGAGCCTGTAATTTAAGAGGACATTTTTCTATCGAAAAATGTACACGTCTTCGGGGGGTGTTTTTTAAGTTTGACGGAGGAAACTAATAAAATAATAAAGATACATAAATGAGCGGGCCAATAAGAACGACCCATCCCCCCGTTAAGGTCCTTACTTATTGTTCTTGTATAACTTGTCATCGGTATTGTTCTGTGTTCGTGGCTAAACACAACCTAAAAGCTGTATCCTGTATTTCAGTTGCAAATATAAGTACCTTCACTAACTAGAATTAATTAAGAGTCTACACCTGCCTAAATCAGACCAGACAAATAGGAACTAATAAGACAGTTTTGGCTGGGTAAGATGATTTTATATAGTGCTTTGTTGTGTTCATTCATGCATTCAGTCAGTTTATCAATGCACCCATATATATATATATATATATATATATATATATATATATATATATACAGGTATATATATATATATATTTTTTTTTTTTTTTTTTTTTTTTCTATATTCCAACTTACTTCCTCTCGGGCATAGGCTGAGAGCCTTAACATTCACCGCTTTACAATGAACAGTGAAGCCCGTGAGGTCTTGTTCCATTCTAGGGAGTGAGACATGTGAAGCACGTAGAGTACAACAGCACTGCCATCTTGCCTTCACATGAGGCACGGTGCTCACTCATGACCGAAAACGACCCCATCTCTGAAGCCACCTCGTTCCCGTGCTTCACTGTCTCACCCCCTACACTCGGACTCTCACACTTACACACACACAACGCCACCTGTTGAGCAGATAACTCACCAGGCATTGCACCCCTATAGCATATTTTGAATATGGGAATATTCCTACAGTGCTATTTAATCAGGGAACAATGAGGGTATTTTATTGACGTTTCGGTGGGCTTGTGGTAATGCACTGATACTATGTACAGCACAAATTCCATCCCAATAATATCTTCCCATTGATACATTGGGATTTGAACCCGGGACCTTTGGATTACCAGGCCAGTGGCAAGACCACTCCACCACACCTCCCCTTATATATATATATATATATATATATCCATCAGCGTACTACGCACCAGTGATAAAGCAACTGACAATACATCCAATGATATACTACCATACATAAGCACATACAATCCAAACTTCGATGATCATTTCAGTGGAGCAAAATCCGCAATTGCCCTATTAACAACCTCTCAAGAAACTAAGCACATATTTAAAGATGTTTCATTAATAAAGTCGAAGAAACAACCCAGTAACCTTAAGAATTTGCTAACCAACTTACCAAGGCCAGATTCAATACGGTACAAAATCAAGGGGTGACGAAATGTGGTAACCCAAGATGCAAATTATGCACACAAATAATAGAAGGGAATCAATTCAAATTTGTAGATACTAATTACACATTTGAAATTAATCATAATATGAATTGTTCCACGCTCAATTGTATCTACGTGATTCGTTGTAATGGCTGTAATTCCATCTACATTGGCGATACTTGGAATCTTAGACTTAGAACAAACCTGCACAGGGACCACATTAGACATAATACAGGGCTATATGTTAGTACTCACATATCAAAATGTGCTAAAGATAAATCTCCTAATTTTAATATAATGCCCTTTTACAAAGTAAAGAAAGATGACGTTGCTTTGAGAAAGAGTAAAGAAAGTCACTTCATAAATAAATTCAAGCCTCATTTGAATAAAGAACTATAAATAGACTGAACGAAAAACAATATTGGAACAAGAACGAAATATTTGTTTAACTATCATAACCTAAGACAAAAAATTTATTGTCTAAACCAGTGCCTGGAAATCCACAGAAGAGTACAGAACAAGTACCTGACTCTGGAGCCAGCCACCCTTGCACATTTTTATAATAACTGAAGTTCTACGAAAGTAGAGAAATGCATTTAACACTTTTACATAAACATTATTTTAATATGTACACAACAGTCCGAACCTTCTAATAAGATACTCGGACATACTTTTTAAACCCTTATTTTGTGCATGCAATATATTTTAGATGCAATTTAATTTTAGCACTAAATTTTTTTAAACTTTGTGCAGTGAACCTACCCTTTTCTACACACCTTTAGTGTGGAAGCATATTCGCATATATATTATATATATACTGTATAATATATGTTTTTATTTTGTTTTTTTTTTTTTTTTTTTTTTTTTTTTTTCTATCCAAATACTCCCTCGGGCATAGGCTGAGAGCCTGACCACCGCTCAACACGGTGAAGCCCGTGAGGTCTTGTTCCAGCCTGGGGAGACATGTGAAGCATCCATCATGGCTCAAAGCAGCTCCATTCTCTGAAGCGGCTGGTTGCTCGCTCAAGTGCTTCACCGTCTCACCCTCCATATATATATATATATATATATATATATATATATATATATATATACAGTATATATATATATATATATATATATATATATATATATATATACAGTATATACTGTATATATATATATATATACTGTATATATAAATACAGTAAAAATACATTATTATAACAAATAGACAGGTACAAAATATGAAATAAAGATATGTCATTGCGGTATATAATGTATGATTAAAGTAAAGAGTCTCTAAGTAAAAGTAAATTAGGTGTGAAAAATGTGCGTGCGTTCTTGGCTGCATAACAAATTCAGCGTGAATTAAAAATGGTAAGACAAATATACTGTGTGGCTGAGAGAAATGTTTGTGTGTGCGCGTATGTGTGTGTGAGGGTGGGTGTGTCTGTGTGTCAAGCAGAGAAAAAAAGTGTTATAAATTAAATAAAGAGAGTGTACTTGTGCCAACGAAAGTAAGAGAGCGAGAGCTAGATAGCAACAGAATCGGAGATGTGGCAAGTTAGGTAGAAGGAATAGTATATAATAGTTCGTTGGACAAATAGGACTGAGGCAACCAGATTGATAGCTATATATGTGGATGTACAACTGAAAACCAGTATTATTAATCCTTGAGAGAGAGAGAGAGAGAGAGAGAGAGAGAGAGAGAGAGAGAGAGAGAGAGAGAGAGAGAGAGAGTACAAAGGAGTACAAAGGAAATCAAGCAACAACAGGTCTAGTGACCCTTCTAGCTTGCTTGTCCTCCAAAACACTGAGGATCAAGTGTCCAAACAGTGGTTTAGAGTGGGTAAGGGAACATTGGAAAGGGAATTACTGCCCTGGAACTAATGTCCGTGGCAGGATTAGGAAGTTAGTAGATGACAGATGGGTTAGTAACTGAGGGGGGGATAAAATAAAGTTATTCATTTACAAACGCAGTCAGTCGCGGGTTTGATGAGAGATATTTGTCTAAGCGGAGTTTAAATGAATCAACGGTCATGCAGTCTATAACGTTCGGGGAAGCCCATTCCACAAAGTTGACAACTCGATTGAAGAAGAAATTCTTAGATTCGTGCGAGTTAAAAGATTTACCAATAATTTTGCAACCGTTTCCCCGCGTGTAATTAGATTTTTCGTTAGCGTAGTAGTTACTACAGTTCATATTGTCGATGCCTTTTTATGATTTTGAACACTTGAATTAAGTCACCTCTTAATCTGCGCTGGGTTAAAGGAAATAGATTTAATTCTCTAAGACGCTCTTCGTATGGTTTGTTCTTTAGGCTAGGTATCATTTTGGTAACTCTACGTTGAACTCGTTCTAGCTTGTTTATATCTTTTTGGTAATAAGGGCACCAGGATTGAACGCAGTATTTCAGAAGAGGGCGGACTAAGGAATTGTAAAGGGTTAGGATAACTTCTTTGGATTTATGCTCAAATGACCTGCCTATAAAGCCAATTATTTTGTTTGCCTTCTTAACAACTTCTGAACATTGTTGACTCGGTTTTAGGTTACTCGATATTGGTTTCAGATCGGTTTCTCTGTTTACATTCTTAAGCTGAGTGCCATTCATCGAATAGTTTGCTTTCTCATTAGGTATCCGACATGTAGTACTTTACATTTATCCGCATTGAAACTCATTTGCCAAATTTGGGCCCAACATGACAATTTATCTAGATTGTGTTGCATATCGTCAACTTGTTCTTTTGAGAGTACGCTATTTGCAATTTTTGTATCGTCAGCAAATTTTGAGATTGTACAGGTGAGACCCTCATCTATGTCGTTGATGTAAATTAGAAAGAGAATTGGTCCTAGTACCGATCCCTGGGGTACCCCGCTACTTATATTGGTCCATTTAGATGCCTTACCGTTTATGACTACTCTTTGCTTTCTGTCGCTGAGCCAATTTTCTATCCATTTCAACACACCGTCTTGTATTCCATGCGCTTTTAGTTTTAGCAGTAAACGTTTGTGGGGAACTTTGTCAAAGGCCTTTTGAAAATCAAGGTATATAATATCTACAGCTGTACTCTCATCGTAGAGGTTGAGGATATCGTGGAAGAAGTCTAAGAGGTTTGTTAAACAGGAACGTTTTTTACGAAAGCCGTGTTGAGTATCTTTAAGTAAGTTATTTGCCTCTAAGTGATTTACGAGTCTGTCCCTTATGACCGTTTCTAGCATTTTACATACAATTGAGGTTAAGCTAATTGGACGATAGTTACTGGGTAGGGATTTGCTTCCTTTTTTGAATATCGGTGTTACGTTGGCTAGCTTCCACTGATCAGGCATAGTCCCAGACTGCAAGGATTCATTGAATAGCAATGTCAATGATTTGGAGAGCTCATCCTTAGCTTCCTTTAGAACTCTAGGTGAGATTGTATCAGGTCCAGGCGTTTTATTTACCTTGAGTTTATCTAAACAATTCAATACTTCTCTCTCTGTAACGGTGATATTGCTTAGAACATCTGAATGATCAATCTGAATCGGCGATGGTGTAGGGATATCACTGAGGTCTTCGGTTGTAAAAACTGATGCAAAGAAGGTATTGAGGGCATTACTCATTTGTACTTCGTCTTTGGTGTATTCTCCATTTCATCGACTAACGGTCCAACAGTTGAAGTAACTACTTTTTCTTTCTGATATAACTATAGAATTCTTTCGGGTTTGTTTTACTTTGATTCGCAACATGTAACTCCAGGGTCTTTTTACTTTGCTTAATTAACTTTTTGGCTTTGCGTCGTAGCTCTACAAATTTCACCCGTTCTTCGTCATTTTGTGAGGATTTTAATCTATCATTAGCAAATTTTTTAGCAAGCAGACACTGAAATATCTTTAATTCCACCATTTGGGCTTATCATTATGGCCTGGACGCCGTATTTTCGATGGTATGCAGTCTTGCACTGCCTTAAGGTAAGTGGTTGTGAAACACTCCCAAGATGTATTTATGTCGTTAGTGTTAGTCAGAAAGCTCCAGTCAGTTTCTTTAAGCTTTGATTTAAGTTTATGAAAATTTGCTTTCTTGAAATTAGGGACTTTCTCAATGCTGCTATTTGATTTGTTACTAGTAAATTTTAAAGTGAAAGTTATCGTACAATGGTCGCTGTTTCTGAATTCATCACCAACATTCAAATTATCTATTAATTCTTCTTTTGTTGCGAGTACAAGGTCTAGCACATTATTACCACGGGTCGGAGATTGTACAAATTGAAAAAGTGAACTCTCTTGCAAGTTAGCATAGAGGTCGTGTCCAGAGTGTGACGTAAGAATATCGCCCCATTTAATCACGGGTAAGTTGAAATCGCCAAGAATTACGGTATCTTGTATGTTAGTTATTTCTGCAATTTGTTCATAAATTTCACTGTCAGTTTGCACTGATTGAGATGGGGGTCTGTATAATAAAGTTAGTGTTATTTTAGTTCCTCGTTTATTATTTAATAGTATGTAAGATATGTCTATATTCGCAATTTGAGGTTTTGACATTAAGACGGGATTAAGACTTTCCTTTATAAAAAACAGAACTCCTCCATTTCTATTGATCCGACTTTTCTCAAACATTGTATAACCAGGAAGCGTATATTCGGCTAAAAAGTCTCTGTCTTCCGTATTTAACCAAGATTCTGTAATGCCGATTATATCATAATGTTCTGTAAACACGATTTCCTCTAGATCTGAAAATGTATTGCGTATGCTATGAGCATTTACATAAAACACCTTAAGAGTATTAGAGGAAGACGAGAAAGAGGAACAAGTAAAAGAGAAAGAGGAGAAAGAGGAACAAGGAGAAAGATGGAGAGGAGGAGGAGGGGGAGATGGAAGATAAATATTGAAAATGTAACCAGGCTCTGAGCAAGAAGATGTGATAAAGATAACTAGACTACTGAGAGGCTCGCGAGAGAGAATGGAGGAGGAGGAGGAGGGGAGGGGGAGGAGGGAAGAAGGAGGAGGGGGAAGAGTGGGGAGGAGAGAAGGGTAGAAGGAGGAGGGGGGGAGGGAAGAAGGGTAGAAGGATGAGGGGGAAGAGTTGGGAGGAGAGAAGGGTAGAAGGAGGCGGGGGGAGGGAAGAAGGGTAAAAGGAGGATGAAGAGGAGAAGGGGGGGGGAAGAAGGGTAGAATATGAGGGGGAACAGGAGGAGGGGGGAGGGAAGGGGAAAAGGATGAGGGGGAGTAGGTGGTGGAGGGAAGGTGGAGAAGAGGTCAAAGGATGAGGGGGAGGAGAGGGGGAGCAGGGGTAAAAGGATGAGGGAGAGGGGGAAAGGAGGTGGAGGAGAAGTAAAAGAAGGTGGGGGAGGAGAAGTGTAGAAATGTTCAAAGGAGTAGGAGGAGGTGGGGAAGGGGTAAGAGGAAGAGCAGGAGGGGAGGAGGTGGGGAAGGGGTAAGAGGAAGAGCAGGAGCAGGAGGGGAGGAGGTGGGGAAGGGGTAAGAGGAGGAGCAGGAGGGGGGAGGTGGGAAAGGGGTAAGAGGAGGTGAGCAGGAGGGGAGGAGGTGGGGAAGGGGTAAGAGTAGGAGCAGGGGGAGGAGGTGGGGAAGGGGGTAAGAGGAGCAGGGTAAGAGGAGGAGCAGGAGGGGAGGAGGTGGGGAAGGGGTAAGAGGAGGAGCAGGAGGGGAGGAGGTGGGGAAGGGGTAAGAGGAGGAGCAGGAGGGGAGGAGGTGGGGAAGGGGTAAAAGGAGGAGCAGGAACAGGAGGGGAGGTGGAGGAGCGGGAGGGAGAAGTAAAGGAATTAGAAGGGGGGTGAGGAGGAGGAGGGAGGGAGGAAGAAAGGGTAAGAAGGAGTGAAGGAAGAGCACCAACAATTGAAAGTGGAAGAGGAGAAGAGAGTGAGGAACAAGAGAAAGAGAAGGATGAACAAGAGAAAGAGAAACAAGAGAAAGAGGAGAAGGATAAAAATGGATAGGATGAAGAAGACTAATGAGGATTAAGAAGAGAAGCTGTAAAGTAGTAATAGTAGAAGAATTACTAGGAGAGGAAGAGGTGAAAATAAGAGAGAGAGAGAGAGAGAGAGAGAGAGAGAGAGAGAGAGAGAGAGAGAGAGAGAGAGAGAGACAAGAAGGAGAGCAAGAGATCCGAGAGGAGATAATATGAGAGAGAGATAAAAAGACAGAAAGAGTAGAAAGAGTTAAAGAGTTAGGTAGAGTGAAGACAAAAGACTCACCACCACCACCACCGAGGCCCTCTCAAAGACCCCAGCCTGCAGATAGGAAACACCTTCTTTCCTGTAGTCTTTCCTTCCTTAAGGGAGTAGTGCTTGCTTTTTCGGCTATATATATATATATATATATATATATATATATATATATATATATATATATATATATATATATATATATATATGTATTTTTTTAGTTTCCTCGCTAGACCTCCATGAAGCTTAGAAAAACACCCCCCTAGACCCCCTTTCAAGATAAATTTGTAAATTTTTCGGTAGAAAAATGTCCCGGCCAAAGGACGGTTCCTGGCTCGCTTTCGCTCGCCAGAAAAAAATCGATACCTAAAGGGCACGAAAGGTTAAATATTGACACAACAATGAGGCGAAAGATCTCAAAATCGCCAAACTAACGGAACGAACGTCTTAAAACCTCAACATAAATATGCTAAACATGAGGAAGAAGGGGGTCCAGAAAAAGCGAGTACCTCCCCCTTAATTACTTCATTCACACGGGTTTTTCTTCCTTTCATAAAGGTCTCTTCTTCTTTCGGGTGTCAAGTTGGGGGAAGATGGGCCGCGTTTTTCTGGCCCCATTTCTCCCTCGTGTTTAGCCCCATTAGTTTGTTTTTAACATTTTAAGACATTCGGCCCATTAGATTGTCGATGTTAACACCTTTAGCTCCATATCGTTATCAAATTTAAGACCTATCGTGCCAGTTAGGTGTCGATGTTTTCCTGGCGAACGAGGAACCGGCCTTCGGCCGGGACATTTTTCTACCGAAAAATGTACAAATTTATCTTGAAGGTGGGTCTTGGGGGTGTTTTTCTAAGTTTGAGGGAGGTCTAGCGAGGAGACTAAAAATATATATGAATAAATGAATTAATAGACCCCAAAAAACAGCCACTAGCCCCCTTAACCCTTTGAAGATTATGACGCATTTTGACAATTTATTCGGACTATTTCATTCACACGGATTTTTCGTTCATAAATGTCTCTTCTTTCGTGTGTAAAGTCGCCCTTAACCCTTTGAAGATTAGGACGCATTTTGACAGTGTATTCTGTCTATCATTGGACGCTTTTAGACAGTTTAGGAAGGCTCTGTGGGCATTTTAAGGGTAAGGACTATCTCAACTAACCTTCTGACTTCCATACACCCTTCCTAATCAGAATAAAATCGTCTAATAATAGCCAGAAAACAGAAAAGAAATGCGTAATCGTATCTTGAAAGGGTTAAGGGGAGAGATTTCCACTTGAGCGATTTTGTTCTTTACCCCTTTCTCCCTCATGTTTAGCCCCATTGCTTTTGAGATTTTAAGACGTTCGCCCCATTGGTTTGGCGATTTTAAGAACTTTCACCCCATTCATGTCACTTTTAAGACCTTTCGTCCCATTTAGGTGTCATTTTTTCCTGGCGAGCAATAGCGAGCCTGTAATTTAAGAGGAACCGGCCTTCGGCCGGGACATTTTTCTACCGAAAAATGTACAAATTTATCTTGAAAGGGGGTCATGGGGGTGTAATTTCAAGCTTGATGGAAGTCTAGGGAACACACTAAAAACCTCCCCTTAAAGCTGTACACCCTGTTCCAAATAGGTAGGCTAGAAATACTGAACCCTAACCTCTGTAACTCAAACAGGCCTAGAGACAATGGGCTGTAAATTTCCACTCCTATTCCCTGGTTGACCATTCCCAAATGGTAGAAAGATTAGCTCGATTACTCTAGTCGCTTGTGAGTTATAGAGTTTTATGTTCGAAAGAAGTGTTGGCCTACTTAAGGGGGCAGTGCTTGGTTTTTGGTCTATATATGTACTTATTTATTTTTATTTTTGAAAATTTCCTCGCTAGACCTCCATCAAGCTTTAAATGCTTTGCCTTCTTACGCATCAAATCAACCAAGCTACAGACCAACATGGTGAAACACATACAATAGCACTGGATATATCAAAGGCATTTGATAGAGTCTGGCATCAATCCTTATTGTCGAAGATGTCACACTACGGCCTTGCATCATTAGTTCCACTAATTTCTTCTTATCTTCATAACAGAAAAATACGTGTAATGGTAGATGACCTTTATTCTCAATTTCACTCAATAAATGCTGGTGTTCCCCAGGGATCAGTTTTGGCCCCAATTCTGTTCCTCATTCATATCAATGATCTCATATCTACCACTCATAATCCAATACATTCCTACACAGATGACTCAACACTCCACAGTTCCTTCACATTTACCAATTCTTTCACCCAACCCGATCTTATAAATTCAAAAATAAACACTGCAATTTCTCTGAACCAGGACCTTTCTAGAATTAATGGATGGGGACAAAAGAATCTAGTTTCCTTTAATGCACAGAAAACCAAATACATTCAATTTTCTAACCGACAGAATCTCACTGACTCCCATATATTTTTTAATGATGTAAATATTCCCACTTCCCTAGTATTGACATTCTCGGTGTAACATTAACTACTAACTTGAGCTGGACACATTATGTTAGAAGCATTGCTAAGAATGCCTCTAAAAAACTGGGACTCCTGTACAGAGTTCGAGAATTCTTCACTGACGAGCAGTTGGCCGTGATATATAAAAGTCATGTGCGTTCTCAGATGGATTACTGTTCACCTCTGTGGGGTGGAAGTGGAGTGGTTGCATTGAGACAGTTGGACAAAATTCAAAATAAAGCTATTAGATTAATCAATAACCCTGCAATCACACAGGACCTTCCTACATTATCCATACGAAGAAACGTTGCATCCCTTGCATTATTCTACAGATATTGTCACAGCAATTGTTCCGAGGAACTTGCTTCAATTGTGCCGCCTCTCCACATCTTTCCCCGTAGAACTAGGGCAGCTGAGAGCGCCCATGAATTTACACTTTCTCCTCCACAATGCAGAACTTCTGCTTATCAGAATTTATTTATCCCCAGAGCTACTACTCTTTGGAATTCACTTCCCTCGAATTGCTTTCCACAAACTTACAATCTACAAATGTTTAAATCCAGTTGTTACAAACATTTTATGAATGGAGGATGCCTTTAGGCACATGGACCTTTTTGTTTTATCTGTGTTTTTCCTTCCTCCGTTCATTGTCTCTTAAAAAAAAAAAAAAAAAAAAAAAAAAAATCAGCCCCTAGACCCCCTTTCGGCTGAAGGCCGAGCCCTTTTAAAATTACAGGCTCGCCATCGCCTGCCAGGAAAAAATCGACACCTAAATGGCACGAAAGATCTTAATATTGACAACAAAATAAGGCGAAAGGTCTCAAAATTGCCAACTAACGGAACGAACGTCTTTAAATTTCAAAACTAATATGCTAATCAAGAGGGCGAAGGGGGTCCCTAAAAATCGAGTACTACCCCCTTAATTACAACAGGGTATAGCCAATATGTGATTTAGGTTGCGGTTCTGTGATGACATATAACGCTCAAGTGATGCACATACGTCGATTAATGAACTTTAAGGGGGGTCACCTGATGTTTTCTCACCTTTTCTCTCTTGCTCTGGTATGTATCCATTTGGCTCCATTCAGCCTACTGTTTTAAGACGTTTATCCCCATCCAGGTGTCGATATTTTCCAGGCGAGCGAGGGGAGACATTTTTCTATCGAAAAATTTACATATTTAGCCGGCTGTCAACTTTTGTTTTTAAATTATGCCTACTCACTACCGCTCACCAGGAAAAAATCAACACCTGGATGGGGATAAACGTCTTAAAACAGTAGGCTGAATGGGGCCGAATGGATACAACCCAGAGAGAGAGAGAGAGACAAACAAACGAGGTGGGCCCCTTTTATGTACTTAACCCTTTCTCGACACGATTACGCATTTATGTTCTATATTTATGGTATTATAAGACAATTTTACACAGGTGAAGGGAGAGGTAGTCGCTTCTTCTGGATCCCCTTCTCCCTCATGTTTAGCATATTAGTTTTGAGATTTAAAGACGTTCGTTCCATTAGCTTGGCGATTTTGAGACATTTTACCCAATTTTTTAAATCTAAAAACTAATGGGGCTAAACATGAGGGTGAAGAGGGTCTAGGAAAAACGAACCATCTCCCTTTCATTGGTTTCTCTTCTTCCCTTTGTAAAGTTGGAGTTGTAAAGTGGGTATCACTAAACATTTTTTTTTTTTTTTTTTTTTTTTTTTTTTTTTTATACTGCCCTTGGGGTTTGTTGGAGATAAAAAAAAAAATATGGCTTAAGGGGAGATGGATCGCTTTTCTGGTACCCCTTCTTCCTCATGTTTAGCCCCATTAGTTTTCAGATTTTATGACGTTCGGCCCAATAGTTTGGCGATTTTTAGACTTTTCGTCCCATTTCTTTGCAATATTAAGATTTGTTGTGTCATTTCGGTGTCGATTTTTTTCCTGGCGAGCGATAGCGAGCCTGTAATTCAAGAGGAACCGGCCCTACCGAAAAAATGTACACATACATCTTGAAGGAGAATCTTGGGGGTGTTTTTTTAAGCTTGAAGGTCTAGGGAGGAAACTAACAACATCATAGAAATATATATATGAATGAGCAAATAAATACGCCCATCCCCCCTTAATCTACCCTAACCGTACCTAGCCTAAGCTGACCTAACCGAAATATAATCAAACCTAACTTAACCTAATATAACCTAACAGAACCCAACTTAACATAACTTAAACTGACGTGGCCTTAACCATTATGTACGTTATGGGTTTGCAAGGGTTGGTTTGCATAGCAGACCATTTGTTATACAGTATATATATATATTATATATATAAATTTATATGTGTGTGTGCGTGTGTGTGTGTACAATATATATAACTTTCTTCCACTTTCATATATATTGAATTCTGTTATTTTTAGTAAATTGGTTCCTGACCTTCTCGCTTGGATCGTAAGGTATGTGTGGTCAGTGAATCTATGTAAATATATCTCTCTCTCTCAGGTCAAGGAGCGTGTGTAAGTGGTTTCCTTACGCTAAGCTCACAATGGACTTGAGCGTTTCAGTGCAGCATACTGGAGAATAGTCGGAGCATAATATAGAAATGTAGCATTAGGAGAGAAGCATAGTGAACTTCCAGGATCTCACACACACTTGTCATTATCCAAGTATACAGTGTAAAACATCATACCGTAACATTAACAGTAAAAGACCGTAAACTACCGCTAGCGATACCGTATTCGTGGTATAATAATTTTATTTTACCTTTACCTTACGAAATTTAGACCGTAAATAGCTAGTAATATTGACGAATTATTAGGTATAATTATGACCGTTGAAATTATGGTATTAATTTGGCCATTTCGCTGGCTGTCGTGTGGCCGTGAAAAACAATGGGAACTTTTTAAAGTGTAGTTCTGTCTTCTAATGTATGAATGGAATGTTGTTGTTGTTGTTGTTGTAGTTCCCCAGACTGTCTGGCCGAGCAGTCTCGAGTTTGGTAGACCGAAGCCATTCAGGGTGAGATGAGATCTGTCTCTGAGAGGGCAGCAGGGGAAGGGATCATCAGCCCATGATCTTGCACCCCCAGAGCCAATGCCCCCACCTTCCGCAGCCCATCTTGCAGTACCGCCCAATCGGGCGATCTCGCCAGCACTTACAAGGAAAATTACTGCAGGAAAAGAGGCGGCAAAGGTTGGGTAGAGGATGCAAAACCTCACTCTGGATAGGACCAGCCCTCACCCATGAATGGAATGGTGTGTGCATTAATAATACAAACATGTAAGCTATTAACTATAAGGCAAATATCACGCATTAATGTATCCATTTTGCACTTGCAGTATTCGCATAAAGAAAAACATAAAAGGTATACTGTATATATATTTTTTCTATGTGATTGAGGGAGGCAAAAGGCAGAACTGCCTATAGCGAGTGCCTCCCCCATAGTTGAAAGAGTGACAGGGCCAAAATCAAGGGACGTTCGAGCCAAAATGCCTGGACACACTGAGTTTCAAGCAATTTAAGTCATAGGAAGAGGGAAAGACTGATTCTGGGAGAGAGTTCCAGGAGCTCAGCTGTTGAGTAGAAGAAAGTTTGAGAATAACATTTCACTCTTGGGTTGGAGAGTTGCACAGAGTAGGGGTGGGATTGAGTTGCAAGACGGGTACCACGTGCCCTACGTAAAGGAGGTGGTATACACTGGGAAAGCTCTGAGGAACACTGATTATTATAGTAGCGATAGAATAGCGAGAGAGATGCAACATTGCGGCGGAGAGAGAGAGATTGCAGAGAGTTGGTGAGTGGACGGGAGTTAATGATACGAAAGGCCTTCCTTTCAACTTTGTCTAGGAGAGCGGTGTGAGAGGAACCTCCCCACACATGTGAACAATACTCAATACAAGGACGCACTATGCCCCTGTACAGAGCAAGAAGCTGTGCAGGGGAAAAGAACCCCCTAAGGCGGTTGAGCACACCCAGCTTCTGGGAGGCTGCCTTAGCAAGACTGGTAATATGGTCCTTCCAACTGAGAGCAGAAGAAAAGGAGACACCAAGAATATTGAGAGAAGATGAAGGATTGATTTTTGTATTGTTGAAGAATAAGGGATAGTCTGCTGGGAGTTCCTTACGGGTAGATAGATGGAGAAATTGGGTTTTGGAAGCATTAAAGGTAACAAGGTTTTCTCTGCCCCAATTGGAGATAGTATTTAGATCATAATTTAAGAGTTCTATGGCTTCATTACGTTTGTCGTTGAGGGATTGTGCTGAAAAACTAATGGAGTAATGTAAGGTTGAGTCGTCTGCGTATGAATGGATGGGAATTGAGGTACAGTTGAGGAGATCATTTATAAAAATTAGAAAAAGAATAGGAGATAGGACAGAGCCCTGAGGAACACCGGAGTTTATAGGGTGAGGAAGTGAACAATGGCCGTCCACAACCGCGGCTATGGAACGGCCGGAAAGGAAATTAGAGACAAAGGCACAGATGGAGGGATAGAAACCGAAGGAGGGTAGTTTAGAAATTAAAGATTTGTGCCAGACTCTATCGAAAGCTTTTGATATGTCTAGTGCAATAGAAATAGTGCAATATACAGTATATATACAGTATATATGAGAGAGAGAGAGAGAGAGAGAGAGAGAGAGAGAGAGAGAGAGAGAGAGAGAAGGGTGACAGACGAGACAGCTGTGCCTCGCTAGACTCTGATTGTGAAATACAACCCTTTCACACATACAGACATCCGACACGCAGCCTTTATTTTCAGTTTTCCTATTCTTTTCAAGTTTCTCTCACACACACACACACACACACACACACTACTAATTACAAACACATTCAATTACTCCACCATGCTAACGTAAAGGCCAATGTAATTACCCAACATCAGTTTACGCTTGCTTTTATATTTTATTTACTGAGGTAGTTCAATTTTACTTCTCCCAATAGTCTCACTTAGTCAATTTATAGTCACATGTTTATCTTTTGTTTTTATTTAGCTCTTATCATTTTGTGTTATTGTTTATTATCTGTTTGTATTATTTATTTATGATGTATTTACGTCTTGTATATTGTTCTAGTGTTTAAAAGTTAATGGATATATTCTAACTCTTTTGATTAGTCATCCACCCACTCACACATACACTTAAGTACCCATCCACACATTCACCCACCCTCTTAAACAAACAACCAACCACCCACGCACCCACCCACTCAAGCATCCAACCACCCACCCACACATCCATTCACACTTTCACCCATCCACCTCCCCCACCCCCCACTTACCTACCCACTCAACCACCCACCCACAGATCCACCCACCCAATAAATCACCCACAAACTCATCCACTCACCCATTCAAACACCCACCCACCCATACATCCATTCACCCATTCACACTTTCACCCTTCCACCCACCCACCCACTAACTCACCCACCCACTCAGCAGCAGCCCCCTCATCCACCAAACCGCACACACACACACACACACACACACACACACTCTCTCTCTCTCTCTCTCTCTCACTTTGCCTTGAGCTGACTCTCTCCTTCAAGGAATTTTATATCCTATATTTTTGTCTCGCTTTTTCCTCTCTATTTTTTGATGTGATATAATATTTCTCTTTCTGTTTTTCCTCTATTTATTAGTTCCTCATTTATCATCTGTTTTTTTGTTCTGTTCACTCTACCACTGCAATATATTCACAATCTGTCATGTATCAGTATTTATGTGTTAGTGTGTGTGTGTGTTTTTTTTTTTTTTTTACTTTGTTCTATGTCACGCGTCTCTCCAACACTATAAAGTTTGTTATTTACAATAGCATGTGGTGTTTACAATTATATATATCGAGTATAATGCTATACTGAATAAATAATACGATACAACCTTCAAATGTGACAATAAACTTAATCACATTTTGGGTGTTTCAATATTTGTTTTCGTAAGGTGAGTAGTATATTTCGTTCTAATAATGTATTAAGGTTCAACCCCAGACAAATAATTACTTTAAGGGGCGATGGGCCGGTTTTCTGGACCACTTTCTCCCTCGTGTTTAGCCCTATTAGTTTTGAAATTTTAAGACGTTCGGCCCATTATATTGACGATTTTAACACCTTAGGATACAACCCACATAGAAAACAAAAACGAGGTGGCCCCCTTAAGGGAGCCACCTCGTGTTTTTCTCTTTCTCTCCCTCTTTCTTTGTCTTCTATTCATTCGGCCCCATTCAGCCTACTGTTTTAAGATGTTTACCCCCATCCAGGTGTCAATATTTTCTGGCGAGCGGTAGCGAGCCAGCATATATATACTGTATATATTTGTGTTTTGACAGCAAGCTAAATTTGTACATTTTTCGATAGAAACATGTCTCTGGCGAAGCCGCATTTCTCCCACCCAGGAAGAAATCGACATCTAGATGGGGATAAACGTCTTAAAACAGTTAGCTGAATGGGGCCCGGATGGATACAAGCCAGGGAAAGAGAGAAAAGGAGAACGATAAAAAAAAAGTCGGTGACCCCCCATAGCATAAATAGATATAATGTATAATGTATACTGTATACTGTATAGCCAGTTCTCGTTTAATTGTAACTACTTCCAGACGATTGTATTCATCATAGGAAGCACCAGTTTGAGCTAGACGATTAACCCCTTCTGTGCCGGAGACGTCATTTTTTGTATTTGATTTCAGCTACATTTAGACGATTTTATGAAGCTTCGGAAGGATATATGGTAGCTCAAAGGATTAATTGTGAGTCTTTAGCCTTTTAATGGGTAGACGCCTTTCCTAAGCTGAACAAAATCGTCTAATAGTTTGCAGAATATTATGAAAAGTACATCACCGGTACAGAAGGGGTTAATGGAGATACTCTTTAGACCTTTCGATTATTAGAGAACCTTCCTAAGCTGAGTACAAACATCTGGCTTTAGCACAAAACAATGACGTCTGATTGATAGGGGCTAGTATTGACCTTGATAAAGTCTTGAACCACCTTGATAACTAGATAATCGACCAAAAATTGAACCATCCCCCCGATGGTTCAATTTTGGGTCGATTTGTTTATGTATTAATAATTTTAGGTCGATTTGTTTATGTATTAATAAGTTTGGGTCGATTTGTTTATGTATTAATAATTTTAGGTCGATTTGTTTATGTATTAATAATTTTGGGTCGATTTGTTTATGTATTAATAATTTTTTCTAGTGTCCTCCCTAGACCTCCATCAAACTTAAAATAACATCCATTAATCCCCCTTCTAGATTAATCTGTACATTGTTCAGTACAAAAATCTCCCGGCCGAAGGCCGATTCGACACCTAAATAGCACGAAAGGTCTTAATAATGACAATGAAATGGGGCGGAAAGTCTTAAAATCGAGAAACTAATGGGGCAAACATTTTAAAATCTGAAAAATAATGGGGCTAAACATGAGGGAGAAAGGGGTCTAGAAAAACAACCCATCTCCCCTTAAGATGTTTACGGTAGCGTTAGCCAGAATTAGTAGTGTCAGCTAAAAATACCTACACAATATATAATTTCACTAAGATAAATGTTATGTGGTGTCTACAGTATGTATGTGTGTATTATGCAGTATATACTGCATATATATATATATATATATATATATATATATGTCAGATATATATATGTAATTACACATGCATAGTGCGTTTATGTATCTTGAGTTATGTGTGTGTGTGTGTGTGTGTGTGTGTGTGTGTGTGTGTGTGTGTGTGTGTGTGTGTGTGTGTGTGTGTGTGTGTGTGTGTGTGTGTGTGTGTGTGTGTGTGTGTGTGTGTGTGTGTGTGAGAGAGAGAGAGAGAGAGAGTATATGTGTGAGTATGTATGTGTGTGTGTATGTGAAATATAATACAAGGTACGGAACAACCTTTACCTTTATATTATATCTATCGTATATGTGACGGACGTGCAAGAGAGAGAGAGATGCTTAGTTATAACGACTCGTTTTTAACAAACACACACACACACACACACACACACACACACACTGACACACACACACACACACACACACACACACACGATAATAAATACAAACAACAAAAATGCATCACTTCAAAAACAACAACAACAACAACATTAGCAAGAAAAATCACCACCACAACACCAAAACCAAGCATCAAACTATAGAATGCCTCAACACCAACTTCGTCAAATACAATATGGCCACTCTAACGACAAGTCTCGCCCAGGAGAATCCCCTGGAGTGGAGTCGGAGGGTAAGCTCGGCTACACGCTGTCATGAAGTATGCCCCCATTGCTTGGTTGCTAACAAGAACATAACCACCACAATATAAAAAACAAACATCAAGCTCAAGAACTCCTCCATACCAACTCTAACAACAACAACAATACGAAGGCGGGTGCCCAACCCCGAAAGGGGTTGAAATAGGGGAGTTATCCCCCCCGCCAAAGGCGGCTTTCTAGGGCCTTTCCTAGCTGATGCTGAGAGGATTGGGTTCTAGTCATGTGGTGATGGGCTGGTCTATCAGAGTGAGAGCTGAGCAATCTCTGCCATACTCATAGCTTACTCTGACTGTTCCTTTAACTTATATATTTTCTAGATCTCAAGTGACGGCGTCTCTTCCGTGGATTGACCTCCCAATCTACCAAGATTGGAAGCCAAAGTGTCACATTTTTCCCTTGCCCCTCAACTTTCTCTTCATAATTGCTGAGGGGCACAGGGCCCTGGGTGGGGTTTTGGTTTCCCGGGCGTTTACGCACCCTCCTCAGCTCCCCACCATGGAGTGGCTTCGGTCACCCAGGCTATATTGTGGTCGGCAGGGAGGGTTCTGTGTGGGGCGCTCGGTTATGGCCTTGGAATTGCTCGGGGCCTTGGGACTGTTCGGCCAGGCAGCTTGGGGAACAACAACAACAACAACAACAATACGACAATAGCAACATTACGACACCAACAACATACGACAACAACAACATTACGATGACAACAACAACATTACGATGACAACAACAACATTACGACGACAACAACAACATTATGACAACAACAACAATACGACAACAACAACATTACGACAACAATACGACAACAACATTACGACGACAGCAACAACAACAATACAACAACACACGCACCTAAAAAATGAGGCAGCAAAGAGCAATTTTAGGGCAGCAAAGAGCTCGTCCATATCTACAACATTACGACGACAACAACAACAACACGACAACAACAACATTACAACAACAACAATACAACAACCTTCCTACATTATCCATACGAAGAAACGTTGCATCCCTTGCATTATTCTACAGATATTTTCACAGCAATTGTTCCGAGGAACTTGCTTCAATTGTGCCGCCTCTCCACATCTTTCCCCGTAGAACTAGGGCAGCTGAGAGCGCACATGAATTTACACTTTCTCCTCCACAATGCAGAACTTCTGCTTATCAGAATTTATTTATCCCCAGAGCTTTGGAATTCACTTCCCTCGAATTGCTTTCCACAAACTTACAATCTACAAATGTTTAAATCCAGTTGTTACAAACATTTTATGAATGGAGGATGCCTTTAGGCACATGGACCTTTTTGTTTTATCTGTGTTTTTCCTTCCTCCGTTCATTGTCTCTTTAAAAAAAAAAAAAAAAAAAACATTACGACGACAACAACAACATTACGACAACATTATGACAGCAACAACAACAACAATACGACGACAACAATAACAACAGTAACAAATGCTACACAATTACAGTAAGTAATACCAGAATTAACTACAGCAGCAACACAACACCACTTCCACAACTACAACACAAACGACAAGCATCACCTCGAACAATTGCAACACAACAACATAAGAAATATACACCACCAACAACAATAACAAAAAAAATTACGCCACTAGTACTACAACATATACAATTACAACAAAACCAACAACTGCAATACAAACCACCACAACAATACGTACTGCTAGAAATACTACCAACAACACAACAACAATCACAACAAAACCAACAACCACAATACAAACCACCACCAGCACAACAATACCTCCTGCTACAAACACCACAACAACCAAACCACCAGCACAACAATACCTCCTACTACAAACACCACCACCACCACAACAACCAAACCACCACTAAAACCACCACCACAACAATACCTCCTACTACAAACACCATCACCACCACAACAACCAAACCACCACCACAACAATACCTCCTACTACAAACACCATCACCACCACAACAACCAAACCACCAACACAACAATACCTCCTACTACAAACACCATCACCACCACAACAACCAAACCACCACCACAACAATACCTCCTACTACAAACACCATCACCACCACAACAATACCTCCTACTACAAACACCATCAACACCACTACCACCACCACCATAGCAACGTCAACACCACCAATAACAATAGTAAGGGCGGTGTCACACGAGCGATTTTTCCGTCAAATTTTCCGAGCAATTGTTGTCTGGCAGCTTCAAAATTTAAGTCAGAAATAAATGAAACTACCTACTTCGATCTAGTTTCCGATTCCAATGAGAAAAGCCTCAAAATAGTACGAGAAAACACTGGCTCCTCGAAAATTGCCGGAAAATGCGCTCGTGTGAATAGTGAAACCTACCTGCCCACCAAATTTCGGTACCCTGGCGGAGGTATGCGTTCTACCGATCGCTTCCTAAATTGAATCACTTCTTCCTTGGCGCACATCCAATCTGCCCATGTTTCATGAAAATCGGTTCATAATTTTTTGAGATATCCATTTTACAGACAAACAATAAACAGAACCTTTGTCTAACTTCGTTGGTGGAGGTAATAACAATACTATAACCATCACTACTACCACCACAATCCCCACCATTATCATTACTGTGGTGTGTTTGACACCACACACATATGACAACTACTACTACCTATATTATAACTATATCTCAAAGGTTCTCCCACCTAGGCCTATGTATCAAATTTAAATTTCAATAATTCTTTCCTATTTAACATACAACTCTTAACATCGTATTAATTAAACGCAAGGAGAGAGAGAGAGAGAGGGGGATAGGGAGGGAGGAGAAAGGAACGAAGGATAGGTGGAGGAGCGGGAGGGAGTGGAAGGAGGGGGGAGGAGGGAGGAAAGCACTGATCAACACAGGACAACACCGTACTGCCAGGTGTATGATAATTATTAACGTTAACACCTTCATTGGATCCCCTACCCTGTATATTCCTATTAATACCTCCTGCTTATCCCTGACATTAATTCAAAGCTACATATGATTTAGTTATCTAATTTAAAGCAGGATTTGATTACGTGAATAGATCTTCGTTGCGAGTTTAAATCCCATGTGTCTGCGCAAGGAACTAATAGTTAAAGGCCATTATAGTATATTAGCTAATGGAGGAAGTGTCTTATAGGCTTTTCTTCCGGGGTCCGCGGCTTTTAATCACAGCGGAATCACGTGGTCTTTAAAAATATGACTTAAGCATTGATTAAATAAAATACGGACGTTAGTAATGTGGTTTTGTACATTAGGTAGTTGGCGTTTCTATTAATGGATATTGC
Source organism: Paralithodes platypus (assembly GCA_032716605.1). NCBI lineage: Eukaryota > Metazoa > Arthropoda > Malacostraca > Decapoda > Lithodidae > Paralithodes > Paralithodes platypus. The sequence goes on along the minus strand of CM064519.1, from coordinate 16,136,125 downwards.
GTTTGGAGTTAGTTAAGTGTTAATGAAGAGTGGAGTTAATTAGAAAGCTTGCGTGATATACCGATTACATTATTGACCTATAGCTCTGGCCTCTCTCCCGTCACCTCTCCCTTTCCGCGTGGAGTCTTGATGGAGTAGTGTGTGTTGTGCTATTATTCCGGATATTGTCGTTTTCGCCTTGGAATTTGTCCGTTTTGTGAAGCTTAAACGGTTGGATTACATGGCGTAGGTGTCAGGGCGAGTTACATTGGAAGGGTAAGTTGATTTAGAGGTTTGTTGAAGGATTTAGGAGTTAATGTATTTATTGATAGTTATATGCCAAGATTTTGCAACACGTGCTAGGGTGCTACTACCTCTCTCTCTCGCTCGCTCTCTCTCTCTCTCGCTCGCTCTCTCTCTCTCTTCCCGCCCACGCTCACGCCCTTCCTGTCCACGCTCACGCCCTTCCTGTCCACGCTCACGCCCTTTCTGTCCACGCTCACGCCCTTTCTTTCCAAGCTCACGCCCTTCCTGTCCACGCTCACGCCCTTCCTGTCCACGCTCATGGTCTTCACGCCCCTTCCGTCCATATTGGTGCCACTCCTGTCCATGTTGGTGCCCCTCCCGTCCATGTTGGTACCCCTCCCGTCCATGTTGGTGCCCCTCCCGTCCATGTTGGTGCCCCTCCCGTCCATGTTGGTACCCCTCCCGTCCATGTTGGTACCCCTCCCGTCCATGTTGGTGCCCCTCCCGTCCATGTTGGTGCCCCTCCCGTCCATGTTGGTACCCCTCCCGTCCATGTTTGTGCCCCTCCCGTCCATTTTTGGTGCCCCTCCCGTCCATGTTGGTGCCCCTCCCGTCCATGTTGGTGTCCCTCCCGTCCATGTTGGTACCCATCCCATCCATGTTGGTGCCCCTCCCGTCCATCTTGGTACCTATCCCATCCATGTTGGTACCCCTCCCGTCCATGTTAGTGCCCCTCCCGTCCATGTTGTTGCCCCTCCCGTCCATGTTGGTGCCCCTCCCGTCCATGTTGGTACCCCTCCCATCCATGTTGGTGCCCCTTCCGTCCCTGTTGGTACCCATCCCATCCATGTTGGTGCCCCTCCCGTCCATGTTGGTACCCCTCCCGTCCATGTTGGTGCCCCTCCCGTCCATGTTGGTGCCCCTCCCGTCCATGTTGGTGTCCCTCCCGTCCATGTTGGTGCCCCTCCCATCCATGTTGGTACCCCTCCCGTCCATGGTGGTACCCCTCCCGTCCATGGTGGTGCCTCTCCCGTCCATGTTGGTGCCCCTCCCGTTCATGTTGGTGCCCCTCCCATCCATGTTGGTGCCCCTCCCGTCCATGTTGGTACCCCTCCCGTCCATGTTGGTACCCCTCCCGTCCATGTTGGTGCCCCTCCTGTCCATGTTGGTGCCCCTCCCGTCCATGTTGGTACCCCTCCCGTCCATGTTGGTGCCCCTCTCGTCCATGTTGGTGCCCCTCCCGTCCATGTTGGTGCCCCTCCCGTTAATGTTGGTACCCCTCCCGTCCATGTTGGTGTCCCTCCCGTCCATGTTGATACCCCTCCCGTCCATGTTGATACCCCTCCCGTCCATGTTGGTACCCTTCCCGTCCATGTTGGTACCCCTCCCGTCCATGTTGATACCCCTCCCGTCCATGTTGATACCCCTCCCGTCCATGTTGGTGACCCTCTCGTCCATGTTGGTGCCCCTCCCGTCCATGTTGGTGCCCCTCCCGTCGATGTTGGTGCCCCTCCCGTCCATGTTGGTGCCCCTCCCGTCCATGTGGTACCCCTCCCGTCCATGTTGGTGTCCCTCCCGTCCATGTTGGTGCCCCTCCCGTCCATGTTGGTGCCCCTCCCGTCCATGTTGGTGCCCCTCCCATCCATGTTGGTGCCCCTCTCGTCCATGTTGGTGCCCCTCCCGTCCATGTTAGTGCCCCTCCCGTCCATGTTGGTGCCCCTTCCGTCCATGTTGGTGCCCCTCCCGTCCATGTTGGTACCCTCCCGTCCATGTTGGTGCCCCTCCCGTCCATGTTGGTGCCCCTCAATCTTTCCTTCATCCTATTACTTAGATTGCTTTAAACTTCGTGTTTACAGGTATTTTGACCTCAACATCAATTGAAATTTGCTCTCTTGACACTTTTTTGGCTTTTGGGAAGACACTAGTTACAGGCAGCCTGCCGTTTCTCTCCTTTATACACATAACTAAATATATACAATATAATTTAGGGGTTCAACTATTCCTGTAAATGTATTGGCACCCGGACACCTGTAACTGATATTCTGGTAGTTATGGTAGTCTGGTATCGGGAGTCATTTAAGGGGAGATGTGGCGTTTTTTTGGCCCTTTCCTCGTGTTAAACTCCATTTGTTTTTAAATTATCAGACGTTAGGCCTATTAGTTTAGCGATTTTAACACCTTTCGCCCCATTTTGTTGTCAATTTTAAGACCTTTCGTCCCATTTAGGCGTTGATTTTTTCCTGGCGAGCGATAACAGCCTGAAATTTAAGAGGAACCGGCCTTAGGGCTGGACATATTTCTACCGAAATGTTTTACAAATTTAGCTTGAAGGGGGGGGGGGGGGGTTCTAAGCTTGATGAAGGTCTAGCGAGGAAACTAAGAAATATAATAATACATGAATTAACCCCTTCTGTACTGGCGACGTCTTTTTAATTGTATTCAAGCTATGTGTAGACGATGTTATGCAGTTTAAGAAGGATCTATGGTACCGGTAGTATAAAGGGTTAAGTGAGATAGCTCGAAGCCTTTTAATTGCTAGAAGCCCTTTCTAAGCTGACTAAAATCATCTAATAGTAGCCAGAATAATGTTAAAAGGACGGTGCCGGTACAAAAGACGGTAATAGAAAAGAAAAAAACAAAATCCCAAATAGTATATTTTTAAGTATTAGGGTACAGTATTATTATTATATATATATATATATATTTTTGTTTTGTAAAGTGTTAATTGTCTTTCTCATATGTCCACTGGCAACGTGACAGAAAGAACAGTTACAACAATATAACGTTGGCTTTATTATTATTATTATTATATATATAAGGAAATAAATACGCCCACCCCTCCCTTAATATAATATACTGTGTGTCTGATACTGGTTCACAAAATACAACAGAGCACGAGAGACTCCGATGAACCCTATGGTGAAAGCTCTTATAATAATTAAATCACGAATCAACTCCTGCTCACATACACATATACACATACATACAGTCACACACACACATACAGTCACACACAAACACGCACATACACATAACACACACACACACACACAGTCACACACACACACACACACACACACAGTCACACACACACACACACGCAGTCACAGACACACACACACACGTAGTCACAGACACACACACACACACGCACGCACACACAAACGCATGCAGAGAGAGAGAGAGACAGAGACAGAGGCAGGCAGAGAGAGCGAGAGAGAGAACAATTAACCATCTGGGTAAAACTGATAACCCAGTAAGCCCCACATGCAGTATCTATTCCCATGCCAAGCAATATAATATACACTGGGAGGGAGAGCTAATAAACCGTATGACAAACACTTTAAGAGGAGGGTGGGTAGTGCTCCAATTACGGCCTATGTATTAAGGGGAGATCTCCACTTGAGGATTTTTTTTCTTGACCCCTTTCTCCCTCATGTTTAGCCCCATTGCTTTTGATATTATAAAACGTTTGCCCCATTTGTTTAGCGATTTTAAGAACTTTCACCCCATATTAAGACCTTTCGTGCCATTGAGGTGTCGATTTTATCCTGGCGAGCGATAGCGAGCCTGTAATTTAAGAGGAATCGGCCTTTGGCCGGGACATTTTTCTACCGAAAAATGTACAAATTTATCTTGAAAGGAACTCAAGGGGGTATAATTTTAAGCTTGATGGAGGTCTAGGGAACAAACTAAACACCTCCCCTTAATGTATGTTTAAGTTTCCTCGCCAAACCTCCATCAAGCTTAAAGAAAACACGCCCTAGAGTGCCTAGACCCCCTTTTAGGATAAATTTGTACATTTTTTCGGCATACAAATGTGCCGGCCGAAGGCCGGTTCCTTCTGAAATTACAGGCTCGCAGTTGCTCGCCAGGAAAAATTCGACACTTAAATGGCACGAGAGGTCTTAATATTGACAAAGAAATTGGGGGAAAGGTCTCAAAATCACCAAACTAATGGAACGAACGTCTTAAAACTCAAAACTAATATGCTAATCATGAGAGGAGAAGGGAGTCCAGGAAAAGCGACTACCTCCCCCTTAATTCACAGTAAAGGCTTATCCCTCAATACCTGCACCAGTCAGCAATCCCACACAAATCCATTCCTGTTTGGCGGAATACAATTAATCGGGAGAGGAAGCAATTAATTAGATGGCGAAAACTCGTAATATACTCTTACTCAATTAACCAGTGCATTTACGTTCAGCGGAATACCATTAATATATTATGCAGTTTATATATATATATATATATATATACACTGAACGGAGAAATACCGACTTGCAACTTATTTTTCTCAACCTTGTTCGGGCAGAGCATGTACTTTCAAATAATGTTGGTATGCAAAGGGTAATTAAAATGTCCACAAATACATCTAATTTATTAATCAATTAAACTAATGAATACATGTGGTACTCCAAGGATTCGAACCTAGGATACTCACACCTAAATTCAGCGCACTAAGCATTACGCTACCGAGACAGTCAAAGGTGTATGCACAAGCTCACGATATAATATAATATTAGCCATTGAAAGGTATATTAGTAGTAATAAACCCATCTGATCTAAGGATAAAATTAAGGGAGCCCACCTCGCTTTTTTTCTCTTTCTCTCCCTCTCTCTTTGGCTTGTATCCATGCAGCCCCATTCAGCCTACTGTTTTAAGACGTTTACCCCCACCCAGGTGTCAATTATTTTCCTGGCGAGTGGTAGCGAGCCAGCATATATATATTTTTGTTTTGACAGCAAGCTAAATTTGTACATTTTTCGATAGAAAAATTTCTCCGGCGAAACCAGATTTCTCCATACAATGCTGGCTCGCTATCGCTCGCCAGAAAGAAATCGACACCTGAATGGGGATAAACGTCTTAAAATAGTTGGCTGAATGGGGCCGTGTGACACTGGCTTATATAATTAGGTATCACACGAGAGGTTGTATCGTTAACTTTTGCTGGTGAAGAATGACGGGCAACCTTTATGGGATACCATGCACAGGTTCCGGGAACTAGACTGGAGATAGATTCATTTAGACGACACAATTAGTTAAGGGGGGTCTAAGGGGGTCACCGGCTTCTTTTATATCTTTCTCTCCTTTTCTCTCTTTCCCTGGCTTTTATCCATTCGGCCCCATTCAGCCAACTGTTTTAATACGTTTATCCCCATCCAGGTGTCGATTTCTTCCTGGCGAGCGATAGCGAACCAACATTGTATGGAGAAATCCGGCTTCGCCTGAGAAATTTTTCTATCGATAAATGTACAAATTTAGCTTGCTGTCAACAAACATATACTGTATATACAGTATGCTGGCCCGCTACCGCTCGCCAGGAAAATATTGACACCTGGATGGGGGTAAACGTCTTAAAACAGTAGGCTGAATGGGGCCGAATGGATAACAGCCAAAGAGAGAGAGAGAGAAAGAGAAAACAAGCGAGGTGGGCTCCCTTAAATAAACAGATGAATTTATGTGACAGTTAATATAAAAGATATATTAATTTAAGTGATACAGTTCATTTAATAGATAGATTAATTTAGGTGACCAGTTAATTTAATAGATAGATTAATTTAGGTGACCAGTTAATTTAATAGATAGATGAATTTAGGCGACACAATTGATTTAAAAGTTGCCAGACCAGTGTTGACGA